>NWSH02000305.1:1202829-1255535 GCA_002382865.2 Heliothis virescens | reverse complement strand
TAGCAGTCGGGTATTATATAAAAATTCTATTAATCATTTAATTTTGTTATTGTTTAGTTTGTATTTTTTTTACTGATTCTTTGTTCATTTATTATCTACACTGTTATTCTAATATTATAAAGAGGACAGACAAAGTACCTACCTATTTGTGTTTGTAACGAATAGGCTCAAAAAGTAGGTACTGGATCAATTTAAAAAATCCTTTCACCATTCGGATGTTATTATCTTTATTATCTTTCATTCTAGGTATAATATTTGTCATCTGTAGCGAAAACTGAGATTTAAAAGTTTTAGTTTTTATTATTTTCGTTAGACGTAATATCTTTCATTTGAAATTGCAAGTTATATATATATTTGGAATCGCTATTTAAAACTCTTCATTTTGATACCCCACTCGATAGGGTTGGGTAAAAAATTTTTTTTTTTACCTCACAATATGGGGTACGAAATCCGCCATTTTGATTTTTTATTTTTCTTATATACCCAGTGTCACTCGCGCTGTTAAGACGAATCTAACGACACCAAATACGTATACTATCCTTCCAGCTGTTCAGGCTGTAGCAGGGAACATAGAAATTTAGTCTACATACATACATACACGTCAAAAACATTACCCTCCTGGCTGTAGGCAGTCGGGTAAAAATAGAATTACAGATTTATGTAAGTATACAGAATAGAGATGTATGTAGAATCACAAAAACAAATATGAGAATAAAATAATAACAAAAGGAATTGCTACATGGTATTCACATTTACAAATTGATTATATTTTGGTACAAACTTAAATATTGACAGCCTAGTACAGCATTTCCAAATTCCAAAATGCCAGTAAATTCAGGACAGCTTTTTTTAGAGCTCTCGTTAAAGACAGATGTAAGAGAAGCAAAGTTATTTGAGAAGAATTTCTATCGTGTGTCGGGTAAGGGTAGTAAAATTACTTAAACATATATTTGAAAGTTCAAAATCATTTAAAAAGAGTTATAACCGTAAATAATTTTCGCAGATTTCGGAAATTCTTACAAAAATTTCAACAACTTCAAGAACACATTTCACATATTGCCATGAATGTTCCCCTAACACGTTCACGTATTGGCTAGGCAGATTCAAACAGATTGCCTAGGTAGGCTGTGCCACCGGATACGATGTGACGTCATCGCCGCGTCATTTCCGGAAGCCATTATCCAATGCTGGCGGGAAATTGTTCAATACAGTTTATGTGGAGTATTTTTTTGAATTAAATTAGCAAATTGCTTGGCTGGTTTTGGTGAGTTTTTTTATCAGTAGTCAGGTTATTAGGTACTAGTTTCTGCCAATGGTTTCACCCGTTTCCCAAGGGAACTGCTTCTCGTAGTCGAATTAAAAGTAACCTATAGGTAATTTTGAATTTTAAGCCATGTTACTGCTAAGTTTTATCAAATTCCATCCAGTAGTTTTTACTTGAGAGAGTAACAAACATACATCGTTACATACATGCTCACAAACTTTCACATTTATAATATTAGTAGGACTTATTGATTTTAATACTTTTAGATTTGTGGGTGATCATTGATTCATCATCATCATCATCCCAACCGTTCCATTGCCGGGGCTGCGGGATTGTCCGCGCGAGTTACCGCGGCCCTGGTACACTGTAGGCTCCAGAAGGAACACGGTGGGTTTTACTCAGTAAGAGTCTGACACTCCCTCACGCTGCACCCACAGCGGGAGAGGTCATTTGATGATTTCTCACCAAAAAAACTTGTCCCATTCCCATTGTTTTTTTAATATACGAATTATTTGCAGTTCTCACAACACAACTATACCGAAAACGTGTGACTAAAACACTTAAAAGCCTAAAAATTCAATTCTAACCCTCCAATGTTCACACCAATATAAACATTGGCAGCCGCGCTCTGATTAGTTATAAATTAAAATATCTGAACCCTCCGCCGCTGAGTATTCCCGACACGGCTGGTCGAATCGACCTGGATTGCAAATGAACTCCGCACTAAATGGGAATAACTTTATTGTAGGGTTAATTAGTAGCTAGCTATTTTGTTCCGAGTGTTTTTTGTTTGCTGTTTCTTGGCAAATATGTTTTCCTCAATCAAGAAAGTGTTATGTCATTAAATGTTATGATAGGAAGTCTCCTGTCTGTATGTTCGATATAAACTCAAAAAATGATAGGTATTACATATTATACGATTTACATTTGTTTAATCATAATGAAGAGCTCGTGGCTAAGTCAAAGCCGCGCGGATCGATCGATCATAAGGTTAAGCAACGCTTGGCGCGGTCGGTCCGTGGATGGATGACCATCTTGTCATAACGAGTTCTTCCGTGTTTCGGAAGGCACGATAAACAGTGGGGTCCCGTGCTGTCATTTGAACATCTTTGGCTAAGTCGTTTACGGGTAGTTCTACGAAGCCAGAAAGTCTGACAAACCAGTCTTACCTAGGGGTGCCAGGTTTCCCGGGTAACTGGGTTGTGGAGGTAAGACAGACAGTCGCTCCATGTAAAACACTGGTTCTCAGCTGCATCCGGTTAGACTGGAAGCCGACCCCAACATAGTTGGGAAAAGGCTAGGCAGATGATGATGGACATTTGTTTAATCAAATGACTTACTAGTTGTTCTTGCATCATAAAGGACCCAGAATTCCATGTATCTTTGAATTCTGAATGTAACTTTTTATTGCGAAATATCATATCCAGTAACATTTGAATTGTAAGAAGTTTCGGAGTTAAACAAGGACATCAGAAATTACTTTGAAGTATATTATAACCGCAAAAGATAAGATCACGCCTCATATTGAATGTTAACTTAGGTAAAACATGAAAAAAACCGGCCAAGTGCGAGTTGGACTCGCACATAAAGGGTTCCGTACCCCATTCTCCTTACTATTTTTTTTCATTTTTAGTATTTGTTGTTATAGCGGCAAAATTTCAGCTTTCTAGCTATCACGGTTAGTGAGATACAGCGTGGAGACAGACAGACAGACAGACCGACAGACTAGGGTTGCCAACCATACTGTTTTGAAAAGTATTATACTGTTTTTCACCAAAATATACTGTTCATTTTACACCAAATTTACAAAATACTGTTCAGTTACAGCATCACAATGCAAACACAGCTCTAAAAAAATATGTGTTTTTCTAAAATACTGTTTAAAATTGTTCGTAGACCTGAATATACTTTATTTCTTGTAGAAAAAGTTAGCAACCCTACGGGAGACAGACAGACAACGAAGTCTTAGTAATAGGGTCCCGTTTTACCCTTTGGGTACGGAACCCTAAAAACAAGTTATATTTGACTTTCCCGCTTCCAGGCGTCGCATTCACCTTAATATCATAAAGCTGAAGAGTTTGTTTGAATGTGCTAATCTTAGGAACCACTGTTCCTATTTGAAAAAATATTTTAGTGTTAAATAGCCCATATATCGAGAAATGCTACGCGGGCAAATCCACTGGCGGAATATTGTAGTCTATACTAATATTATAAAGAGGAAAACTTTGTTTGTTTGTTTGTTTGTTTGTTTGTTTGGTTGTAATGAATAGGCTCAAAAACTACTGGACCGATTTTAAAAATTCTTTCACCATTCGAAAGCTACATTATCCACGAGTGACATAGGCTATGTTTTATCCGGGTACGGGCAGTAATTCCCACGGGATGCGAGTGAAACCGCGGGAAAACGGCTAGTATTAAATATAACCAAAGTTATTTTGAAATTTCGTGCATCGACAGTCTTACATGGTAACAAAATAAATTGAACAATAATTACAAACCGACAGACAGATTAACACCAAAACCTAATACAGCTAGTCCAACCCTTTTTGTTATTAGATAAATACACTATGTGTCGCACCCCGTTCCACTCGGGCGCGATAATCGAATGCCAGCGGATCCCGCCAATCATGAAATATGTTTGTAATTCCATTACTATACACGATTGGATCTCAGTTACTTGTTAAAAGAAAATGAATTGAGTTTTCTGTTTCAAGTTAACTATAAATATTAAAAAAAAAATGTAAAATGTAAGTCGGACTCGTAAAACAAGAGTTCCGTACGATTATGTTTAAAACGTTTCTAGTACCTATATCTTTAATATCTATACCTCATAACCCGTCCCATCGGGTTATGAGAGTGAGGGAATAGGGAGTGCGCCTGTGTCTGCGCAAATGCTTGTGCACTATAATATGTCCTGCGCAGCTGGCTGATCACCTTATATGAGAACAGCCGCCGTGGCCGATAATCGGCTAGGACGCCATCAGTACCTATATCTTATATGCACAATAGAATTAAATAAATATTTTAGGGGTTCCCGTACAACAAGCGTATTTTTTTTTTGCTCCTTTTAAGGATAACGGTACGGAACCCTTCGTGCGCAGATTCGTTATGCACTTAGGCAGATTTTTAAAACTACACTATTTGGACATATTTTTTAACTTTTTAAATCGTTGAAAACCCAGTCGATTTGGCAGTTTCTAAATATAAGTATTGTAAACTTAAAATATGGCACAACACTAGTGATTTATTTCGAGGTAGCCTTCCAACACTATAACATATGGAACAATTATAATAAGTAATAAAACAAATTTTAAGTTTTACCGCACCAATATAATTACTTGCCATTTTATTGCTGAAATAATGAAATGCCTACAAAAATTTATATATGTGGATTTATTTTGCGTGCAATAGGCATGACGACAGGGTAAAAAATAAGGAAATCCACTTAGTCCATAATTTAGATTATTGCAAAATATTGAACACGTATTTTTTGTTTTTAAAATACTATGAAAAATAACAAAGATAATGAGTGTTAAAGTTCAGGAGTGGGGGGCCCTGACGTCACGCCTATGCAAAAATCGTACAAAGGCGTGACGTCACGCGCAATTTCAAGGGCCTGTTCAAGCTTCGTAATTATTTGTGTAGATGAAATACGAAAAAATACGTATGCAATATTTTTAGGGTTCCGTAGCCGAATGGCAAAAAACGGAACCCTTATAGATTCGTCATGTCTGTCTGTCTGTCTGTCTGTCTGTCTGTCTCTGTCTGTCCGTCGTCCGTACTGTCACAGCCACTTTATTCCGAAATTATAGACTACACAGTTAAACACTTTGTAGGTAGACTGTATTCAAATTGACCGCTTTACGGATTCTTATGAAAAAATAAAAAAATAATAATATTAGAGGGGGGCTCCCCATACATGGAAAACTGAAACTAAAAAAAAATTTTTTCATCTAACGCGTATACTTGTGGGGTGTCTATAGATAGGTCTTTAAAAATGAGATTGAGGTTTCTAAAACCATTTTTTCCTAAAGTCAATCATTTTAGAGTAAGACATTCCCAAAGTGCCAAAATGTGTGTCCCCCCCCCTGTAATTTCTAAACTACCAAAGTGAAAAATCTGAAAAAAATATATGTTATAGATCTCAATAAAAACTACTAACCAAAATTGGTTTGAACAAGATACAGTTAGTGGTTTTTGAGATATAGCTCTTTTTCAGTAACCGCAAATTATAACTTTGTTATTCATATATTTGTGTTTTGGCTAATTGTAGGTAATAAGTACGTTTATTTTTCATAGATATTGAAACGGAACCCTTCGTGTGCGAGTCCGACTCGCACTTGGCCGGTTTTTTTATAATCTAAAAGACGGACTAATTAGATTTTTTTAGTCGTCATGCCTATTCAATACAAAAACGCATTTTGAAATATTCCAGTTACAATTTATTATGAAATACATATTTCGAATAACACAAAAAAATAATACAATACCATCTTTATTGAAACTCGGTTAAAAAAAAACGAATCCCCTACATATATTTTTTTATAATAATAAAACCCCTAATGAAATCCCGGTTCACTGGTTCCGTATAATTGTTTCCCGAACAATGCAATGCACTTAGAGGGTAGCAGAAATAATAAAAATATGAGTGGATAGACAAACGGACAAACCTACTGATTCGTGCATTGTATTGCGAATTCATTTGAAAACGAACTGTTTTTGCGCGTGACGTTTATGATATGAACTCTTAGAGCACAATAATTTCAGTATTAATATTCATTGGACTACCTCTAAAGAGCTCGTGGCTAACGGCCGTTCCCAATAACCTATCTATCTCTGGATTTACTTACTAGAGATAGTACTTTGACATTACTTGTATGGGGCTAATGTAAAAGTTCTATCTCTAGTAAGCTAATCCAAAGATAGACAGAATATTGAATTCCGCAGTAAGTAACTCCCGCGCGGATAGATTGATCATACGGTTAAGCAACGCTTGGTGACAATCTTGTCATGACGAGTTCTTCCATGTTTCGGAAGGCACGATAAATTGGTGGGTCCCGACTGTCAATTTAACGTCTTTGGCAGTAGTTACGGGTAGTCAGAAGCCAGAAAGTCTGACAACCAGTCGTACTTAGATAGGTGGTCACTCCATGTGGCACACTGGTACTCCAGTGCGTTAGGTTAAAGGGTAGCAGAAATAATTAAAGTGGATAGACGTACGGACAAACATACTGATTGAGAATTCATTTGTAAATCTGTGTTTGCGTCTGACATTTATGATATGAACTCTTAAAGCACAATAATTTCAGTATTAATATTCATTGGACTGCGAAGAGCTCGTGGCTAAGTAACACCCGCGCGGATAGATCGATCATGAGGTTAAGCAACGCTTGGCGCGGTCGGTCCGTGTGGAACAATCTTGTCATGACGATTTCTTCCGAGTTTCAGAAGGTTTTTTTTATTATTGTGGCAGGATTGTGGAAATCCTCATTGACACCCCAACTACCCCACGTAGAGATAGTCATGGTAGTGCCGGACTCCTACCGGCTAAAACCACACCCCTCCCGTTTACCCCAAACGTGGTCAGTTTCAGAAGGTTCGGCTGTCATTTGCACATATTTGACAGTCGTTATGGCTAGTCAAAAGCCAGAAACCCTACCAAAGGGTTGGGTTGCTTAGGTAACTGGGTTGTGGAGGTCAGACAGGCAGTCGCTCCATGTGGCACACTGGTCCTTAGTTGCATCTGGTTAGACTGGAAGCCGACCACAACATTGGAAAAGGCTATATAGAATAGCTTCTGCCAGCGTTTTCACCTGCGTCTCGTGGAAGCTGCCGGATAAAAGCCTATAGCCTTCCTCGATAAATGGGCTATCTAACACTGAAAGACTTTATCAAATCGGACCAGTAGTTCCTGCGATTAGCGCGTTCAAACAAACTCTTCAGCTTTATAATATTAGTATAGACTTATAGATGGAGAGGACTGAAATACTTTATCTCTGAAAATTATCACTCAGTAAGAAAATTATATATGTCACCGGAAAATAACAAGATCCGTAAGTTTATAAATTTCCTAGTAAATTGATAAACTTTCGTAAGATTCTAAACTGGAGATAAATTTTATTATTTTACGTTCACATTTTCGTAAATTGATAAACTTACTGAAGTCACTCGTAAAATAATAAGTAAGCACTACGCATGATCTGATTGGTTGACTGTCACGTGTCACTTCTCATTCCTCGCGGCCGCCATTGAAGTCTATGCACACAAGCAGTGCCATTAGGAGCATTGACCAATCAGAGAGCAGTGTGTTATTTTACGTATTTCAAAGATGCGTATATTTAAAAGAGCTTCTGTGATTGGTCGAACCATTTAGAATCTTACGAATAGATATCCGTAAGTTTATAAATTTACCGTGTGACGTCGGAAATTGATAAATTTACGAAAATAAGGACGTAAAATAATACAATTTATCTCCCGTTTAGAATCCTACGGAAGTTTATAAATATCCTAGGAAATTTATAAATTTACGGATCTTGTTATTTTCCGGTGACATATATACTTTATATCCCACAAGTTTGTGATTTTATTTTAAGTGAAATTTATACTTAACCTGATTCCGTCACTACACACTCTACAGCATGTACTAAAAGGTAGTAAAAACGACGTTGATCTAGGAATTTGTCTCTGTCAGTCTCAATCTGGATCTAGACTGGAAAATGTTCGGTCTATTTTCAGATGGCTTATCCCGATGTAAGCTTAATGATTGTGGATCCGTAAAATGAGGAATCTGTGAAGAACACGTTAATAAAAATAAAAGAAACTACTGATCCGATTTCAAAAATCTTTCAATGTTAAATTTGAATTTGAAACGTCTAGGTTTATTGATTCTGGAACTAAGAATTACAGTTAAGACTAGACGTTAACTTTTAAGAAACTGGATCGATCATTTTTATTTAAAAACAAACCTAGCACACTTATCACAAGTAGGTATAATTCGTTCTTTTAGATATATGGGAAACCATTTATAAACCAAACATAGTTAATGTTTTTTTAGTATTTAAAACCGGCTAAGTGCGAGTCAGACTCGCGCACAAAGTGTTCCTACAACAACAAGGGTTCCTATTTTCTATAAAAAAAACATTTGTTATATGGGAGCCTAAAATTCTTATTTTATTATAGTTTTCAGTATTGTTGTTACAGCGGCTACAATATTACATCTGTGAAAATTTTAACTGTCTAGCTATAACAGTTCTTGAGATACAGCCTGGAGACCAACGGAATGAAAGACGGACAGCGAAGTCTTAGTAATAGGGTCCCGTTTTTAGGTTTCCGTACCCAAAGGGTAAAACGGGACCCTATTCCTAAGACTTCGTTGTCTGTCTGTCTCCACGCTGTATCTCACTAACCGAGATAGCTAGAAAGCTGACATTTTCACAAATGATGTATTTCTGTCGCCGTTATAACAACAAATACTAAAAATGAAAAAAAAATCCAAGGGGTCCGTACCCCATGGTACGGAACCCTTCATGCGCGAGTCCAACTCGCACTTGGCCGATTTTTTTGGGTACGGAACCCTAAAAAAACTCGTAGTCGTAACAGACTACAGTATAGGTAAAATACTAAATAATGCATGTAAAGTTAACTCGACCGTCTAGACGTAACTGGGTTTTTATACCCGTAACTACACGTTAGAGGTCAGCTTAAACTATCGACGATCACTGGGGATTTTAACGTTGCCTTAGTAAAAAATAGTTAAAAAGAAGAAAATTGTTGACAGGCTTTCAGGCACATTTTCACTGGCAGCATAAATTACAAAAAAATCCGTTTTTTAACCGACCCAAAAAAATGAAGGTCTAAATTTTTCGTAACTCAACTTATTCTTTGAATACTGGACGTGAAAATGAATAGCAAACAGTTGTTTTAAGAAAACTGACGTCTATGCTTTTGATGCGCTTGGGCATTCTACAGGAATTTGTTACAATAGGTGCCTATTAGTCCTTCTCCGAATAACTTATTTTAACTCTGAAGTTCACGCATACTTGAAACTAGCTTCTGCCAGCGGTTTCACCCGTGTCCCGTGGGAACTATTCGGCGCACCCGGATGAAAAGTAGCCTTTCTTGATAAATGGGCTATCTAACACTGAAATAATTTTTCAAATCGGACCAGTAGTTACTGAGATTAGCACGTACAAACAAACTCTTCAGCTTTATAATATTAATAAGGTACAAAAGCCAATATTTTAAATTCATTTGCATGGTGAAACAAGGTCAAAATATTTCTATACTACAATATTTTTTTTGTTTTTTTCTAAAAGCTGCTGAACTGATCTGAAAAATTCTACCTCCACTGTCCCAGAGTAGCAAAGGCTATATTTTACCCAAGTACAGTAAGCAGTTCCCCTAGACGCGGATGAAACCGCGGAAAAACATCTAGTGCATGATAAAAGTATGGAAACTTACCATAAAAACATAACATGATATTATTTTCCTTGCAAACACATAAACGAACACTTTTCCCAACGACTTGTACGTGTTACATACATACATACATGATGTATGTTCCCCCATAACCCTACGACAGCTCCGTGGGTGAATCTACAAAAAATATTTTTTTTTTTACTTTGAGAGTAAAAACTCAAAAACTCCTACTAGTTTTCTAAAAATGTGTATCTTATAAAAACACTTAAAATTGTATTTTTTTTTGAGAGAAAAAATATTTATTAGCGTTTATATATCTATACTAATATTATAAAGCTGAAGAGTTTGTTTTATCACGCTAATCTCAGGAACTACTGGTCCCATTTGAAAAATTCTTTCAGTGTTTGATAGCCTATGTATCGAGCAACGCGGGTGAAACCGCTGGCAGAAGCTTTTATACAATATTTTACTTTCTCTCAAAAAAATATCATTTTTGAGTGTTTTTATACGATAAACATTTTTGGAAAACTAGTGTTGAGGATAATGACGCAAAATAAATATTTTTTTGCAGATTCACCCTCCGTGCGGTCCCCACAGTAATTCATGCATGTTTAACCCTCTCGCCGCTCGTCTAGACTAAAAGACGTTTTTATAGTTATTGGGTACGCCCACCAATTGCGCGAGTGTCTCTAATGTGGATATATGGTTCAAAGAAGAGACACTTTAACGGTTTCGGGGTGTTTTCGATAATTTTTGAATATTTGATCCTGTCCCATTGGTGTTTTCCTTGAAGATCTTTATATTTTCAGTAGCCGATTCCCGTGTTGTCATCGGAATCTCAAGGGAACTGTTTCCCGCAGATGGATAAAAACTAGTGCATCCGTATATATCTTTTCGGTACATATTCGTTCATTCTTAAAAACTTTCTTTTTCATTCTTAAAAAAACCTTCATAATTCATTTATATATGTTTTACTAGTTAAACCATCAAATTAGGACTTTTCGAAAGCTTTCCCTAGGTATAACCTTTCCTTTGGGCCCTTTTTTTGTATCGATGGAAAATCATCAGTATGACCCCTTCCGCTGTGGATGACCCTAAAATAAAATTCAAACTTTTTTCTAAAGTAATATACCTACTTCATAATTTCTTTAACCCATTACGCGTCACAAAATATAATAAATAATAAACGAAAAATTCCATAATAACAACAATTAATATCTATCTACTCCAAAAGCTAGATTCCCAATATATATTATGTACCCGGTCCCCAGATGCAATACAGAAAATATTAATCTCTTACCGCGCAATATTTCACAGCTTATTGATGGTGACACCTTCGATACTCATTATGTTTTAATTTACTTTAGTTTTACTGAGGATTATGGGTGAAGTCGGGGTATATTTTATAATCTGTAGAGCGAGTAATTGAAGTAATTGTCATTTGAACATCTTTGGCAGTTACGGGTAGTCAGAAGCCAGAAAGTCTGACAACCAGTATTACCAAGAGGTGCCAGGTTGCCCGGGTAACTGGGTTGTGGAGGTCAGATAAGCAGTTATAGCAGGTCAAATAGCTCTATGTATCACTAGTACTCAGCTACATCTAGCTAGACTTAAAGCCAACCCCAACATAGTTGGGAAAAGGCTNCGGGTAACTGGGTTGTGGAGGTCAGACAGGCAGTCGCTCCATGTAAAACAATAGTTCTCTGCTGCATCCGGTTAGACTGGAAGCTGATCCCGGTATAGTTGGGAAATGCTATGCAGAGTTGGTAAAAGAACAATTTGATTTATGTTAAATCAAACGTTGTGTTGTGGTAGTAAATTAGTTACGTATGATTCTTAACCGATTTAAAAAAATGATGTCAGACTTAGGAGAAGGTTTGAATACATGAACCAACTAAAATAAGCCAAAATAAATACTAAAAGGTATGAAAATAAAATATTTTCGATGTAATTTTGCCTCCGATGATCTTTAAGATCTCCTTAGAAATTTCAAGAACCTTTATCAAATCTAAATCAGGTTCACAAAAATCACTCAAGATCCATAAACTACATACCGTTACTCCACCAAAAAGAACAACAAACCAACTATTTAAAATAAAAATAGCAACTACCAAAATCATTTAGGACAAGTGAAGTGAAATATTTATCGATATAATCCCGGGATTATACGCGGTCGCACGCACTGCTCGGGATTAGACGGGTCGCCGCGGTTACGGGACTCGGCTATCTTTCGAGACAAATTAGTGTTTGTCAGGAAACAGTCGGATTCATGTTTAATTTGCGAATTAGTCAGCCATTTGTTTATTTCCGTGGATCCGGAATTGTGTTGGCGTTCGAATTGTCACGCAATATCTAATTGATCTAAAGGATTTGGGAAAAGGGATCTTCTATTTTTGTTTGTTGTGGGCTTTGATTACTTAGACTTTGTTCAATGACATTTCGTGACTGATTATTTTAATTGGCAGATCATCTGGCAAGTCCGTTAATGTATTATGTGGGCAAAATGTCACGGAAAAATATGACATAAGTAGCTAGGAAGACGAAGAAAGGGGGTGAATACGGAGATAACAGCTGAAGAAAAAGACATGCTGCGCCAACCACAGACGGATTCAGATACGGACAAGTGCCACAATAATGGAAAACGGACGATAAAACGTGATGAATGGCGAGACAATAACGATCTTTATATATTTGAGGTTGATATTATGATACGATCAAATGCTTACCGTATTCAAGTAAAGAAGATTGCGAATCCCTATTGTGTCATTTTCTCCGATAAGTATTACAGTTGAACTGTCTCTTAAGCTTCCGCGAATAATAAGATTGTCTTCACCCCGCTTCCCTGTTGCCAAAAATATATTTTCCCTGTACAAATTCGCGAAATCTTTTGGTCACAATTTTATTTATTTAAGCAACGCTTTGTTGTTGATCACAAACGCAGTTGGCGGCGGCCATTGTGGTAGATTGTATCGACACGGTCCCGCGTTTAATCCTTTAATCCCGGGTGCGGGATTCGCATCGACCGCTACAACACTGTCGGTTTCTCTACTGCTGTTGAAGGCGTTTAAGTGAACTTGTACACATATTCACGTGCAGATATATTTAAGTATATTTTTTTCTATAAGGAAAGACTAACGGCCCATTTTAGAGGTTCCAGCTAAAGCTTTAAATAGTATTTGATAGATGGTGTCATAGTTTTTTTAGGGTTCCGTACCCAAAGGGTAAAAAGGAACCCTATTACTAAGACTTCGTTGTCTGTCTGTCTGTCTCCAGGCTGTATCTCATTAACCGTGATAGCTAGAATGCTGAAATTTTCACAAATGATGTATATCTGTTGCCGCTATAACAACAAATACTAAAAATTAAAAAAAATAATAAGGCTGTTGATTTATATTAATTAATTGCTAAATTGTATACTAGTAGCGCCATCTATTAGAAATAATGTGCAACTTAAGTAACTCACACTTGACCATTTCTATTGTACTTTTTTTCATAGATAATGCTACGGAACCCTTCGTGCGCGAGTCCAACTCGCACTTGGCCGGCTTTTTTTTTTTGCAGTAAGTGTCAAACAGCGGTCTAGAACTATATCTCTAACCTGAGCAACTGGCGCTTAGAGTGTAGAGTAATTTAAATATAGTTATTCAGTAGATTATGAAGGGTTAAATGGAGCGATCACACGTGTAGTCAGAACAAACTCTGACAACCAGTCTTACCAAGGTATCGTGTTATCCGACATTTAAACGCATTGACCTGTAGGAGCTTCTCTATTATTAACAGTTCATATACAAATGAAGTCATAATACATATGTGTAGTAACATCTTATCTTACTAAACTGTAGGCCCATAGTTGGGTTGAAGGTAGGCCGACAGTTTATGTTGATGGTAAGCGTGAATCCAATCAAACTGTTCAGTCGGTTTGATACCCAGATACCTGATCGTTGTAATGTGCCCACTACCATTCATCTCCATACTGATTTATGAGCACGATCAGACGGGCGACTAAAAGTTTCCAGTATACAGCACTTAGCCTTTCAGCAATATCCTCTAGCCAATCTCCAAATGGGTCACTAAAAGGTCATAAAAAAATTCAGTCATATATTAAAATTTACTACTGGACGTGTTCCTGTTAGCCCGGTTTACGAGTTTCACCGTAACATGACGTAACGTCAAGTGCATTTTATGGCTCTTTGATATAATTTTAAGGATATGCGAATTTTATTTGTGGCATGTCATGGAGACTGGCGTCTCCTGTTGACCTGGTTAGGTAGCTAAAATGTTTTTTATTGAGAAAACGAGATGCTTAAAGAAAAAAAATATTTTTTCAAATGTCACCTTCTCAGTCACAGCCTTTTATTTTTTATGTAAATATAGGTTTAGTTTTCGTTATAAAATCTGTTAATATTATTAACTACAATACAGTTACTTTCGTACAGTATACAAAATAGTTAGCTCGTCTCGTTTTATTTAACAGCCCACACAAGATTTTATTGTTACTTCAATCAGGCCTGTATGACCAAAGTCTAGATAACATTTTCAAAGAAAAATCCATTATACGTCATATTTTGTATAACAGCCAATGCAAGAATAAGACTAAGGCCAGAACGTCCAAAGTTTATGTGACATTGTTTTTGATGAGAATATTTGGTTAAAAGAAAAACAAATATCTACCGACCTTAACCCTAAACATACAGTCAAAAGTTCATCAGCATTTTTACTGAAGACTCTGAATGACATTTAAATCAATTAAAAGTCTGTTCGGTGATAATAGTCGCAGACATCGTAAATTAAGGGACTCAAAGCCGAAGATTAACTTAGAAATTGAATTAACTGCTATTACAATTAGAGAACACTTGTAATTCATAAGTGTGTCGCCCAAAGTCAAATCTTCTCATTCAATCTGTTTTTTATTTTTCAGTACATGCAATTTCATTTTTTTATGGCTATTACAAGACAATGAAGATATAAATATCCCTTTGAAGCAATTGCATGGATTAATATATGTTCATCATACAATTACTAAGGAACAGTGCTAATTAACTTTGCATTTCATTTGAAATGAGCTTAGCCATTTGATTTGTGCTTTTGTTTGAACAAATATTGTCGACTGATGATTTTACAATAGTTAAAAACGTCAAAAATTAAACACTGTTGCTCAAATGGATAAGCCGTCAAATGGCTCATTTCAGTTCAGCTGTGTAATTTGGTGGTAACTGTAACCTTAAATTTCGATTCCTCCAAAGCGACGTAAAGCCATAAAAATACGAATATATAGTTTTTTTTTTATTCTTACATTTCATACCTTAGTTATATCAGTTCAGATAAATACAAAACCCACACTTATCGGCCTAATTCCCACCACACAAACTCAAAAACCACACCCAAACCATTCAAATCTCGCAATAAAAGAAAACAACGACCACAAAATCACGAATCAGTTCCCAAAAACCTTTTATTCGCGGTCAAACAAGTATAGTAGTAATAAACACCATGATTCGACACTTAATACATCTGTTGCCATAACGTATGGATTCGTTCCTTTCACTCAAAACTTCAAAGTCATTCAGGATATATCAGTTATTGGGACTTCAAAGTGAATTAAATTCATTTATTAGCTTCTTATTTTGTGAGGTGTTGAGACTTTGAATAATTTTAACTGTCTTGTGCTTTGTAAAAAGATTCTGTATTAAGATGACTTTTTGAGGATTACGAAATAACTTTTTTTTTTAATTTTGACATCACTTAGCGGCTTTTACTACTCATCTAGAAATAATTAGCCAAAAAGTGAAGGGATTAAAATGTTACACAATAACAGTATAGTAAGCTTACGTTACGTGCACAAAATTGCTTTCAATATAACCGTTCTCATATTTCAGCATTGTCGAGTAAAATAAATATAGATTTCAATAGGTTGTGGTTTCAAAACATCTCTAAATTGAATTCGTCCCGTCAAAGCCATAAAACTAGAACTAGTTCTAATTAAAACCCGAGCGATGCAGACAATAGCTATAACTTACTGCTGTCACGTCACCAACGTTAAAACGTCAAAAACAGCGCGCACTGCCATTTTACGGACGAACCGGACGTTCAGTGTGAAGTCAGATTTATGAGTTGCACTGCGACATAAGATAGCTTTTGATGAACGGATAAGATGGTGTTTGAAGTTCATATTCACGGTGTTTAGTGTTTAATTAGTGAGGATGTGAAAAAGGAAGTTTAGATTTGAAAACTACATTTCATGGCAGTTAGGCTGACATTACTAAATATAAGTACCATTTCATTTAGACAACATGTCTTTTAATAGGGAGTAGCTAAATAATATGAAGTATCAATTCAAAATATTCGAAATAAATCAAACAGCTACATACGATGTTAATTTTAACCCGAAGAACAGTACAACAGGTATAAAGTACTGTAACAAAAACATTGTAAAGCACAGTCGAACATATTTGGACATAAAAAACGCTAATTACTTACGAAAACTTAATTTTAACCAATTTACCAAGAGAACAGTACCATAGGTTTAAATTTATCTAAAAGAACGTAGAAAAGTAGAGCATATATGAACATAAAAATGATAATTACGTACGGAAATTGCATTCTGACCAACAGATCCACACATCTTTTGATAGTATTTAAAATTACAATAACACCAAACCAATAACCAATTGTTTTACAAACCACAATACGATTACACACCGCAATGAGTCGAAACAACGAAATGAGCAGCACCAAGATTTATATCGACACAACTCGCGGGGCGGACGTTCAACGGAAGCGCTGATTTACGAGTTTCACCGCAGCACGCCTAAGCTTTGATGTGCCGCGTGATAATTATAGATGTTTATTACTTGAATAGTTGGGAGGAAAAATTAATATGGATGACAAGGGATATAATATTGAAAAGAGGATATGAAAAAATACCGATAACAATGTTGATTGTAACATAAAATTAAATTAAACTTTTAGATTGACAAAAAATTGGACAAAGCACTGAATACGGAGAAGAATCAGCGAGAAACTCCTGTTAAGTCCGTGCCAAGCCGAGGTTCCTGATATTACAGCGCTTTCACACAAACGGATTTTCTGCTCAGTTTTCCGCGGGTCAACGCTCGGATCGCGAGGTGTCGCGCGTATACGAGTGATAACAAACAATAACAGCTACCGGTACTAAAGAAAAACCGCGCGACAGACTATTACCACTCGAAAGATGTCGCGCGTATATATTTGGTTCCGCTACACGCGATAAAAATCCGCTAGGGTAAAACGCAGTTAGACTATACTAATATAATAAAGAGAAATTATTTTTTTGTTTGTATCCGAAACCCCGGAACTTCTAGACCGTTCTGAAAAATTCTATGACAGTTAGGAAGCTACTCTATCCCCGAGTAACACAGGCTATATTTTATCCGGGTACGGAAGAGGTTCTGGTGAAATCGCGAGGAGACGGCTAGTCAGTAATATTTCGACCCTCATTTTGGATAAATCCGATACGGATTTGCCGCTACTCCTGATAATGACGCCAGTCTCTACGCGGATAATATGAAGATTGCATCAAAACCCAAACAATTTGTTAGTATTGTAACCGCCAAACTAGAGAACAGTCAATCAATTAGATGACTTGCGAATAGTTCTGAATAAACTGTAGGGACGAGCGGTCACAGTGTTGCCATATGTCACTAACTAGATAAATAACACACTGGGTTTGTAAAACGATCGTTTTTTGAAACATTTGACAAACTACGAGGCATATGGCACACTAGCTTCTGCCAGCGGTTTCACCCGCGTTCCGTGGGAACTACTCGGCGCACCCGGATAAAAAGTAGCCTTCCTCGATAAATGGGCTATCTAACACTGAAAGAATTTTTTAAATCGGACTAGTAGTTCCTGAGATTAGCGCGTTCAAACAAACAAACTCCTCAGCTTTATAATATTAAGTAGAGATTATGATATTTTGGCAATAATGCTCGTGTTGCCATTTATGAACGGGTCGCCATTTCTGGCGATATATTTCTGCATAAGTATGTATGGGAGCTCATCTGATTAAATTGTCAAAATAAAGAGTAAAGCGATGCATATTGTCAGATGTCTTCTATCGTATTTCGAACGCTAGTGTATGTGTAGTTAGTACTTAACATTATTTTGCAAATTATTGAGAAGTTGGTACAATCCAGACGAACCATATACCAAAAGATTTCATTCACCCGTAGCCTCAAAGTTTCCACATACAAGATTTTATTCTATACTAATATTATAAAGCTGAAGAGTTTGTTTGTTTGAACGCGCTAATCTCAGAAACTATTGGTCTGATTTGAAAAATTCTTTCAGTGTTAGATAGCCCATGTATTGAGGAAGGCGATAGGCTACTTTTTATCTGGATGCGCCGAGTAGTTTCCACGGGACGCGAGTGAAACCGCTGGCAGAAGCTAGCAAGACATAAAATACGAAATTTCTGTAAAACGCGACATTTCTCCAACCTAGTGCGTACACCAAACAAAATATCAGCGTTTTCTAACAGCACAGAAAGGGGTCAAAAACGCCCCGTCACAATAGTTAGCCGGATAATTGATTGAGCCGTTTGGCTTTTATATAATTTTCGACGGCAAGGGTCGCGGGTTCGATTACCGAGTAATGTAGTTTTCTATTGTAAGTGCTGTAACTAGTTGGATAAGTACAGCGATGATGTATGTATTTTTATTGTAACGCTTAACGTATTTTGTGATTTGAAAGAATTAATTATATTGAAAAAAAAAAACACAGTTGGTATTGGGCGTTAATAATGCAACAGCTTATCTGGATGTAATTAAATATTGTAACCATAACCACATATTTTGTACCGTACCTGACCAGTCATATGAAGATAATTATACTTTTTGTCCACATGCATGTGTTATCTATCATACACATAAATTGTCCACATGCATGTATTATATTATCTATCATATAAATAAAAGGGAATAAATAATTTACAAAAATCATGAACAGTTATAATCTCCAGTTACCCGCCGTAACGGGATGATAATGAAACTCAGGACTTTTTCTTAGAGATGGCAAGTCCTCATATGACCCACAGGGGGAGTCAGATTTTTTCTGTATAAAACACAACTTTGTTCCTTCTGGAGCCCTTTAGCTGCCAGAGCAGCGGTAGCCCCATGAACACCTAAGGTTCCCTGCAATTGGTTGCCTATCATCGCATGCACTATTACTATAAATACGAAAGTTTGTGAGGATGTATCTATATTTCTTATTCATCTGATTAACTACCTCGTTGGTCTAGTAGTCGCATCGCACGACTGCCGTGCCACGGATCTCGGGTTCGATTCCCGGGCAGGCCAAAGTCGCTTTGTGGGTTTTAGAAACTTTCACACAGCACCCTGGAGTTTGGAAGTTGGCGATGTTACACCCCCGTATCTGGGAGGGCACGTAAAGCCGGCGCACTATGGGACCAAACAGTGTTTTCCATCTCAAAAATGGTTGTGACGAAAGGCGTAAATTCATTGATTCCTTTATGGTTTTATACTCTCAAAGAATGGAACTTACGAATTAATTACAAAAAATATTGAATAACTTGTTTTTATATTTATAAAATTAACCTCAAACATTGGTCATAAATATTTTCATGGCAATTAAATTACTGTTAAGGAAATTCAATACAAAATTATTCGGAAGTTTTCCAAGGAAGCATGTTAGTGTTATACATCATTAGATAGCTTAGAATGTATACTTTAGAACCACATCGGTTTTTGTAAAAAATATATATTTTTTTGATTTTTTAATATTTTTTTTAGTAAAGTAAAGAAAATTTCGTTTTTGTTGAATTCAATTGGAGTTTTCCTTGTTGCCGAAAGCTGCCGATGTCAAGTAAATGACTCTATTAGAAACCTTATCTATTCAGAAATAGGTGGGTTAAAAAAAAACTTGCGCCTTTTTTGCGCAAGAGGTTATTTAGAAGCAATAATGTCAATCGGGAGAGAATACAAAAATCCTTGAAAATTACGATTCATTTGTTTTTTTAAATAATAGGTAATTTTTGATATCTATCTTGTTTTTTTTATCATTTCTATAATAGAGAAGCATAAATTAACAAATTAATATAGTGTTATTACACTCGGAGGAATCTTCCCATGGTACTTTGTTTGCGGTAAACACCTGCACCTTAACACAACAAGTATGATAAACTATATTGATGCTGAAGTTCTATTTATGTATCGTGGTCATTAATTACAATCAGTACAATTGGGGTGAGAACTTTCATAATCAATTGTCTTGGGTTTTTGCACAAGGCACTAAAATATTAGTTCTATATGTACCCGTGTTTTCAGCATTCTTTTCATCAAAGTATTTACATACTTCTTTATTAAAACAATAAACAGACAAAAACATATAATTATCTCTAACGGTAATACTGTAATACAGAGTATCCTAAAAAATCTAACATCAAGTTTTAACCAGAAATGAACCAAAGCTCAAAGAAAACCAGATAGGTTCGAGAGTCTATACTCAAATTGGTTAAATAGTGAGTTTAAAGTACCATTGAATTCTTCCAGTATTTCAACATCTGTAAATTCTGGCTTGGATTCTTCTGGTGATCGTGGTGGCGACAACTCCAGAAAACAAGAAACTTAAAGAAGACTAGAAAAAATATGTCCAAAAACGTCCAAACACGACAGGGTTCCGTTCAGTAATAGCAACGATGGAAATACGGCAAGGAGATTTTTCCAAAATTACCAATGTTCTGCAGAGATAACCGGCATTGATGAAGAATTAATCAAGAGGTTATATATTATTCTTCAAACTATGGCGTCAGGATTCCCTATAAACGCAGAAAAAAACGGCCAATATACATTGATTACCGCGCAATTGTATGTAAGCAAATATAACTGGTAGTATATGCCATCTTCGGTCCATAAAGTTCTTATACATGGTGCTAAAATAATAGAGCATTATGCAGTTTTATCCCTATGACAATTATCCGAAGATGCGCAGGAAGCCCGAAATAAAGATTACAAGAAATATAGGCTACATCACGCTAGAAAGTGTTCCAAATCAGCAACAAACGAAGATGTTCTACATATTTTGTTATATACTTACATCTGATCCTTATATATCTAGCTTAAATAAACCAAGTTTTCTAATATCCAAAGAATTGTTTGAGGAAGCTTAAGAATTGTTGACAATTGGAAGTGATGAATAGGCTAAGCCCTAAAATATATTTTTTATCATGTAACTGTTTGTTTAAAGTTAAATAATTAGTTAGTTATAGTTTATTTTTAAACTTACTATCATCAGAAGTGTAACTTTTATTAATGTAACTGTATAATTATTTTTTTTACATATTTTTAATGCAACTGTATATTTTTTTGTATCAAATTTTTTATAGCTTCATCTTTGTATTTTTTTTACGAAAAATATATAATTGGTAAAATGATGATGTTAAATTTTTTTCATTGCCTAGATATTCATAAATACGTGAAAAAAAAATCAAGGAGAAAAATTAGAAAACCACAGAGATATCGATTTTTGAGATGGAAAACACTGTTTGGTCCCATAGTGCGGCGTCCTCGATTGCTACTCAGTAGCAGTCGTACTTATAATTCTACGTCAGAGGCCGTCAGGCGGATTTGAGAAAACTCTGACACTAGGGTTTGTCAGGTGATTAAACCTGCAACTCACTCGATAAGAAGAATTCATTCACTCTAAAACTACTGGACCAACTTGAAGAAACTCGGCAGTAATATAGCTAATATATCAAAATATCATACAGGTAGGCTACTTTTTATCAGAGTGCGAGAAGTAGATCTTTCGGAAAGCGGGTGAAACCGCTGGCAGAAGCTAGCAGGATACATGAAAATAACGCAAGAAATTAAATAACTATAAAAAAAAACAACATTACAAGAAAACCTATCCCATATTTCACGGAACCCATCATAAAGGTTACTAAAGAACCGTCTCGTGCTCCCGGACTATTTAAAAAGGTAGTAATTTTTCTTATTCCAAGGGTTCCGTACGAGATGTCCTTTGGGAGGTCGATGTAATGGCTTGTCTCACGCATCAGGGTTGGGGCTGTACCACTGTATTTGTAGATTAGGATGCTGGAATGAGGGTTCCTTATGTCATCTGTACTAATATTTTAACGCTGAACAGTTTGTTTAGTAGTTTTAATATGAATTCGTTGAAGTAATTCAGGCTAAAAGCATAACATAAAAAAAAACCTTTTACAAAAAAAACGACTTCACAAAAAAACACTGAAAGGGATAAAATAACACATGGCTCTAGAAGTCGGTGTCTGCAGGTCTGTTGACTGTGTTTATTTTGCCACCGACTTCTAGAGCCATGTGAAAAGTTTTGAATATCGGTCCAGCCATCTTCGAGTAATCAGTGAAAATACGTAAAAAAAAGATACGGTCGAATTGAGAACCTTCTCCATTTGGGAAGTCGGTTAATAATGATAGCGGTACTACTTCAGCCACCAGCGCTTTAGCGTGAACTACTTCTCGCATCCGGATAAAGGCCTTCCTCGATAAATGGGCTATCTAATATTTCTAGGTATCAGTTTTCCAGAAATTCCCGAGATTAACGCGTTCCAACGAACTCTTCAGCTTCATAATATAAGTACATATACATAGATTACTAGCCGAACGTACAGACGACAGCACATCAAGTTACCACAATCTGTCACTGCATTCGATTTTCAACCCTATCACAACAGTGGAAGGTTAATGTTCGATTGCCAATCTGCTGTCGTCTGTACCATATTAGTACTTCTTACAGAAAGAAAATTGTTTAGGACCAGGACATGAACTTTTAGTTTTATTTTATTACAACACTTTCGTTACGAGTTTTTTTTTTGCGTACATATTATCGGAAAAGAACGTTTCTAATCTAATGTTTGTCAAAAAATAAGTTTTACTTCTTTCCAAAATATCAAAATTGTTTGTGTCCAGCCTGCGGAACCCTACAACCGTGTCTAGCGACAATATGTCGCCGCATCAAATTATCGGGACCCCTAGTTCCACGTGATTAATGACACCATATCGACCACTACGCGATTAAACATTTATGTTATTACTTGTAGAACGCATTTATTGTGCCGCTGTTGGGTAAATAACGAATACAGGAATAAAATATGTACAGACAACAGCAGGTCAACGTATACGAATCTGTCAAATTTTACCAATCGAACATTAACCTTCCACTGTTGTGATTAGGTTGAAAATCTATTGAAGAAAATTGACAGATTGTGGTTACTTGATGAAAGTAACATAGATTATCTGGAGCCCGAGAAAGCACATAGACCTTTATCCAAGTGCGGGCAGTAGTCTCCTCGGGACACAGTTATATAGGTACCTACCTATGAACATAAAATGTTCTATTCTGAGTTTTTATCTGTATACGTGAAAAGTTTCTTTAGGAAGCGAATGAAACCGTTGGAAATAGCCTAGTTGACAGGTAAATCGAAAAAACTTCCCCTTTACTTCATAGAGAAGTTTGTGATTTGACGTCTCAGGAACTCCAAGGTTACCATCCCTTAGAGTGGTTTCAGGCACGCGTTTATACACCTTTATAGGCAAATAAACGGCGAGACTTCAGGCGTTTATAAGTTAACTAGCTTCTGCCAGCGGTTTCACCCGCGTCGCGTGGGAACTACTCGGCGCACTCGGATAATAAGTCGCCTATAGCCTTCCTCGACAAATGGGCTATACAACACAGAAAGATTTTTTCAAATCGGACCAGTAGTTCCTGAGATTAGCGCGTTCAAACAAACAAACAACTTCTTCAGCTTTATAATAAATATTAGTATAGATAAACAACGAAACTTGAGGCGTTTAAAATTTATTTTTTAGGATCCTGTACTCAAAGGGTAAAACGGGACCCCTATTACTAAAAGACTTCGCCGTTTGTCACCAGGTTGTATCTCATGTTCGATTCCGATTCGCACTTGGTCGGTTTTTAAGCGAGAAATGGAAGCTGCGTTTCATAGTTCAAACTTAACGAAACTCAAGTCTGAAATCACTCTTATGCGAGGGATAAATAAAGAAACAATTTTTCCAAAAAAAAAGCGAACTATCACAATGAATAAGTGAATTTCCCGATTCCTGATTTGCCCTTTTGACATTACATATAAAACCACTTTTAAACTATTGTTGTACACTCGGTGGCACAATAAAAGGGCCAGTGTTCGCCACAAATGTATGATTGATTACTGTTACCTTTTTTTTGGGTTACACTGTAGTTATATCATAACACGTCGATACGATATATTTTCTTTACGTTCTGGACTTTTATGTATGCTGCGTCATACTTAGTGATATATTATATTCAATATTGTTTTTGCTTATGAAAAATTGTATTTATATGGCATCATCATCTGCCTAGCCTTCTCCCAACTATGTTGGTGTCGGCTTCCAGTCTAACTGAATGCAACTGAGAACCAGTGTTCTACATGGAGCGACTACCTGGCTGACCTGCACAACCTAGTTACCCGTGCAACCCGATACCCATTGGTAAGAATGGTTGTCAAACTTTCTGACTTCTGACTAGCCGTAACGACTGCCTAAGATGGTCAAATGACAGCCGGGAGCCACCAGTTTATCAAAACTGACCCGAAACACGGAAGAACTCGTTATGACAAGATGGTCACCCATCCACGGACCGAATGCGCCAAGCGTTGCTCATTTAGTAATACATTATATTCAATATTATTTTTGCTTATGAAAAAATTGTATTTATATGTATGACCCGGCTTTTCCTGCTCTTTCAACATTAGTATTTCGATGGTTCGTGTGAATTATTCAGAAATTCATAATTTACATCCGCTCTCTTTACCCCCACCCCTGGCTGACACGTGCCCGCCACCCCTGAACCAGGGTAGCAGTGTTTCTCAAAGTATAACGCAAACGATGATAAGTATTTTTAGACTTGTCTTAATATTGAATGTCTGTGATTAAAGGTGATTTATGGCAAAGATTGGCATTTAGAAAATTTATTTTTAATCCCTCGAAAGTAAATCGATGAAATGATCTTGAATTGCCAGTTTAATTGTAACACAAGGGTACAAACACAGCACATCAACCTACCTCAATCTGTAAAACAGATTTTCAACCTTATCGTAGGTTAATGTGCGAATGGTAAAATTTGTTAGATTCGGGCAGGTTGACCTGCTGGCTTATGTACATTATTAGTTTGAAAAATAATTATGTCGAGTATAATTATCGAAAAGATTTCAAACTTTGAAAGTACCGAAAGCAATGTTGACATTCACTGTCCGAAATTATTTCTACGGTAATTTTATTTGTCGCAGACAGTGAAATCATGTCGCGCAGACTAAGCCCCCGCACATTGCAAACTTTTAGCCGCCCATCTGATCAGGCTTATAAAGCAGTATGGAGATGAATGGTAGTGCACACTTAGAACAATCAGGTATCAGACAGATTCATGTATTCCACGTCGGAGGCCGTCAGTTGCATTTGAGGAAACACTGACACTAGGGCTTGTTAGGTGATTAAACCTGCAGCGAGTGAGATAAGAAGAAGATTGGATTCACCAATATCTTCAAAACTAGCCACCTGCCCCGGCTCTGCACGTATGCAATTAGAAACCTCAAAAATAATAGTATTTCTCCACTATTTAATAGATGTTATTATATATATAAACCTGCCTCTTCAATCACTCTATCTATTTAAAAAAACGCATCAAAATCCGTTGCGTAGTTTTAATGATTGAAACATACATAGGGTCATAGGGACAGAGAAAGCGACTTTGTTTTATACTATAATAGCGATATTCAGTCAACTATCGGGCCATAATCGGGCGACAATTTAGTCTTCTGTCTGCGTAAGTCTTAAATATATTCCGCCTAACATTTTCTTAACGCAAAAACAACTGTTTCGTGAGTTTTACTTCAAGTTATTAACTATTCAAGAACAATTCGTGGCGAAGTAACGACGGCTCGATGCTTTTGCTACGTTTCCCAAGGTCGGCGTTTAGCGTACACGCGCAAGGAGGTAATCTATCTATCAGATGTGACCTTGTCTGTTTGCCATCCGTGTATAGAAAGAAAGAAGTTCATTGTAGCCCCTTTAGGATCGTAAATCATCATCATCCTTCTGCCCTTATTAGTGGTTAGTGCAGCATGTTTTCTCCTTCCATTCTCTTCTATCTGCCGTCAGCTTTCACACAATCCATCCTCTTCCACTATATTTTTTTTAATTATCATTATCTGCCTAGCGTTTTCTCAGTCTAGGTCTGTTGGACTCGGCTTCCAGTTTAACTAGATGCAGCTGAGAACCAGTGTTTTACATGGAGCGACTGCCGGTCCGACCTCCTCAACCAAGTTACCTGGGCAACCAGATACCTCTATAGACACGACTAATTAGAAATGCCTCTAAAAATCCACTAATCATTAAGGCTATAGGAAAAATTAGGCATAAAAAAGTAAGATAAAAAAACATAATATCATATTTTATCAAAACAAATAAACATCTTAAGTATAAAAATACTTGAGGCGTTTTCGTTATTTTCTCGCTTCTCATTAAATATAGCTTTTTACCTGGAACTGGCAAATACACATAAGTGGTGTACAAGAAATATTATAACCACATGCAGGAAGACTGGTTGCCATGTTCATAATCGGCTTATTTTGGAGCGCAATGGAGTTCTCGTAAAAACTGACGCGCCAGACTTACCTGTGGAAGAAGAAAATGAAGCATTAGTTTGTGTTAAAATATCTGTATTTCATATTCAGCATAAAGGTACGATTTTTTAATATTTTATGAATATTATCAGAATAACATATAGGCTTATTTTTATCCGGGTACGGGAAATAGTTCCCTTGGAAAGCGGGCGGAAAGATAGGATTTCCCGAAATTCTCACGGGAACGGAAAAAACAGGATTTTAAGTTTTACACGGGCGAAGCTACTGGCAAAAGCTAGTTACTATACATGTACAGACTACAGCACATTAAGTTACCACAATCTGTCAAATTTCTGCAATCGATTTTCAACCTTATCACAATGGAGGTAGGTTAATGTTTGACTGGTAAAATTTGACAGATTCGTATACGTTGACCTGCTGTCGTCTGTACAAAACAAATTTCACGACAACATTTCCATACACGTGGTACACAATATAATGGTTGTACCATACATCCTGACCGCTGGGACGCAACTTTTGATTGTATCCACACGTTTCATAGGTTTCATACGTTATTATTGTGAAGTTTGTTTGTTTGTTTACATTTGAATGGGGTAGAACTAAATCTATACAAAACATAGTCAGTATTTGTAGGGCCTTCATGCTGAGGTCAATGACATGCCGGGACTACCCGATTGTTCGCGCGAGTTACCTTGTCCCTGGTACACTGTGGGCTCCAGAAGGAACACGGTGGGTTTTACTCAGTAAGAGTTTGACACTCCCTCACGCTGCACCCACAGCGGGAGAGGGTATTTGATGATTTCCTACCAAGATATAAAGCATACGACCAAAGAAACGATGGATGGACTGTGTGAAAGATGATATGGCTGGATAGGATGTCACTTGTGAGATGACGATAGACAGAGAAATATGTAAGAAGACATACTGCGCCCACCCCAAATAAAATTTGGAAAATGGCAGTCAGATGATAATGAATGATTAATAGTGAAGAAAAACATCTCGAATAAACCTGGGCAATAAAGTCTAAAAACACATAGCATTCGAGGACGCCGGCTTTACGTGCCCTCCAAAGCACGGGGGTGTAACACCGCCAACTTCCAAAGTCCATGCTGCTTTGTGAAAGTTTCTAAAACCCACAGAGCTATTTCGGCCTGGCCCGGGAATCAAACCCGAAACTTGTGATCGGCAGTCGCGCTATACGACCACTAGACCAACGAGGCAGTCAATTAATGACAATCACTGAGTGATTTCAGATTTTAAAGTTGAACACGTTTTCCTTCACCTTTACTCAGTCATTGGTGTCCATGATATACTTGAAAAGTAACATATAAGTTAAAATAAATCACATTAACACTTGCCTCACCTGGAATCGAACCTGCCCAGGCTGTTGCTTTTAGCCACTAGTCCACCACGGTTTAAATAGCAAGTATCGTGTACAAATTAACTTTATGAATATAAATAAAAGCTAATTGTTATATGCTTACAAGCATAATAGCTGATTACTTACAATCTTTTAAAAGCTCGCGTGATCAATTAAAATCAAATTAATTTTATAGCGAGCGTTATTCATTAAAATGTACGTACAGACGACAGCAGGTCAACGTATACGAATCTGTCAAATTTTACCAATCAAACGTTAACCTACCTCCATTGTGATAAGGTTGAAAATCGAGTGCAGAAATTTGACAGATTGTGGTAACTTGATGTGCTGTCGTCTGTACATAGTATAGTTTACAAGTAATTTCGATAAGACAAAGTAAATGTTTTCATTTGATTAGATTAAGTGGTTTGTTTATTAAAGTTTTTGAAATTATTATGATGAAAAACTTGAATATTTTTGGTTGACAACCTGGTTTTCGTGTTTGAGATATAGTTATTACTTTAACGTTTGGGCTATCACGATTATGCTGGGTAGAAGAAAATAGAACAAGTAAAATTATGATATTTCAGATCATGTAAAATAGCGGAATATGGCGTCGCCTTGGATCCTCGTCCTCCAATTTCCTGGAACGATGATGATAATCCTCCTGTGATGATGAGGATTCTCTGATTATTGAGCTAATTATTCTACAATAATACAAAATAATATAAAACTGTGATCCAAAATCCGCGCAATAGATAGTGAGCTTATCCCGAAGAGGCATACATACATACTTGCAATTATAATATGCAGCTATACGAGATTTAGTTGAAACCACGGCGAAATAGCATGGTCATATGCAGGTAAAAAACTCGGGTTTCAATATAAAGTTGTGTTAGGACGGGAGCCCAATTTGAAACTCGATTTAACTACCGCGCAGGTTAGTGGGGATCAGAGGTTGCATTTCCATTTAAATTCACGCAGTTTTCAGGTCATTTTTAACCGGTTGCCGCGAAAGTATTTTTAATTGTAGTATAAATAAGTTCAAAAGCCTCCTTCACAGTTCTTTGCTTTCTTTGTCACAGTAATCGTATTTTTATCTTTAAACTATTCTTTTTTTTCTTAATTCTGTCATTATTTGCTACACGTACTGCTATTATCGTTCCTAGCGATTAGAATTCTTCTTTTTAAATTTGTATGTCTACCTGTGGACTTGTGGGTTACATTATGACCACAACATCACATTGTTTTATTAGTTGTAAGATTTTATAATGTAACTGTTTGCTGTTCCTTAAAATAAAAAATAAAAATAAAATAAAATAAATAAAATAAAAGTTATGTTTGTTTAGTTAGCTTGGTATATATGTCACCGTAAGATTATTAATACTGTTAAATTACAATCTATTTCGCGAGATCGCAGACTCGATCTAATCTAACTGCAGAAATCAATATTCTGTCTATCTGTGGATTTGCTTACTAGTGATAGAAATTTGACATTAGCCCCATACAAGTAATGACAAATTTCTATCTCTGGTAAGCAAATCCAGAGTTAGATAGGTTATTGGGAACGGCCGTAAGAGAATAAATAAACACAATTTGATAGCATTTTAAAATACATAATTATGTTAAAATATTTATATGAAGTTTATAGGTAACCTTTTGGCTTATCGCTTAGTTAAAAAAAAAAGCCAAAACACGTTTTATTTCGACATTTGAAAGCAATTCTGAAAAACTTTCCACCCACACAAATTCCCAGGAAAAATCTAATGCAAAAAACACAACATCAACAAAAATTGAACATTCCAAACAGAAACCTTATGAAAAAAATAACTAAAAAAAATAACCCTCTAACCCTTTCGTACTCTGCAATTCGAATAAAAGAGTCGTTTTAATTTTACAAAAAAAACATGGCCGGCGGTTAATGACCCCTTTGTTTCGGCGGGTATTGTCCTACGGGGCGTATGTATGCAAGGCTACAGATATGTGCAACAGCTGTTTCTTGCATGCATGCATGCATTGCATATGCTTCTGCCTTATTTTTGCTTCAGGTGCAGTTTTTAGGAAAGTATGAAGATTTGTTGGTAGTGTACACGAGAGAAACGCCACCTGGAGTTCGTCTCTAGCGGGTTGTGACAAATATTACACGAACGAATATTTTATTATGTACAGTCAAGTAGATAAGGAATTATAGGATCGATGACAAAACTAGAAAAAGCAATTTAAAGTCTTCAATACAATAATATGTGTCAGTTACCCGGACAACCCAGTACCCCTTGGTAAAACTGGTTATCACATTTTCTGGCTTCTGACTACTAGTAACGATTGTCAAAAATGTTCAAATGACAGCCAGGACCTTTCGAAACATGGTAAAACACATGACACAGACCGTCACCCATCCACGGACCTGGCTTAATTTTAAATCGGTTGACATGTCTGACTGCTAACTATTACTCCATGAAGTCATAATATAGTGGAATATACTTGAAAAAATGCTATTGTTGTTAGATTTTGGACTAGTTTTTCACGAGATTTTCTCCTCTATCTCTGAACATTTCAGTGTCAGTATAAGTTCAAACATTTCAGTGTTCATAAAGGCATAAAACATAATTAAGATTCATAGAACCTTAAACATTGAAGCAATATGTCGCCACAAAATGCCGTGGCCCACTAAAAAACAAGTTACACCCGAGTATAGGTGACGGAAACGCAATTTTGTTCTATCGATTTCTTCTGAAAACTACCTTCAGCGAAAACCCATTTATCTACACAGCAATATACATTCCAAAAACAACTTTAACACTCTTGTAATACAGTTCGTATTTCCCTGATACACGGTGTCATTTACGCCCATTTGCATTTGACATATCTTCAAGCTTACTCCCCAACCTTTCAAGGGAATTTCAGCCGTGAAATAATAGACTTAAGGTGCATTTTGGGAAAGTCCCGCGATGTGATTAAAGTCATTGTGTCATTGAGTTGGGGTCCGGATTCCCCTTCAGTTGGCATTGTAAACAAAACGCCTATTATAATGGACAGCGTAGTGTTGTGCTCTTATCGATAAATTGAGATGGGGCGATAGTAAGGTGACTGATTGATATGTGACGTGAAAACTGGACAGTTTTTTAGGGTTAAGTAAATTACGTATGCAGGACACTATTTTTAATTTGTTTAAGGTATTCAAATAAAAATGGACCGTGGAAGTAGCATATGGCAACTGTGTTGATTATTAAAAAGGGGAAAATAATAACATTTAAGTATTTTTTTTTGGAAATTTTACTCATAGGGGTAAAAAGATAACCTGTGTAAAAAAAACAAAGAAAATGAAAACTAACTTTTGGTTATAAAATTAACAAGGTAGCCACTGTTTCGATTTAAATAAGTATAACAACACGACTTCTATCACCAATACCAGCAGAACAAAACCCAATCAATTTCAAAAAACAATTTTATCGACATGGCTCACATCACTAATCAACGGAATTGTGTAATCCAAACCGGTAGGTTAGGCTGACTATGACGTATGAATGTATAATGTTTGTCACACGCCCCCAGTAATTGTACCGGCCACAAATATCAACGCAATCAATTTGGGCACAGCACTTATTCAAATTCCAATCGAATTTATTACTTTCTTTTTTCATCGACTAATAAAAAACCGGCCAAGTGCGAGTTGGACTCGCGCGCGAAGGGTTCCGTACCAAGCTGTAGTTCCACGCTTGAGTAACAGATGGCATTGTATTTAAATTGCACGTCTTTATAATTTATTGTATGGGGACCCCCCTTAATATATAACTTTTTTTAATTTTTAGTATTTGTTGTTATAGCGGCAACGAAAATACATCATTTGTGAAAATTTCAGCTTTCTAGCTATCACGGTTAATGAGATACAGCGTGGAGACAGACAGACAGACAGACAGACAACGAAGTCTTAGTAATAGGGTTTCGTTTTTACCCTTTGGGTACGGAACCCTAAAAATATCGATTTCCCATCACTATGTGAGTAATCGATTTGTAATTGAATTTATCACGTCACTGGCTTAGGGTCCAATGCAGAGTATTAATATTTTTTGCATCACTAATTAGTTTTGCTAATCGAATACTGAGAAATATAAATTGCAATGTTTCAATTTATTATGAGGCATCTGTGTAATTTATTTAATTAGTTATATTGATATTTTATAGACCAGATGGGTTTCAGACTGAGCTAGATGAAGAGCTCGTGGCTAAGTCAACGCCGCGCGGATCGATCGATCATAAAGTTAAGCAACGCTTGGCGCGGTTGGCCCGTGGATAGGTGACGAGTTCTCCCTTGTTTCGGAAGGCACGATAAACTGGTAGGTCCTGGACGTCATTTGACTGTCTTTGACACTTGTTTCGGGCAGTCAGGAATCAGAAAGTCTGTCAACCAGATTCACTTACATAGGCAGTCGCTCCATGTAAAACACCGATCCTCAGCTGAACCGGTTAGACTAGAAGCCGACCCCAATATAGTTGGGAAAATTCTAGACAGAAGGTGATGACTCGGACCTTTCGGGGCTTCGGGTTGTTCGAAAGAGTTACCGCGGCCCTGGCACACATAGGGCTCCCGAAGGAACACAGTGGGTTTTAGTCAGTAAAAGTCTGACACTCCCTCACGCTGTCACCCACAGCGGGAGGGGTCATTCTTTACCCAAAAAGGTGATGACACGGAATTTTTAAAATATGACTATGGGTTATTGTGTACTTTTAAAACCTTTATTTCCCAAAATTATTTTAATAGACCATCACTTTATTCTGTTGTACATACTTGAAACAGAATTGGTTCCCAAGTGTACAGTGCACTGCTCACACCCCAAAATTGAAAAATAACCCGTGAATATAAATAAATAATAAGTACTGGTTTCAACTTTCAATGTTGTCACATGTCCCCTATTTTTTAGTCTTGTAACCCTATCTTCGAATTGTGGAGCATTATAAGATTGGATTGGGGTTGCCAGTTATATATCACACGCAATTATGTTTACAATAAACATTATTGTATTTAATTCGTTTTATCGGTTTTTGAAGGGTTATTTTTTGAAGTGCAATTTTGAAATTTAAATTCTAGTGTGTCAAACGACATTTATTTCAATTTTTGGTCACGTGTTTTTGTAATGGAGTATAAGAGAGAATAATGTGAAAGTCGATATGGCTAGGAAGAATGTTACTTGTGAGATGACGGCAGATAGACGAGTATTGAAGGAGAATATGCTGCGCCGACCACAAATAAATTGGGATAAGGGCAGGAAGGTGGATGACGTTTAAAAGAGAATATTACTGTCAGATTTTTTTTCAAAAATCCTGTTTCTTTTTTAAAGGTCTATTAACGAAGTTGACTACCCTGTCTCAACTTGGTTGGGATCGGCTTCCAGTCTAACCAAACGCAGCTTACTAGCAGCTGTCTGACCGCGACTGCCTATCTGACATCCTCATCCAAGTTCCCCGTGCACACGTTAGTAAGACTGGTTGTCACACCTTGTGACTTCTACCCGTAACGACTGCCAAAGATATTCAAATGACAGCCGGGACCAATTTGCCATCCGACCCCGTTCAGACCAATGATTCAGTTCACATTTGACAGGTAACCAATACGTATTTTGTGACTAAACCAATGAATTATTATGACTGAACTAAGTAGGTCAAAGTTGTAAACATTGTAAGCGATGAGTCAGGTCAGTCATAAAGATATAGCTATGTATCATGAATCACTTGTCTTATATTAATAAATTATTGTAAAACTGGTTGTATCGTATGTTAGTAATAACTGCAGTTTTGAATAAGAACGTAACTTATCCCGTTTAAAACTATTGCCTTAAAAACCGTGTTTTATAATCCAGGTTTCAAGCTATATACATATGAAATTGTATCCCAATAGGTTGATCTCTTTCACCGTAAATCTAGCTTTGCCCCGCGGTGTTACCCACGCGAGAACTACTTCTCGCAGATAGATAAAAACCGGCCAAGTGCTAGTTGGACTCGCGCACGAAGGGTTCTGTACCATTATCTATGTATGAATCAGAATCGTTTTTTTGTGAAACATAAAATCCAAGTTATTCTTCCATACTTTTCTGTCTGACGACACAGCATGTTTTCTTCTTCCATACTTCTCTGTCTGACGTCATCCCACAAGTAATACTTTTTGCAGTCATATCATCTTTTGCGCAATCCATCCATCTTTTCTTTGGTCGTTCCCCTCCACAATATCCATCCACGTTCATGCTCAAAACCTTCCTCACAACATGATCCTCATTCCTCTGCATACCATGCTCATCATATCCCAGCACAAACATATGAAATGGTGAAGTGTGAGTGTTTTGGAGGCGGTCTTTTGTAAAAAATTTGACGGTCAAAAAGTGCTGTTTTGCTGAGAAGTTTTAATGAATGATTTTGAGTTTGCCGTTGGGCTGCGGGTTGTCCGAAAGAGTTACCTTGTCCCTGGCACACAAAGGGCTCCTGAAGGACCACGGTGGGTTTTAGTCAGTAAAAGTCTGACACTCCCTTCCGCTGTCACCCACAGCGGGAGGGGTCATACTGATGATTTCCCATCGATATAAAAAAAAATGTATAAGCAATGATATAGAAGGTGTAGTTATTTTCATTCTAGAACCCGTAGGTAATAAAAACCATTGTTTATTTTTATCCCCCATACATCCAACAAACAACACCTAACTATAAGCCCTGCAATTCTTTTATGCGATCATCCGGCTGAACTTTAATATTTTCTTATAGTCACTTTTATGCGTCGTTTGCGAATACAAAGAGTTTTTATTATAAGTTTACTCGTAAAATCTATTCTTCCTCGGATGTGTATAACTACATGTCAACGGTTTGTACGTATTACGGTTTCATTATAATTTTGAATGGATTTCATGAATACTCGTTTAGGATTTTTTACGAGGAAACGCCTGAATAATTTGTGTGCTAGATTTCTTTCTGTTATGTCGGTAATTGCGTTTATGCCGGTCCTGCGCCTGATCTCTCTCCGGTGGTGTCGGGTTGCCGTCCCATCGCGCTATGAGAGTGAGGGAATAGGGAGTGCACCTGTGTCACAGCAAATACTTGTGCAGTATGATATGTCCTGCGTAGCTGGCTGATCTCCTTATGTGAGAGCAGCCGCTGTGGCCGACAATCAGCTAGGACGCCATTCAATTGCACTCTCTATTCCGTGATAGTTGGGAGAATCTTGGTAACCAAAAGGTTTTGTAACTCCTTAAAAAACGTCCCGTGTATGATGAGATTTCACAAACCCTCAGGGAATCTTCTCACAGTTTCATGCACTAGGAATGTAATAATTATATTCTCTTCAGAATTGGAAGTAAGTCATATAATTGGTCAAGCCATGAAAGCTTCACAAACAGAATACCAAAAATTCTGTAATAGCTTGTACAGTCAAGTTAGTTATGTAATAGGGATGAAAACGCAATGGTTATTAAATTCCTACATTCTTCATGTATAACACTAAAAAAACACAGCAGAATAATGAAACATTTTTATCACCTTACAATTTCAAACCGAATGACACACAACAAACAATGCATCATACTCGCGTAGAACAAACACGGCCCTAACAGAGAATTAAAAGCACTAATAGCAGTTTATAAAGCAACGGATAACACAAATTAACACTCGCATTCTGTGTACTTTAGCTTATTTGTCATGACCACTAAAAAGACTATATAGCAGAAGGTAAAATCAACATTTTCATCCACGTTAAATCTGCTTTTCGCAAGAAAAAAAGTGTGGCCTATAGCCTGTCTCGATGAATGGCCTATCTATCACAATTTTATTTTTGCCAATCGTACCAGTTCCTGGAATTAGTGAGTTCAAACAAATGATTTAAACATACTCTTCACTTTTATATTATTATAGTATTCAATTTATTATAGGTAAAAATAATTTGCGACCAATGGATAAATTGTGTGAAATTTCAGATATGCAAGACGCGAACTGGAGGTGCAATAATTGAAATAAAAAAATAAAAAAACCGGCCAAATGCAATTTGGACTCGTGCATGAAGGGTCCCGTACAAAATATCACGTTTATTGTATGGTGCCCTAAAATTCTTATTTTACTAAAGTTCTTAATATTTGTTGCTATAGTAGCAACAGAAATCAACTGTGAAAACAGCTCTCTAGCTATCATGGTTCACGAGATACAGCCTGGTATCAAACGGACGAATAGCCAAACTGTCCCGTTTTACCCTTCCAGTAAAAACCTTAAAAACTGTTACCCGTTAACCTAACACAATAAAAACATTACCTAATTGTTGTCAACTGGGAGTTGCTGCCTTATAACTAGGTCGGGGTCGGCGGAATATCAATATTTCACACAGTTTGCGGGCTGACCTCCAAGTCTTCAGGGAACACCGGTATTCAGAGTTTGCACTGGTTAGCATAATTATGGGCCTCTCAAAATAATATTTATTTTGGAAATCAACTGACTTTTAGATGAGTTGGGAAGTTGCATAGCAGTTATATCTAGAACCTCTCTTATATGGCTTGTGCCCTGCAGAGAGACAATAAAAAAACTGATGTTTTTAGGGTTCCGTACCCAAAGGGTAAAACGGGACCATATTACTAAGATTTCGTTGTCTGTCTGTCTGTCTCCACGCTGTATCTCATAAACCGTGATAGCTAGAAAGCTGAAATATTCACAAATGATGTATTTCCGTTGCCACAATAACAACAAATACTAAAAATTTTAAAAAAGTAAAATATTAAGGGGGTCCCCACACAATAAACGTGTGAAACCGCAAGTTATTTTATGCTACCCGAAAAAAGTTTGTATTTTGGCAAGTTGTAGGTAATAGATACGTTAATTTTTCATAGACAATGGTACGGAACCCTTCGTGCGCGAGTCCAACTCGCACTTGGCCGGTTTTTTTATGAGACTTCGAAAAAGAAGAAAAGAAGTAGAATTTCACCTTCTGTAAATGTCTACATACTGACAGTATGTGTAGTTTATAAGAGTCGCTAAAAATTACTTCAATGCATCCGTCTTACTCATACGTTTGATTAACGTGTACTTTGTGGCTAAAAGAAAAAGCTAAAATGCTATAATGTTTGTTGATGGCTAAAAATAGCTACATTAACGTGGGCGTGAGTTTATTGATTATACATCAAGTTTGTCTGTTACTTCTGGAAGCCAAATTAGACCTTTTTCTATTTGTTTCAAAGACTGGTATACCTTTATAAGGGGTCTGAATAAAATAACTCGCGTTTAGTAGTCTAAATAATCTATATTTAGCCTACATCAAATTAGGCATGATCTCATTAACATAGCACTAGTTATTTCACATGATCTTACTCACATCTTAAATTACAGGATAATATACTTTTTTTTAGAATAAAAGTTAAGTCTAAACCAAGTATTACTAAGTCAATCAAGTTTCAAGGCCTGCTTCAGATTTTGCGAGATTGTTCGCGCGAGTTACCGTGGCCCTGGTACACTGTGGGCTCCAGAAGGAACACGGTGGGTTTTACTCAGTAAGAGTCTGACACTCCCTCACGCGGCACGCACAGCGGGAGGTAATTTAATGAAATCCCAGAAAAACAAAGTAACAAAGGCCTGTTCAGTCTTAGCTTCATTTTCTCGGCAGCAACAAAAACCCTTAGGTTTGAATAACCCTTGAAACATGGTCATTTTCAAGTTAAAAAAAGCCACCACAAAAACAATCTTATCATACTTCCTACTAATGTGATATATGTAAGATTGTTACTCTTACACGCGCAAATGGCTGAACGGATATTGATGCAACTTGTCAGTAATTTTACTTATATATCAGAATAACATTAAGGCTACTTTCCGTTCCAGGAAGCGGGCGTAGCCGCTGGCAGACGGTACTAAAATTAATATAAAATCGAAGCCACGCCGCGTGTCTGCACTAGCGACCACCAACAACAGATAATCACAGGTCCCTAAGGACTGAACTCCTCAATCACTTAGCTGAACTCAATGGTATATCGCTCACTATGATCATCAAAACGCTATTTGCATATCTAATTTGATACCAGGACTTAAGTTTGAGATAGCTTTCAAATACATGGGACGGTAATTTGGAAGGGAACGCGGTTCTTTTTAGGGTTCCGTACCCAAAGGGTAAAACGGGACCCTATTACTAAGACTTCGTTGTCTGTCTGTCTGTCTGTCTCCACGCTGTATCTCACTAACTGTGATAGCTAGAAAGCTGAAATTTTCACAAATGATGTATTTCCGTTGCCGCTATAACAACAAATACTAAAAATGAAAAAAAAAATAGGGGGATGGGGTACGGAACCCTTCATGCGCGAGACCAACTCGCACTTGGTCGGTTTTTTGTTTAATTTTTAGGAAATTACGTGTTTTGATTATTTTTTTATTTGGTTCATCGTCATCAAGGTCAAGGTACAAAAATAAAGTAAAATGAATTGGCACGTGTGAGTCACTTAAGGACGTTATTCTTACAACAGCGGCTTCACCCGCGTCCCGTGGGAACTACTCTACGCAGCCGGTNAAATAAATTATATCCTCAAGTTGGGGACGAGGCAACTTTTTGGATTTCTTTTAAAACGAATAAATAATGTTCCGATAGTGGTGCACATTGCCATTAATCTATTAAGAAACAATGGGATAAGTTGATGGAGTCGTGATATATAAAATTACGAGCTTCTGCCAGCGGTTTCACCCGCTCCCGGATAAAAAGTAGTCTACAGCTTTCCTCAATAAATGGGCTTTCTAACACTGAAAGAATTTTTCAAATCGGAGCAGTAGTTCCTGAGATTAGCGCGTTCAAACAAACAAACTCTTCAGCTTTATAATATTAGTATAGATGTGTCTAAACCACGTTATTGACATACATAGTCAACGCGATCGCTACTCATTTCCGATCCGTATGTCTTCATCATGAGACTAACTTATAATTCCCGCGGAGTTGTTCAACTCGATCAATTCCCTGTTTGACCAAATACAAGGAAATGATAAATTAACTAATTGCTGGTAGGTATCATAGTACATGTATAAGTTAGACCAAGTTCTGATAGTCTTTACTCTGTACTTACTATAAGTTGGTGGACTGATTGAAATATAGAAACTGAAAATTTTGTCTAACTAATGATACTTATACCTAAATGAGAATGTGAGTTTGTTTGTAACGTTTATTAGGTTAAATAGCTCAGCCGATTTATATAAAAATATAATAATATGCAGTGATGACGGTTATAGGCTACTTTTAATTTGGAATAGCAAAGAAGTTTCTTCGGCACGCGAGAAACAGGTACCTACTCTAGAAAATTTGCCTTTTTTTGCATTTTAAGACTATTATTTGTTAAGATATAAATTGGGATAATTATGATCATGATAACCCTTCGTGTTGCCTGATTCTTAAGTTAAGGGTTAATCAGTTTTTTTCTAAGCAAGCCTGAGACCAAATCACCACGATACGAGATATATCAACTGATATGAGATATAGTGGTCAAACTTGCGTCAATCATAGAAAAACACATGGGTACAGACACCAGTACATGAATCTTCCTTCAATAGATTTTCAACCTTATCACAACAGTGGAAGGTTAATGATCGATTGGTATTTGACAGATTCGGGCATGTTGACCGGCTGGCGTCTATACAACAGTTTCATGTAAAACTTTAATAGGTATCATGACAATATAACCATGTTTTTTTCATGGAAACAAAGCTGAAATCGCGTGTCCACGCCATTTAAGTGTCCTTATGTCCGTTTTAAATTTTTAGTACGAATTTTGGACTTTCCCAGTTGGGGCGGGGAGGGTTAATTCCATTTCTAACAGGTCAATGAGTTTTGCTGGAAATATAGATAACTAAGTAGATAATAGAGATTTTTTTAACTTTTATTGAAATACATACTTCGGTTTGTCATTTTACAATTTGGGGAAAAAAAACTTTCCGATAGTTTTTAAACCAGAATCACGTTATTATGTAAAAATAAACAATACAGGATTTAAAGAAAGCAGGTGTACCTAAATGTACAGACAACAGCAGATCACGGTTCCTGAATCCGTCAAATATTAACTTACCTCCATTGTGATAGGGTTGAAAATCAATTGCAGAAATTAGACAGATTGTGGTAACTGGATGTGCTGGCATCTGTACATGGACATTGTCGTTGTATGTGTGCGCTCGCTCGCGCTCAGTAGTGACACAGTTTAAATATGTATAGAACAGTTGTGAAGCTTCCTACTAACGTTCGTAAAGTCACACTCACACGCACGCACATTGACGTGACAGTCAGTACTGACAGCACTGGTAAAGGTACATAAATGCTCGTCAAAGCGCGTGCGTGTTTGAGTGTGGCGTTACGAACGTTAGTAGGTAGCCTCCCAACTGTTCTATATTTAAACTGTGGTAGTGGTCGAGTCGCCGAGTCATACAAACACTATGTGCATGTATATTTACACACACATGTATAACTCACCTCTCTCAAAACACTTTTTATCATGTTACATGTTCCGTCATAGAAGCCTATATTTACCAAGTACCCAATAAAATATTCCACATACTATATTATTACCGTTTACGTACGGAGGGAGGGCAACACAAGTTTTTTGCGACAGAGATGTATGTGCAAACTTTGTGATAGGTTGTACGTGTTTGCGAAGCGGTGGGAATGTACGGTGTATTGGTACCTATAATAAGTATGTACATATAATGTAAAGTATTGATATAGTGAATTTAATATTATGAGCCAGTTACACCTAAAAGTTTTTTCCACAGTGAATTTTCGAAACGTAAAATTTTGACACTGTTGTTTGTTACGACAAGAAGCTCCCCCAGGAACACGAGTGAAACCGCAGGAAAACAACTATGTTTAATATCCAATTAGGAAAATCATAACCTTCCTAACAATTTCGGGTTAAAATAAAAGTGTAAAGACATCAATGAAATCCGGCTAAATGATGGCGCCCTAGCCGATTGTCGGCCACGGCGACTGTTCTCATATAAGGAGATCAGCCAGCTGCGCAGGACATATTATAGTGCACAAGCATTTGTGCAGACACAGGTGCACTCCCTATTCCCTCACTCTCATAACCCAATGGGACGGCAATCCGACGCGACCGGAGAGAGATTAGACGCAGGACCGACATTAACGTGCTCTCCGTCTAAATATGTTTTTTAGGAAATATTCTTACATACAAAATATGAGCAAAAACAATATTCTCAGAAACATACCATACAAAGTAAGAATCTAAGAAACATTGTTTACAACATAAACCGACTTAACGGAGTACTGGGTTCGATTCCCGAGCACTCAAGCAATGTAAACACCGCCAACGCCATGTTTACGTTTATTATTACAAACAGTTTTATTTAAACATATCCGTTTTTAGTATACAAGTAGATTTAGTTCGAAGGAGTTTAATTTTCGGTTCAACTAAAAAGGGTTTAAAGATGAAAGAGACCGCTTATTTGTGTTTGTTATAACTGTTTGCTTAACGTTAACTGATAAACTACTTGACAGATTCTGATGAAATTTGACACGTTTTTAGTTGTATAAACCATAATATACTTACTCATAATACCCCATAGTCGGCCGACTTTATCATCATATTCTTGCCCTTATCCCAATTTGCTTGTGGTCGGCGCAGCATGTTTTCTTCTTCCATACTCTTCTATCTACCGTCATCTCACAAGTAACATTCTTCCTAGCCGCTAGCCATATCGACTTTCACACAATCCATCCATCGTTTCTTTGATCGTCCCCTTCCACGATATCCATCTACATTCATGCTCAAAACCTTCCTCACAACACGATCCTCATTCCTCTGCATAACATGCTCATATAATCTATGCCAGCACAAACATATGAAATATCCAACAAATAATAATATACCTACATCCACATTCATAGTCATAGTCGGCCGACTTACCAATAAGTTTCAATTACCCACTTTAATTAAATTATTCCCTCATTTCTAATTATAATTATTGACCTAATCAAAATAAAGCAGTTAAATAATAACCAGAGTTCCCAAGACACCGGTTCATCACTTAACCACTGCCCCAAGAACGCGTTCGTGATACTACTTCATTTAGTATTCTAAGCGCAAATTTGATGAAAAAAATACAATCCCGCCTTACTCCTGCTTTGGTGAGACTGTCTTTGTGTTAAGATGTAGCGGGGAAAAAGGAAATTATAAAAAATAGAATAATTACAGTAGCTAGCTAGTAACAAGAAAGAACTTCTATTCTATTCTGTACTCTAAATACTCTGTAACTACTGTACCCATTTGAAAAGTTATTTCACTGTTGATAAGCTAAACTATCCCTCAAGATAATCTCAGGAACCGTTTTGAAAAGTACTTAATAAAGTGATTTTTTTTTCGTTTGTTTGTCCCCTTAATACCCCGAAACTACTGAGCCCATTTGAAAAGTTTTTTCACTGTTGATAAGCTTAACTATCGCTCAAGATAATCTCAGGAAGTACTGGTCCGATTTGAAAAGTTCTTTCAGTGTAACATAGACCCTTTATCTAGGAAGTTTATAGGCTGCTTTTTATCCGGGTGCGCAAAGCAGTTCCCGCAACGGCACGCGGGTGAAAAAGGCGCTTACGGCAAAGGCCTCTCCAATATGTGAAGGAAACCGCCATCTTTAACAGAGAAGCTTCTAGATCAATCTTTTTGCCGATTTTAGATAATATTTCCTTTCAGAAAAGACCATTCTTTTCCAAACTTAATGAAAGACAAGCAGTAATTTTAAACAAAAACTGAATGTACAGACGAAAGCAGGTCTACGTATACCAATCTGTCAAATTGTACTAATCGAACATTAACCTTCCCCTTTTGTGATAAGGTTGAAAATCTATCGCAGAATTTTGACAGATTGTGGTAACTTGATGTGCTGTTGTCTGTGCATACAACTTCAACAATGTACTTCTTTTGTTTCTTCAAGACAGCGAGAGTTTTTTCAAACCACCGATTTTCACCAATCTCAATTTATAAAAGGTCAGGCATAGAAAGGGCTAGTAAAAATGTTAAATTGCCCTCGCAAAGTGATCGCCGGAAAATCTTTTCGATGACAGATTTTAAATAACATTTCTTCTGAGAAAAGACAACTCTTTTCCAAACTAAATGAAAGACAAGCAATAATTTTAAACAATAACTAAACGTTCTTCTACAATAAAATCCCGTCTCTCATGAGAAATACTCGCCATTTTCTAAGAACTTGTACCAGTATTCCTCGGTGCTGCTACAAGATGGAGTATGCTTTCCATTTCATATTCATCTGGTGCCCGTCCTTCCAAAATCAACATCGGTGTCTTGTCATATCTTACATTTATTTAAAAACTGCCTTTTTTAGTGTTTAGTTAGGTTTCTATTCAATGCTGTAACTGAGTAATTTTAAAGTTATCCTATTCTTGAATAATGCCAGAATTCCAAAAATAGCGGAATTTCTTTGAAACATTTGACTAACAAATGTTCTACAATATTACTCATATTATTATAATTACGAACGTTTGCGAGTGTGTTTGTTGGTTACCTGAACGGATTTTGATGTTACTTGGCGTTGATCTAGCTTACACATTAGGATAACATAAAGGCTACTTTTTATTGAAGCCAGTGTTTCTATCAGCTTTAAATAAATTCAAGTATCGATCAGTCAAGCTTAAGGTGCATTCGACCACTAGAAGCGGGAAATTCAAATATAAAATGTTAATGTTAACTTAGGTCTTGTTTTACCTAAGTTAACATTCAATATGAGGCGTGATCTTATGATTGGCGGTTATAATATCCCACAAAGTAATTTCTGATGTCCTTGTTTAGCTCCGAAACTTCTTATTATGAACTATAAACTGACGAAACTATGATATTTCGCAATAAAACGTTTTTTACAGTTACATTTAAATTGTAAAAAGTTTCGGAGTTAAACAAGGACATCAGAAATTACTTTGTGGGATATTATAACCGCCAATCATAAGATCACGCCTCATATTGAATGTTAACTTAGGTAAAACAAGACCTAAGTTAACATTAACATTTTATATTTGAATTTCCCGCTTCTAGTGGTCGAATGCACCTTAAGCTTGACTGATCGATACTTGAATTTATTTAAAGCTGATAGAAACACTGGCTTCAATAAAAAGTAGCCTTTATGTTATCCTAATGTGTAAGCTAGATCAACGCCAAGTAACATCAAAATCCGTTCAGGTAACCAACAAACACACTCGCAAACGTTCGTAATTATAATAATATGAGTAATATTGTAGAACATTTGTTAGTCAAATGTTTCAAAGAAATTCCGCTATTTTTGGAATTCTGGCATTATTCAAGAATAGGATAACTTTAAAATTACTCAGTTACAGCATTGAATAGAAACCTAACTAAACACTAAAAAAGGCAGTTTTTAAATAAATGTAAGATATGACAAGACACCGATGTTGATTTTGGAAGGACGGGCACCAGATGAATATGAAATGGAAAGCATACTCCATCTTGTAGCAGCACCGAGGAATACTGGTACAAGTTCTTAGAAAATGGCGAGTATTTCTCATGAGAGACGGGATTTTATTGTAGAAGAACGTTTAGTTATTGTTTAAAATTATTGCTTGTCTTTCATTTAGTTTGGAAAAGAGTTGTCTTTTCTCAGAAGAAATGTTATTTAAAATCTGTCATCGAAAAGATTTTCCGGCGATCACTTTGCGAGGGCAATTTAACATTTTTACTAGCCCTTTCTATGCCTGACCTTTTATAAATTGAGATTGGTGAAAATCGGTGGTTTGAAAAAACTCTCGCTGTCTTGAAGAAACAAAAGAAGTACATTGTTGAAGTTGTATGCACAGACAACAGCACATCAAGTTACCACAATCTGTCAAAATTCTGCGATAGATTTTCAACCTTATCACAAAAGGGGAAGGTTAATGTTCGATTAGTACAATTTGACAGATTGGTATACGTAGACCTGCTTTCGTCTGTACATTCAGTTTTTGTTTAAAATTACTGCTTGTCTTTCATTAAGTTTGGAAAAGAATGGTCTTTTCTGAAAGGAAATATTATCTAAAATCGGCAAAAAGATTGATCTAGAAGCTTCTCTGTTAAAGATGGCGGTTTCCTTCACATATTGGAGAGGCCTTTGCCGTAAGCGCCTTTTTCACCCGCGTGCCGTTGCGGGAACTGCTTTGCGCACCCGGATAAAAAGCAGCCTATAAACTTCCTAGATAAAGGGTCTATGTTACACTGAAAGAACTTTTCAAATCGGACCAGTACTTCCTGAGATTATCTTGAGCGATAGTTAAGCTTATCAACAGTGAAAAAACTTTTCAAATGGGCTCAGTAGTTTCGGGGTATTAAGGGGACAAACAAACGAAAAAAAAATCACTTTATTAAGTACTTTTCAAAACGGTTCCTGAGATTATCTTGAGGGATAGTTTAGCTTATCAACAGTGAAATAACTTTTCAAATGGGTACAGTAGTTACAGAGTATTTAGAGTACAGAATAGAATAGAAGTTCTTTCTTGTTACTAGCTAGCTACTGTAATTATTCTATTTTTTATAATTTCCTTTTTCCCCGCTACATCTTAACACAAAGACAGTCTCACCAAAGCAGGAGTAAGGCGGGATTGTATTTTTTTCATCAAATTTGCGCTTAGAATACTAAATGAAGTAGTATCACGAACGCGTTCTTGGGGCAGTGGTTAAGTGATGAACCGGTGTCTTGGGAACTCTGGTTATTATTTAACTGCTTTATTTTGATTAGGTCAATAATTATAATTAGAAATGAGGGAATAATTTAATTAAAGTGGGTAATTGAAACTTATTGGTAAGTCGGCCGACTATGACTATGAATGTGGATGTAGGTATATTATTATTTGTTGGATATTTCATATGTTTGTGCTGGCATAGATTATATGAGCATGTTATGCAGAGGAATGAGGATCGTGTTGTGAGGAAGGTTTTGAGCATGAATGTAGATGGATATCGTGGAAGGGGACGATCAAAGAAACGATGGATGGATTGTGTGAAAGTCGATATGGCTAGCGGCTAGGAAGAATGTTACTTGTGAGATGACGGTAGATAGAAGAGTATGGAAGAAGAAAACATGCTGCGCCGACCACAAGCAAATTGGGATAAGGGCAAGAATATGATGATAAAGTCGGCCGACTATGGGGTATTATGAGTAAGTATATTATGGTTTATACAACTAAAAACGTGTCAAATTTCATCAGAATCTGTCAAGTAGTTTATCAGTTAACGTTAAGCAAACAGTTATAACAAACACAAATAAGCGGTCTCTTTCATCTTTANGTTAACATTCAATATGAGGCGTGATCTTATGATTGGCGGTTATAATACACCACAAAGTAATTTCTGATGTCCTTGTTTAACTCCGAAACTTCTTATTATGAACTATAAACTGACGAAACTATGATATTTCGCAATAAAACGTTTTTTACAGTTACATTTAAATTGTAAAAAGTTTCGGAGTTAAACAAGGACATCAGAAATTACTTTGTGGGATATTATAACCGCCAATCATAAGATCACGCCTCATATTGAATGTTAACTAAGGTAAAACATGAAAAAACCATTTTATATTTGAATTTCCCGCTTCTAGTGGTCGAATGCACCTTAAAGGCAATTTAGACTACTATCCGATAGTCAGACAAAAACAAACTCCGACCCCAACACATCCCAAATTAAAATATCCGCTTCGAACCAGTAGCATCCACCTCGAACCGGTCCAAACTAGTTTCAGGAGCGCCATATTCGAAAAATTACCATTTCGCAGGCATCATGCAAGTTTAAAATCAATTATAGGGAGCCAGCGGTTCTCAACTTCGGGATAGCATTACACTTTATAATCCTTTGGGGGTCGGCAGATCGATAGACCGACCTTTGTGACCCCGAGCTGGTTGGAGCACCAATAGCTTAAGCGATAACTCAACTTCATCAGGTAAGGTACAGATATTTTATCTTACGGAAGGTGAACTATACTCGCGTGTGTAAATGTGCACATGTGTAAGTTCGGGAGCGCTCAGAAAAGAGGAAAGACGGGATTGTTTGTCTGTTTGTAACGAATAGGCATTGCATTTACTGAACCGATTTGAATAATTCTTTCGCTGTTAGGAAGCTACGTTCTTTGCGCTGAACATGGGCTATGTTTTATCCAGGTACGGAAAGAAGTTTCTCCGCGACGCGGGTGAAACCGCGTAAAATGGCTAGTAGCTAATAATTACATCTATCTATATTTCTAATAAATCTGTAGAGAGGTCAATTCTGTACATGAAATATATTTCCAAAATAACTATCAAGGGGTAATTAGGGATCGATACTAATGCCAAGAATGCAATCAGTAGAATTTTTGTCTGTCTGTCTGTATAACCGTTATAGAAACAAAAACTACTGGACGGATTTTAACGAAACTTGGTACAATTATTATTCATACTCCTAAGATACATAGTTATAGTATACATTTCATCAAGCTACTATCAATAGGAGCAGAGAAGGAAAACATCTTTGACTATGACGACCCGATGTAATAATTGACATGATCCGCGAACGAAGTCGCTGGCAGAAGCCAGTGACTAATATAAGCAACATTGTCACCAGGTGGCGTAAGCGTTCTGAGAATATGGAATAAGGACGTATCTGTTGATAAGACCATAGTTACGCTATAATGTACTCGGACAGAAGTAAATATAGATTGTTACCATGACTCAAGTTTGTATAGCGATAATTTTGATATCGCCACATTAGATTATTCATGAATTTTAGCATATTTAAGTACATGTAAATATGTTCAGTTAATTTCCACAAGATCAGAATGAAAATGACTAACGGCTGTTCCCAATATTCTATCTATCTGTCAATTTGCTTACTAGAGATAGGAATTTGACATTACTTGTATGGGGCTAATGTCAAAATTCTATCTCTAGTAAGCTAATCCAGAGATAGATAGATTATTGAATTCCATAGTAAGGCCCTAGTTACCGGTTAGGTACCTACTCTAAAACATTTCTACGACATTATCTGTCTGATAACTATGTATAACTTTATCTGGAACCTTCGACCTGGCCCTTAGTCAACATATTTAATACCAGCCTGCCCCTTGCGGTTGCAAGCCCGTCCAAAGAGGATTACTAGATTATCCTGGTTTACAATCTGTGTTACTGCTAAGTTTCATCAAAATCCATTCAGTAGGTCTTGCGTTAAAGAAGAACCCATGTATCCGTACATACCAACTTTAGCCTACGTATTTTTCAAATCGGACAAGTCATACCTGAGATTAGCACGTTCAAGAAAACAAAGAAACGCTCTTCAGCTTTAATAATATTAATATAGTATTGTAGTGTAGATAGTATTAGGAAGTAGGTAATACCACTTTATAATACGTCGTTTTAAACAACTACATGTTCTCTATACTTATAATAAATCTGCAGAGAGGTCAATTCTGTACATGAAACATATTTTCAAAATAACTATCAGAGGGTGATTAGGGATTGATACTGATGCCAAAAATGTAATCAGTAGAATTTTTATCTGTCTGTATAACCGTTATAGAAACAAAAACTACTCGACGGATTTTAACGCAACTTGGTACAATTTATTATTCATACTCCTGAGATGGTTATAGTATACTTTTCATTACGCTACGATCAATAGGAGCAGAGCAGTGAAGGGAAAGATCTTTGACTATGACCACCTGTTATCGCTGGCATAAGCGACATGATCCGCGAAATGAAGTCGCTGGCAGAAGCTAGTACTGTAATATTATTTCAAAATAATTCCCCTAAAATTTAACATCATAAATAAACATCACTTCATTAGATCAACACGTCAACTAAACACACGTGAGATCTAAGGCGTTTCACTTTTCTCAGTCGGCTAACTGACAAGCCTTTGTACTTTGAAGTCAAGAGGGTTAACTGTAGTGAAACAGAAGGGTTAACAGGGGTTGCGGAGATTTTTGCTAGCAAACAATTATGTCATGTCAGATGGAGAATATTTTAGACGTTACCTGGGTTTGTTTACTCATAAGATTCGTGTGTATCTTGAGGGGACTATGTTCCGTAACCGGATAAATAATAGAATATGGACTTGCCAGTTCTTCTCCATGAGACCCAGATAGTTCTGTCCCCTGATAGTTAAATAGACGTAACTAACATAAAATTTCAAATACAATAAACGTGTGAAACCGCAAATTATAACTTGCATGAAAAACAAAGTTATTTTTTGTTGCCGAAAAATATTTGTATTTTTTCATAGATAATGGTACGGAACTCGGAACCCTTCATGCGCGAGTCCAACTCGCACGTAGCCGGTTTTTATTAGTACAGTTTTTTTCATAAGATAGAACAGTTTTCCAAGCGCAGTTTTATGTATTTCAGAACAGCTTTTCTATTCGTTTGAAAAATATTGAACGGAACCCGCACTACGCGAGGACGACTAACTTTCTGGTCTTTTTTATAAAAAATGGCCAATAGTTCCAGGGATTTCCTATGAACAAAAATAAAAAAAAACATTAGTAGTCTATGGGTATAGATTTCCCCTAACTGTGCGTGTAGTTAAGTGGGCAAGTTAATGACGGCTCACCTTAATAGGACTTATTACACATATCTACCAAACTATAGGCTTGGTGGTTTAACTTGACCTGGCTTTGAAATATAGGCATGACTAGCTTCTGCCAGCGGCTTCGCCCGCTTCCCGAGGGAACTATTTCCCGTACCCGGATGAAAATGTTGTTCCTCAGGGTCGATTCTATCTCTGTACCAAATTTCATCAAAATTGGCTCACTGGTTTAGGCGTGAAAGCGTAACAGACAGACAGACAGATAGACGGACAGACAGAGTTACTTTCGCATTTATAATATTAGTAGGGATAGCTGAAGTTTCTAGCAAAAAATATAGCTAACTTCAAAAATGCAGACAAGTGAATTTACATGAAGTTAAACCTTTGATTTTAGGGACGAAAGAGACATTAATTTAAAAACCGGCCAAGTGCGAGTTGGACTCGCGCAGAATAGGTCCCGTTTTACCCTAATAAGAAGCCTGTAGTCCTTGAGTTTGCTTCGGTTTTTCATCACAGAGCAGTCAGAGAGAAGAATTATCGGCCTCATCTAGTCTAAAGGATAGACCGGTTGAAGAGTTTTTGAAAACCTTTGAACAGAAACGGGTATGATTTATGAAGTATGACTTGTGCATTAGGTACTCATCGAAAAAATATACTATACTAGCTTCTGCCAGCGGCTTCGCCCGCTTCCCGAGGGAACTATTTCCCGTACCCGGATAAAAAGAAGTCTATGCTGTTCCTCAGGGTCTATTCTATCTCTGTACCAAATTTCATCAAAATCCGCTCACTGGTTTAGGCGTGAAAGCGTAACAGACAGACAGACAGACAGACAGACAGAAAGACAGACAGAGTTACTTTCGCGTTTATAATATTAAAATAGGGATTTTAAGAACAATCACAAACATCAAATATCGTAACAGTACAAAAAACACCTTCCTATTTTTTCAAAAGGTTTCAGATAATAAGCATGACGACTAAAAAAATCTAATTAGTCCGATTTTAGATTATAAAAAAATATTGCATACGTATTTTTTCGTTTTTCATCTAAACAAATAATTACGTAGTTATAGACCGCTGAAATTGCGCGTGACGTCACGCCTACGTACAATTTTGACATAGGCGTGACGTCAAGACCCCCCACTCCTGAACTTTGATACTCATTATCTTTGTTATTATTGATAGATTTTTAAAAACAAAAAATACGTGTCCAATATTTTGCGATAATCTAAATTACGGACTAAATGTATTTGCTTATTTTTTACCCCTTTTTAACCCGTGCCCGTAAAGGGATCGAATCGGGTTGATAATGATGGATTCGTGACGGTGCAAAGGAAGAAGCGCCGTCAGCGAACGAACAAAAATCGCTGCGGCACGGCTGCGGAGCCAAACTCCAAAATCCGTGCTGCTAAACCGAACACCCCAGTGTACATCTCCCGCCTACACTACACCACTAAGGCGGAGGACATTGTGGAGTACGTGCGTCAGAAGCTGAAGTACGCCCCGAGAGTGCAGCTGCTGGAGTCGCGCCATAACGCCAACTTCAAGGCGTTCGTGGTGCGAGTGCCAACGTGTTTCCTGCACCTCGTGTTGGACGAGAACTTCTGGCCACAGGACGTGGTGTTCCGTCGCTTCCGCGGACAAGTGCCACTCGAGCGCACAGTGACTTAATAGTGCATAGGAAGTGTTACTAACATAGATTTAAGTTTATATATACTAACAAGTTGTGCATTTTATAATATATATGTTAGTCTATAAGGTATATATCTATGGGCCAAAGTAGCCTGAAAATAAAGGTATTTTGATTTTGATTTTTGATTTTTTTTTACCCTGTCGCCATGCCTATTACACCGCTAGTGTGATAACACCCTACGATTCCATACAAGATATATAGGTAGTAAGGTATTATCAACAACATAATCCATTAATTAAATCTATGTTTACACGTTAACACGAGGATAACATACGGTTTAGAACATCTTAGCTAGTTTGTGACGATTACTATGGGAATAACAGCTGGGATTGACACTCCTCACCTTCTGCTATGATAATGGCGTCCACGGCCGATTGTCGGCCAAGGCGGCTGTTCTCATATAAGGAGATCAGCCGGCTGCGCAAGACATATTATAGTACACAAGCATTTGCTGTGACACAGGTGCACTCCCTATTTCCTCACTCTCATAACCCGATGGGGCGGCAATCTCACACAACCGAAGAGAAATTAGGCGCAGGACTGACATTAACGTGCTCTAACTTCTAACTCCGGGTTGCTTCGTGAAAGTTTCTAAAACCCACAAAGCGATTTCGGCCCGACCCGGGAATCGAACCCGAGACCTCGTGCACACCAATCAATCGTGACAACTAGACCAACGAGGCAGTCGACAGTTCCACTACTGTGATAAGGTTGAAAATCTACTGAAGTTTGACGGATTGAGGCAGATTTATGTGCTGGCGTCTGTACCTGGTTTTCATGCTTTTGGATAACGATAAATTTTCATATTCTATTCTATATAAAAAAATAAGCGTGAATACGTTTTTTACATTTTTTGTCCATTGATTTTATTTTGAAGAGGGAATGTGAATGAAAAGTGATCTAATTGAACCAATTTAGATTTTATTTCAAAGCTCAACATTTTTTTCTAGCTTCCAAAAATAATTACTTTTACAGCAATAAACTTTAAAATCTACACCTATGTATTACTAGCTTCCGCCAGCGGTTTCACCCGCTTTTCCGTGGGAACTACTGCGCGCACCCGGATAAAATGTAGCCTATAGCTTTCCTCGATAAATGGGCTATCTAACACTGAAAGAATTTTTCAAATCGGACCAGTAGTTCCTGAGATTAGCGAGTTCAAACAAACTCTTCAGTTTTATAATATTAGTAGGTATAGATAAAACTGAATGCTTTGCGATGACGTTTGTACAGACGACAGCACACCAAGTTACCACAATCTGTCAAATTTCTGCAATCGATTTTCAACCTTATCACAATGGGGGTAGGTTGAAGTTTGATTGGTAAAATTTGACAGATTCGTATACGTTGACCTGCTGTCGTCTGTACTAAATTCTTTCAGCGTTAGATAGCCCATTTTTCGCGGCAGGCTATATGCTCCTTTTTATCTAGATGCACGAAGGAGTTCCTCGCTCAACAAAATAACAATAAAGTACTATTCCCCAACAACCAAAACAAAAGACAACAGTATTATACATATACTTTATACATTAAACGTTAAACCTATTTTAAATAGTAAACAGAAGGAATCGCGAGTCCGTGCCTGAGGTACCTCCGGGGGGCTTTACGGGCTCCAAGAGGGATGCGAGCAAATACACGAGACTTCATAGTCAAGTTTCGCCTGTTTTGTCACGACCTTAACAACTGGGCTGTATCTCAATAATACAACTTAAAAAAAAAACTTTTTACAAAAAAAACAAAACCGACTTCACAAAAAAACACTGAAAGGGATAAAAAAATAAAACTTT
>NWSH02000305.1:1175331-1195452 GCA_002382865.2 Heliothis virescens | reverse complement strand
TCAAAATGGTGGGATCTGTCGTGTTGCAGGCCACGTACTCAGTCTTCGCACATTCAGCTGCCAATACCGCCGTTCTCCAAGTGAATCCTGTCAACTTGTATAACCGGCGTGCACCAACACGTCCCTGATCCGCGGCTGCCAAGCCGATGTCATCAGCATACATGAGTAAGCCACGGGGGCTGCTCATGCGCATGTTCGGATGCTTGCAGACAATGAGCGTCCAGTATCACGCTGAACAAAACGACTAAGACGGGAACACCTGGTGTACTCCAAACGGTAACCAGGGAAGGGTTAGTGTCACAACACGGTATCGAACCACCGAATCGCAATCCGGTACATGTCCCGGGATAACTGTCAACGCTAGAACTCGCAGGCACCCCTTTGGACCGAAGCGCCCACCGGGATCCCATGCGAGGACACAGTCGAAGCTCTCGGCATGTCCAGGAAAAGAAAAGCAGAGGTGTGTTCCTTCGTCCGGTATTTCTCACATCATGATCTTAGGGCGGAAAAACAGATCCATGGTTCCGATGACCCAGGGCGGAAAGCCATATGACACTCCGAGACAATGCATCCTCCTGCGCGAGTCGAGAGTCTACTATCCGCTCGAAAGAGCTTCTGGTATTGGACATGACCGTTTATACCGCGATAGTTTCCACAGCTCAGCTGCACCAGACCCCTTGGCCTTTAAAGACAGGGTAAACACTCCGCTCCATTGGCTACGGAATCCGGCCGGGTCCCATACGCGTTAAATCAGGAGGTTTGTTAGGATGCCCACCCCATGAGGCCCCATAGCTTTCCATACTTCGATGGGGACTCCATCGGCTCCGACAGCCTTCCGATTTTTCATGCGGCGAAGAGCCAACTGGACTTCGTCAGGCGTTATCGGTGGCACAAGTCCTTGATTCGGAGGGAGGTCCGGTGGCTGCACCTCTCTGTGCTGTTTATTCAGCAGCTCGTGGAAATACGAGCGCCATCTCTCCTTCACCGCGAGGTCCTCGCACAACAGGTTGCCGTCAGGATCTTTGACACAGCGGCACTTGGAGATATCCTGTGCCGCCGAGAGTTGGACGCTGTCGTAAATACTGTACCTATCTGAATGTAATTTGGTACAGCGCGTTAAAGCTGAAATTTCGTGAATGTGAACGATTGGTTCGTTCACAACTTGTTCAACAACAAGTGAAAACTAAAATTTGTTAGGCAAACGAAGCTAGAAGAAAACCGGCCAAGGGCGAGTTGGACTTGCGCACGAAGGGTTCCGTACCATTATCTATGAAAAATAAACATATCTATTACCTACCTACAACTAGCGAAAATACAAACATTTTTCACACGTTTATTGTATGGGGACCCCCCTCAATATATATATTTTTTGAATTATAAATAATTATAATTATAGCGGCAACGGAAATACATCATTTGTGATAGCTAGAAATTTCAGCTTTCTAGCTATCACGGTTAATGAGATACAGCGTGGAGACAGACAGACAACGAAGTCTTAGTAATAGGGTCCCGTTTTACCTTAGGCACGGAACCCTAAAAAATGGTGCTCTATCCATTTATTAACGCATCTCTTCGAGGCAATTTTAACGCGTCCTAAACATCTACCTACAATAGATATCTGGTATAAACAACTACGGTACAAACCATTAGACGGTAGTTTTTACAACCCATAAACCATGCTCTAACTTGCACCACTGATTTACTGTCCTGAATTTACGCGACTCATAAAAATGGTGTTAAAACCTGGATATATGTATACTCATCGATATAGATACTGAGACTTGATGACAGTGGCTGAAAGAATTCTTCAGACGACAGCAACCTATAGGAACATTGACCTTCCACTATTGTGATAAGGTTGACAATCTATTGGAGAAATTTGACAGTTCACAATTGCAAAAGCGAAAGAAGACGTTGCTAAACAATCTCATATAACTCTCTAAATCTCATATTATTGTCCAAATACGGTCCTAGTCTTTGCTCAAATCATATGTGCTTGCTTATACAAGGTCTTATAAAGCAACTCGTCCGAAGAATTATAAGCAAAGACGTTCAAATGACAGCCGAGACCCACCAAAAATGGTCATTAATGCAGGACTGGGCGTGCCAAGGGTTGCTTAACCTTATGATCGATTGGACCGTGTGGCTTTTATTTAGCCACGAGCTTTTGGTAGTCACAAATGTTTCAAAGAAGGTTGCCATAGCATCATCATCATCATCGGCCACAGGACATGTAGGTCAGATGATTGTGGCACTGCTTGTGTGCGGTTGCCATGGCAACCAAGCCTTTTTTTTATATCGATGGGAAATCATCAGCATGACCCCTCCCGCTGTGGGTGACAGCGGGAGGGAGTGTCAGACTTTTACTGACTAAAACCCACCGTGTTCCTTCGGGAGCCCTTTGTGTGCCAGAGCCGCAGCAACTCTTTCGAACAACCCGCAGCCCAATGGCAACCAAGCCTTAAATCGTCAGCGAAACTCCTACCTACCACATCAGGACTCAATAAGCGGAAAAGGTGTCAAGATAAATCTCTTTATTCCAATAACAATTGATACTTACGTCCAATTTTATTTACTCAACGAATAACCAGTGTTGCCACCCTCCGGAAATCCCACAAACGCTAACAGCTTTCGGAAACGATAAAAATTCTTACTAATCTTTTTAATTTGTTACTTATTCGAACGATTTGTGAAGAAAAATGTCTAATTCTTTTGGGTACGTATCCGAACGGTGTTTTTAAAAAAGAACGCTGATGAGATATGGCGGCTATTTTCGTAATGGCGGCGAGACAAAATGGCGGGAGTTTGTTTAAAGACTTATTGTCGTTATTTAGTTGTTTGATGTTAAAAACTTGAATGAGTTGTTTTAAATGAGTCATTGGAATTCTTGTTGGGATAAGAGTTTATTTTATTGTGGCCGTTAACTACTTAATGATGACTGGGAATTATCGGAATTTCACAGTGGATTTTCGAAGCTGGTTTATGGCTGTATTTATTTAAAGTTCTGCTTCTATTGTGAATTACTAAAAAAGATTCATTTTCGAATGAAAGACTAGATTTAGGAGATTAAGGGCCAGTTTCACAGGTTCCAAGTAGAGTTCTAGATAGTTATCTGATAGATCATGCTATAGAAAAGTAAACTAAAATTAAAAAAAAAAACTTTTTCAAATTTTATCTGTCAGATAACTATTCAGAGCTTTATCTGGAACCTGTGAAACTGGCCGTTCAGGCCACGTTACAGGTGATGGCATCAACATTTTGTGATTGCCGAGAAAGTAGGTCAATTTAGGCTTAAGTTAGTAACAGGGTTGCAAAAAACTTAGAAACTTTTTAATAAAGGTTTTTTTTTTTGGGGTTAAGCCGAGGCTGCAGCTAAAAAAACTATTTCTATTTTAAATAGGTAAGCCTTTCATATTTAAAGCTATCGGCCAACCAACGTAAAGACCATCATGGTTGATAGGCTTCTATATAATATTTCAGTTCACCTGTCTTACTATATCTAGTTACAGGTCTATGAAAACCTACAAATACTAGGTAGGGACTTTTTATCTACCTTGTTTAGCCCTTTCGAACGTTAGAATACACAAACCTATCTCTTATACACAAACTTATATCTTCTGCTTAGCCTTTTATCAACTACTAGCCGTTTTCCCGCGGTTTCACTCAGGTGCCGTGAGGATCAACTGCCCGTACCCGGATAAAATATAGCCTATATCACTCGTGGATAATGTAGCTTTCGAATGGTGAAAGAAAGATGTAGGGCTCGGCTTCCAGTCTAATCGGATGCAGCTGAGTACCAGTGTGCCACATGGAGCGGCTGCCTATCTGACCTCCTCAATCCCAGTTACCCGGGCAACCTGATACCCCTTGGTAATACTGGTTGTCATACTCACTGGCTTCTGACTACCCGTAACGACTGCCAAAGCTGTTCAAATGACAGCCGGGACCAATTTAACGTGCCTTCCGAAACACGGAGTATTGATTGAAAATTTATGAAATTTCTGTTTCTGTGACCTTATAGACGTTTTATTTTACGATAACTTTACTCGGCTAGAGAAACATGCATATAAAATAAGATGGAAGACATCTTGAATATTTTACTTAGAACTGTCAGAATTGTGCTGAACTTCTTCAGCGAGACTTGAAACGTTATCTCAGGAGATGCATATTTAAAATTAAAGTTTCATATGTCACGTAAACTGACAGTTATGTGTCTTGTTTTATAGTTTAACTTAACATAAATATGCTCTTTTATTTATGGCACAGTTTAAATACTTGTAGAACAGTTGAGAAGCTACCTACTAAAGTTCGTCACACTCACACACGCAGCCGCATTGACGAGCATTTATGTACCTTTACCAGTGCTGTCAGTACTGACTGTCGCGTCAAGAGCAACCGCGCCAGCTAGCATTTGGCCAAAATACGAACTAAAGTTTGACAGACATTTAAGTCTTTAGCACCAAATGACAAGCCTACGGCTTCAATGGTGCTTACGTCATCATTTTGACAACAAGGCTTAGCTTCATTACTGGTATATCTTTATTCTGCGTTTATAGTGAGTTTTAGAACTGTTGCAAACTGCAGACTAAGCTATCGGCTGATAGTTAGCCCCATGGTCTGTCATAACTGTAATTCTTCTAAATTCGGACTATTACACCCATGATTTGCCTCCAATGTAAGTGTGTGAGGATTTATACAATATTACTATAACAAATTTAATAAAAAATAATCGATCGAATGTAACAAAACGCACACCATAGTGTAATTTAAAAAAATATATTTATTAGAGACACCCCTTTAAAAAAATAAAAATTACAATGTAAATACCTTGTCCAGTTGTGTATAGAATAGTTCGATGTGAAGAAAACAGCGACTTACCTGTAAAGAAAAACAAAAGAATTTAAATACGCAATAGATTTTAAGGACTTTTTCTATACTAATATTATAAATAGGAAAACTTTGTTTGTTTGTTTGTTTGATTGTAATGAATAGGCTCAAAAACAGCTGGACGGATTTTAAAAATTATTCACCATTCGAAAGCTACATTATCCGCGAGTGACATAGGCTATATTTTATCCGGGTACGGGCAGTAATTCCCACGGGATGCGAGTGAAACCGCGGGGAAACGGCTAGTAAATTAAATATTTTACTGATCATTAAGCAATTGAGTAGGATATCTTGTAGTGAAGAGCAACAAACATTTATCGAAAACCGTTCACATTTGTCGATAAAAATATTTTTTCGAAGCAAAAACGATTTGTGAATAACTCCCAATATACATATGTGTGGAGGGCAATAGCCGTTTATTTGCCATGGTAAGCCACGGGAGCGTTGTTAGGCCGAAGAACAAAGGGCGTAAGGAGCGTGCACAACGCTACGTAATACGCCTTGGGGCTATAGTGATGGGACAATGTTACATTGTAATATCGATAAAAAAAATCGTATGTACAGATTTTTTTAAGTACATATTTATTTTTAGGGTTCAAATAGGGGAAGGTACCTATAACTTAGACTTTGCTGTCCGTCTGTCACCAGGCTAGTCCATGCCAGGCCTAGGCAACAAATACTGAAAACTAGAAAAATCGATACTTTCTAAAATGGCTATGTATGTTCAGATCAGTCTAGTTGTTTTTGAGTTATCAGCATCTATCATTCGTGCTGAATTGAATGTGTGTTTGTTCATTCTGTTTAAACTAGTTCAATACGTGAAGACTTGTAATTGGCTGCCTGTTACATATATCAAGCTATTATTAAAATTGTTGTTTAGCTGTAAATCTCCCATGTTTAATAAATCTATACTAATATTATAAAGCTGAAGAGTTTGTTTGTGTGTTTGGTTCAACGCGCTAATCTCACGAACTACTGGTCCGATTTAAAAAATCTTTCAGTGTTAGATAGCCCATTTATCGAGGATGGCTAAAGGCTACTTTTTATACGGGTGCGTGGAGTATTTACCACGGGACGCGGGTGAAACCGCTGGCAGAAGCGAGTCATACATATAGTGCAGATATATTACATCTCTTACATACTTAGGCATTATAATAACATGATATTTCAAATAAGCTTACTACTTAACATAAACTGAGCAAATCTTAGGAGAATACCAAGCTATCATAACCAAGGTTGGCAGTCTAACTTAACCGCAAATATGTGTTAGTACTACTTTAATATAATTCAGTCTAGACACGCCTGTTCAAGAATATGTAGGTAATCATGAAGTAAGTAGCTCTTACCACATCTAGAACAATATAATAATCTATACTAACATTATAAAGCTGAAGACTTTGTTTGTTTGTTTGAACGCGCTAATCTCAGGAACTACTGGTCCCATTTGTAAAATTCTTTCAGTGTTAGATAGCCCATTTATCGAGGAAGGCTACAGGCTACTTTTTATCCGGGTGCGCCGAGTAGTTCCCACGGGACACGGGTGAAACCGCTGGCAGAAGCTAGTTATAAATAAACATCATGTATGTGTGATTCGGTTAGGTATTAGGTAATAGTGTAACAAAAATTTGAAAACTCTGTAAAATATTTTGATCTGTTCGTCTTAAAAATAAAACAGATAATCGAACTGGTATTACAGATAAAAATTATTTAGTTTTTCTGGAAAAACAACTGAATCAATAAGGCCTATTTTGGTTAGATATCTGGGGTCATTTGAGACAGTCATGGTCAAGTAACATTAAGTAAGCACCATGTTAATAGACGTAGGTGAAATCGCGGTAAACAACTTGTCATATTTTTCCCCTCGTGACAAATATTTCTGATTCAATCACCAAAGAAGCCACAGGAAAAGCCTACTTATAAGTGTTTAAATAAAACACTAAAAACCTAAACGTTTACTAAGTAAACTTGCACACTAAATGTCAACAGCTATAACACCCGAAGTACAATCTTATGTAATGACAAATTAGCTTTCGATATCATAGGGGCGAACCAACATTAATACGAGTAATAATATCGATACATTAATCTATCGACAGCGCCCCACACTGCCCACAATCGGTTAACGCTCTGCTTGGCCAAATAATCGTGGGAAACATGGAGTGTGGTGTCCATACGATCTATATTATACGGACTGCCTCATATTTTAGACAACAAACGGGTCTTACTCGCAATGAAATTATAAAGGTTTACAATACCTCTTTTCTCCCGACGTTTCGGCCGAATTGCACCGACCGTGGGCACAGGTAGACGGGTAGAGTCTAAAATATGTGTACAAGTCGCGAAAGTTTCAATCATTTATGAACTGCCTCGTTGGTCTAGTTGTCGCATAGGCGACTGCTGTGCACGAGGTATCGGGTTCGAATCCAATGTCTGGCCGAAATAGCTTAGTGGATCTTAGAAACTTGCACAAAGCAGTCCGGAGTCTCTCTCTGGTCGTGTCGGATTGCCGTCCCATCGGGTTATGAGAATGAGGGAATAGGGAGTGCACCTGTGTCTGAGCATATGCTTGTGCACTATAATATGTCCTGCGCAGCTGGCTGATCTCCTTATGAGAACAGCCGCCGTGACCTACAATCGGCCTTGGACGCCATTATTTTATGAGACTTCCTTACTGATATCCAAGTGACCACTGTTTGTAATAATGTTTGCCCTTCTTAGGGGACAATATCGAGTATTGGATGAAAGCAATCGATTTGAGTAAATATACTTGATTGCTGTGCGAATCCCCTTTTATAAGGGTGACATTTTTTTGTTTTGTAACTAGTTTTCGTCAGTGGTTTTACTCGCTCAAACCCTTATCATCTTCAAATCGCTCAATCATACTAATATTATAAAGGCGTTTGTGAAAATGTTATATTTATATTTTTTTACAACACCACTTAAATTACAATTTAACTGATAACTATCCCATTTAAGAAAGCTAAAACTAACAAGCATTTATCGGGTGTAAGTATGTGTGTTTGTCTTTACCCAACTGCTAAGAAGGGTTATTAACTTTACACGTCACATACATACTTATTTACATTTTACACGCGCAGATTATACATCAGCATGACATATAGGCTACAATTATCCGGGTGAGGGAAGTAGTTTTCTCATAAAGCGAGTGAAACCGCTCCTCTCAGTATGAAAAACCAACTTCAAACATAATATAAGTATAACCTCCTTCCATTTGAAACAATAATAAAATTCAACAAAAAAATATACATCACCAAGAAAGACTGGAAGAAGGAAAACCAAATATTTGAGGACTAATTACATTTTCTAAACGTAAAGTTAACATTTCATTAAAGGTACCGTGTCAACATGGCCGATGTTTCAGAACGAAAAAAAAAAGTTAAAAAATTCAAAATGGCGCTCTGACACTGTACAAGAAAATGTTTAGAAGGTCCATTTGAATTAAAGTTATTGTAAAATTGGGTGAATTTAGAAAAACTTAAGTTTTTGGTTTCGCTTTAGATTCTGTTATACATGGTTCATTTCAGAAAAGTGGCTCAGCTATACTTGTGTGTGTGTAAATGTACAGACAGCACATCAAGTTACCATAATCTGTCAAATTTCTACGATAGATTTTCAACCTTATTACAATAGTGGAAGGTAGATGTTCGATTGGTAAAATTTGACAGATTGGTATACGTTGACCTGCCGTTGTGTGTACATGCACATTGTATTTATGTGGGTAAGGCTGGGGAAAGAAGACAATGTGCATATACATTTACACATACAAGTAAGCCTCACCCGCTTTCGGGAGACAAAACCCAGATAACGATTATCACTCGATCAGTTCAAGAGGTCCTAGATAAAGATCTAGATATATCTATCAGACATATCATGTCATAGAAATGTTTCTTAATTCTGACTACTTTTCTATGGCATTATCTGTCAGATAAAAACATCTGTAGATGTCATTAACCTTCTGTTTAAAATTATTTAGTGCCGCGGTTGCAGTCTTTGTCAATTTACGGAAGTACGTTTGTCTGTTTGCAAGGCGAAAACCTCGGGAAATTCGGCAATGCTTTGTTCTTTTAGCAGTAAATAATGAATATTATGATTTATGCTTTGTATCCGGTAACTGAGCGAGAACACCACATTTTTCTATATCTATGTATACTAATGAAGAGGAAACTTATTTTGTTTGTTTATTTGATTGTACCTTAAAGGCTCCGAAACTACTGAACCGAATTGAAAAATTCTTTCACTGGTTAGTTCTTTCACAGTTAGCAGTGACTTACATGATTCATATGCTATTGAACATGATCTTTTGGAAGTTTAATAGTTATAATGGATAGTACGGATTTATTTCGGGAGTCCGACTAACATTTGCAGTTTGGCGGCCATTTTACAAATGTTCGCACGCAATTTGTTACTGTTTGCTAGAGCGAGTAGACCAGGAGATACATTTGTGTGCGTCACAGAGCCGCAGACCTGTGGAATCTTGCTTTTTTTTTATATCGATGGGAAATCATCAGTATGACCCCTCCCGCTGTGGGTGACAGCGGAAGGGAGTGTCAGACTTTTACTGACTAAAACCCACCGTGTTCCTTCGGGAGCCCTTTGTGTGCCAGGCTCTTTCGAACAACCCGCAGCCCAACAACCCGCAGCCCGTGGAATCTTGCCTTAATTAACACCTTCATTTATTTATTTAAGTAAGTATTATAAAGTCCACTAATATTAACAATACAGCTCGCCCACGACTTGATATTTGTAATGAAACTCTTAAAATACCTTGACTAACCTTTTCACAGTTCGTTCTAAGTGACGGAGCGGCGCGAAAACCTCAAGCAGTCGATTTCCTTTGAGGGTCACCTCAAAGGAAATATATAGTCTACAGACGACAGCACATCAAGTTTCCACAATTTGTCAAATTTCTTCAATAGATTTTCAACCTTATCACAATGGCAGAAGGTTAATATTCGATTGGTTAAATTTGACCGATTCGTATACGTTGTGCTGTCGTGTGTACGGTGTAAGGTTGAAAATCTGTTGAAGGAGTTTGACAGATTAAGGTAGATTGATTTACGGCCGTTCCCAATAACCTATCTAACTCTGGATTTGCTTACCAGAGATAGGAATTTGACATAACTTGTATGGGGCTAATGTCAAAATTCTATCACTAGTAAGCAAATCCAGAGATAGACAGAATATTGATTTCCGCAGTTACAGACGACAGTCACACATCACATCAAGTTACCACAATCTGTCAAATTTCTGCAATCGATTTTCAACCTTATCACAATAGTGGTAGGTTAATGTTTGATTGGTAAGATAAAATTTGACAGATTCGGGTACCGTAACCTGCTGTTGTATGTACATCTGTCAGTTCGCTTCGCGTTCGCGATTCGCCCACGCAGGACGCACCCTTACAAGGGGTGATGTTTTAACATAAAATATTTTCCAGAACTTTCGTACCTACCTATTACAATGCAAAGGCATTTGTAATACTTGAAAACCGCTTGATTCAGTTGTGGTTTTCTGTGACGCCTTTAATATTTAGTCACGTTTACCTATTATGTTCTAATCAACTTGGTTTTCAATGAATATTTTTTTAAAATGAATTATTATGAATGAATATTGGTATTCAATGAATAATAACCAAGTTAATAGGTAAAGATAGAAATAGAGTATTATAAAATCCATTAAAAACAATTATTTAAACTTTAAGTTTTAAGTTTTTAAGTTGACAAGAATATTATTGTTGCTTTAAGTCTTAGAGCAACAATAAAATTCTGTATACCTACAACCTTCCCTAATCTTTTCATCGTGCGTCCGATCCGAAGTGAGCGATTTGAATGCAAAGGCGCAGAGAAACATTTTACAACGTCAATATGAAAAGCTAAAATCTAGCAAACTTGCAGCGTGATAAGAGAGAAATACGAGACGGAGTCGAGCTGCTGCTGTGCTGTGCTGTGCCGTTTATGAATAAATCTGTCAATTCGCTTCGCATAGCTTCGCCTTGGCGATACGACCACACAGGACGAACCCTTATAAGGAGTGATGTTTTAACATAAAGTACTACAATGCAAAAGGCATTTGTAATACTTGAAAACCGCTTCATTCAGTTGTGGTTTGCTGTGACGCCTTCATATTTAGTCACGTAGGTCTTTATGTACTAAGTCAACTTGGTCATTATTCATTAAATACGACGCTAAAACTCATTAGTTTAGTGGTTAGGTTATATTTTGGAAATATTATAATCAGCTGCTTGGTTTTACATAATATGTTTTTGAGTTAGTTTCATAAGTTACAGATAAAGTTCTAGATAGCTATCTAACAGATAGTGCCATAGAAATGTTTTTAGCTTTAGATTCCTTTTTTAGGGCAGTATCTGTCAGTTGTAGAGCTTTATCTGGAACCTGTGAAACTGGCCGTTAGTGTAAAAGATTTTCCTTAGGGTTCCGTACCCAAAGGATAAAACGGGTCTCTATTACTAAGACTTCGCTGTGCGTCTGTCACCAGGCTGTGTCTCGAGACCCGTGATAACTAGACAATTTTGAAAAGTAGAATAAAACAAATGTTTCAGGGGGTTCCCATACAACAAACGTGTTTTCTTGACCATTTTTTTCTTTTTAGCGCATTTGAAAAAAAACTTGTTTTTAGAAAGATTTTGATTTTGGTTTTGCTTTTAAAGTATTCTACTAATATTAGACAAACAACTCCTTAAGCCTTTAAAAGGCCTAAAATGCTAAATAACACCTTAGTTCTCTAACTTAAAGTTCAATTTTAAGTAAACTTCCCAAAAGAATCCACTTTAGATTCTTCAACGTTGTTTTTCAACATAAATAAAATTCTGAAACCTTCGCACATTTAATAAAAAAACGCCAATAGCTTAAACATTGTCACAATAATTTAATACAAAAACATTTTCGCATCGACATTTTTTTGACTTGCGAATTCTTATTTTCAATCAAGCAAACGCAATTTGAATGCCAAGTGGCCGGCCATTTTGTTTTCACTTATAATTCGCGCCAATTTCAGAAAAAGAATGCTAATTCAAATGGATTCGCATCCATCTGTTTTCCTAGTGTGACGAGCCTCCATTTTGAATAATGCTGGCAGGTACGAAAAATATTTTTTCGAAATTGGAATTTATTAGCATTATTTTTGATTGCATAATTAACTTTGCATGTTTTGAATAATCTTTGGTTTACGTGCCACGCTCGATCTTAAATATTTTTTGCTGAAATGCTCGCAAGGTGAGAAGTAGGTCTTTAAAAGCATTGGTCTAGTAACTTTAGTTTAAACTCTGCTTAGTTTGCGACTAGACAATGTAGCTTGAATGTGTGAAAAAAAAACTTCAGATTCATGAATCTATCGATCTTCATAATAATGTGAAATCAACTTTGTATTTCTGTCCGAATTTTATGCCTCTACTAAAGTAATTTAAGTTGTACACTGATAGTTTAGCAATAGCCTGGAAAAGGCGTCTTTTTATCCGGATGTGAAAGTAGCTCCTTTTAGGACGGGTTTACTAACCTACCCTTTTTTTATATCGATGGGAAATCATCAGTATGACCCCTCCCGCTGTGGGTGACAGCGGAAGGGAGCGTCAGACTTTTACTGACTAAAACCCACCGTGTTCCTTCGGGAGCCCTTTGTGTGCCTGGGCCGCGGTAACTCTTTCGAACAACCCGCAGCTGCTCACCTACCCTAGTGTTTAATAATTGTAGAATTCAATAATCTATCTATCTCTGTATTTACCTACTAGAGATACAATTTTCAAATTAGGCCCACACAAGTAACACCAAACTCTTATCTCTAGTAAACAAATCAGCAGATAGATAGCATATTGGGACCGGCCGTCAGTCTCGTATTTAATACTCAAATGTAGTATTAAACACATCATTTAATATTTACTGAGCGATCCAATGCTTCAGTGAATTTTCAATGTTCAGACCCTGGTATCATGTCCTTAAGACTATGCTTGTACCTGGCTTTACTCGGTAATTGGAGCTTTTAATTATTTAGTTGATATTGTACGGATAGCTTTGAGTTCGGGGTTTCTATATCTATACTAATCTATACTTATAATATTATAAAGAGGAAAACTTTGTTTGTTTGTTTGTTTGTTTGGTTGTAATGAATAGGCTCAAAAACTACTGGACCGATTTTAAAAATTCTTTCACCATTCGAAAGCTCTATTATCCACGAGTGACATAGGCTATATTTTATCCGGGTACGGGCAGTCATTCTCACGGGATGCGAGTGAAACCGCGGGAAAACGGCTAGTTTATTTATTTTTTTTATTTATTTATTTATTTATTTATCTCTCCACAAAAGTTACAAAATAATACAAGTTTAAAATATGCCAAGAATCTAACAATTCTAGTTCTATCTAACAAGGCTAGTTACTTATATTCTAGTATTATGTTTGTGAGTTTATAAAGTTTGTGATGTTTAATCTCGTTAACCGATTTCCAATAAGGATTATAGTGACGCTTTTTATTACCTTTTATTTAACTGTTAAATATTATCAATCGATAAAATATCACGCTACAGAAAAGTTCAGAGGACAGCAGGTCAAAGTATAAGAATCTGTCAAATTTTACTAATCGAACATTAACCTACCTCCATTGGCATAAGGTTGAAAATCTATTGCAGAAATTTGACAGATTGTGGTAACTTTATGTGGTGTCGTCTGTACAGTCTTCTTCCTATTTTTAATATTATAAACGCTAGTTTGTACGTATATTTTGATGCCTTAGATTGAAAACCTCGTAAGTGTAAGAGACATGACTTTTCAGGAGGAACATGTAGGATGTTCTTTGCGAAGTTATCTTCCTAGAAACTAGATAAAAAAAATGGGGAAAAAATTGCATTGCCGAGGTTTTCAAGCAGGCTTTTCAGCAGGCTGGAATTTGATGAAAGATTTCATGGCAATACAACGAATATTCCAGAATAAGATAAATGCAATTTTTTATCCATATGCGGGAACTAACTCCCTTAAGACGCGGAAATAGCCAGTACAATTTGAGAAACAACATTTATAGCACATCAAAAATTTTCTTCCCAGGAATCAAACCTGCTACCGTACAGCGGATTTTCAACGAAATTAATATTCTAGAAACATCGTGGGGTTCAGGCTGAATTTCAAGCGATCGTTTCTATAATGGGTTGGGAGATTACCCTTGATGACGTCACTCCCCGCCCTCGACTTACGGAGAAAGTCTATCAGGGATTTTTAAGCTGAAGTCTATGGGTGAGTTATTTGTAACACTATGTATATAGAAACTTGTATTTTTGTTGATCAGTTTTTGTACCGTTAACCGAGTTCAAAAAAAGAAGGTTCTCAATTCACCCGTGTAATATATATTTGTTTATTTTTACATAGTACTAGCTGTTTAATATGGTTTTATTCGTTCCCTGATGAATCCAAGCCTTCCTGTAAAAAAAACTATGATTTTCATAAATAAAGTACGTTCCTATCGTTTTAATAGTTTTCAAAATCAGTTCAGTAGATCCAGAGAATGTAGAACATATGGATGAATTTCTTTATTTCAAAGAAAAATATGCACAAATATTTAGGATATGATATTAAAGTAAGTTTGTTTATCGCGCTTTAACGGTATAACCGATTTTTATGGAATTTAGGATATGTGCTAACTGATACATGATTATACATACGTATAATGTACTAGCTTCTGCCAGCGGTTTCACCTGCATCCCGTGGGAACTACTCGCACCCGGATAAAAAGTAGCCTATAGTCTTCCTCGATAAATGGGCTATCTAACACTGAAATAATTTTTCAAATCGGACCAGTAGTTCCTGAGATTAGCGCGTTCAAACAAACAAACTCTTCAGCTTTATATAGTATTAATATTAGTTAATATTAATACTATATAAAGCTGTACTAATATACTAATATTAATATTATTAATATTAGTATATTAGTATAAATTTTACCCTGCTTCGGGAAGCAATTACTTCAGAACGGTAAGTAATTGTAAAAATAACTCAAGTAAAAATTTGCATATGATTGTTTTGATTCAAAATACCATTTACCAGTTACCAAGAAATAACTTTGACAAACTCCAAGTTAACAGGCATACAACAACAAACCTATCAATTTAACTAAACCTCTGCTAACCCCAGGGAGCCGTGATTAAGATAACACAAATCGTAACAAAACCGCCAAGTCATAACTTTGAACTCGCCGACACAGTTAAAGCGGGCTGATCTAGTTAAAACTAACCTATGTCAATTAAAACCGGTAACTATTTGGAGGGTCGTTAGTACTTGTGTTTGTTTATCAACTTTGTGTTAAATATATGCATATGTCTTGGTTATTGTGGAAAATGCTCCTATATATGATGACTAGCTTCTGCAAGCGGCTTCACCCACGTAAAAAACCCGATATTTTTCCCGTTCCCGTGGGAATTTCGGGAAATCCTTTCTTAAATCGCGTGAGAGTCTTAAGATGAAGCTCTGTGCAAAATTTCAGCTTTATTTGTTCACGGGTTTGGCCACAGGAGTGATTAGATTTGGTAAAGGCGTTGAAAATGCTACAGGGTATGAAGTCAGTAAAAATTTCAATAGCTTTTCATTTGGCTAACCTTTTCTCAACTATGTTGGGGTCGGCTTACAGTCTAACTGGATGCAGCTGAGAACCAGTGTTACATGACGTGACTGTCTATGCTCAACCTACTGACCTGGACAACCCGATGCCATAACAATATAAGCCTTTTTACTGTCCTACTGCATGGCTGCGGCCTCTTCTCACACAGAGAAGGGATGAGCGCTATAATATCATCGACGTAAAAAAGCGTATGAAATTTGAAGAGTTCTCTCGATTTATCCAGGATCCCATCATCAAATCCTGGTCTCCTTACCATGGGACCACCTGTGAAGAACACCCTTTCAAACAAAAAAAGAATTTTGAATATCGGTCCAGCCATCTTCGAGTAATCGGTGAACATACATAAAAAAAAAGATACGGTGGAATTGAGAACCTCCTCCTTTTTGGGAAGTCGGTTAAAAAACCAGCTCAAAGAGAACATTTCTCAAATTTTCCAGGTTTTCAACGCTAAATTCTAACCTACGCTAACTCAAAATGAAATTTGATTAGGTACATGCCTGAATTAGAACCCACACACTTTGAAACACAGTTGCTGAAACGACAAATAAGATTCTTGTCTCAACCACGAATGAAACTACATTAACCAATGAAGCCATTAGCAAAAAGATTATCTAAGATAGAAGATAGGCCACACACTAACGCTGGATTGACAGAAGGTGCGACATTTAATCTATCTTTCTTTAATTAACTTACTTCCCAATTCTGACGCCGAAATCTGTTCTAAGCCTCTTGTATGTGTAGCATGTCTTTGGATTGTCTTCTGTTTATTTTTACTAGTTTCTGTCTCAACTGCGTTACGTAGGAGAAAGGGTCATGGCACAGCAAATAACGTGTCATTTAAATTTGAACATTAAATTGTATGACGTATGATATATTTCATAACAACGTGAGTTGTTAGATAGGAAACCGCGCGCTGACAGCCCGCCGTTGGCTTTTTTGTATTGACGTTATGAAATATATCATACGTCATACGATTTAACGTTCAAATTTAAATGACACGTTATTTGCTGTGCCGTGACCGTGCCGGTACAATGTGCCATGACCCTTACTTCCCACACCTAGATAAATAGTAGCCGTCGGTAAATGCTTAACCTGTCGTTTCTGAAATTAGCGCTTAAAATTTTCATTCATCACCTTTATTTCAGTTAACCTTTACAATATTACTAGTATATTATATAGTTGCTTTATAACTTAGATGCGTGTATCGCCTGATGCATCCATACTACTATTCTTGAAGATTTTGACCTTTATTTTCGTAGGTGGGAAATCATCAGATGACCTTTCGAGCCACGCAAAGCGTTCAAAAATATTACTGACTAAAACGTCCTTGTTTGCTTTGTACCCCTGACCCCATTACGACTGCCAAAGTTCAAGCTAAACAAAAATCTTTATTACGTCTAAAACCTATTATCATTTATGTAGTAGCAACTTTGTAACAAAATGTCCTTCTACTATAGGAGACGCCAAGGACAAACTCTAGTCTTAAAATAAATTCGCAATCACGACATTCCGGATTACCGGCGTTTGCTGACCAAACACAAACTAATGAAACAATGTGTTGTCCCCTCCATAATCAACGGTGGATGTTCACATTAAACGGTTAAGGGTGGCTGTGGGACTGCGATTTGCGTCTGCGACTTTTAGTCGCGCGTGTTGGAGTCTAATTCCGTCCGTCGTACATTGCATTATTTATTTGAATGTCGAAGTCGGCTGTGGAATGACTGATCATTGATGCAGATTCCGTTGTTAGAGAATGAGATAGACAAATAGCAATCTTAGTGCAAAAAAAAATACCGGGTTGCACTCCGGGAGTGCTGGCAGAAGTGAAAACATGAATATTAACTTTATGCGTTTTTAATATTTTTTTGAAATTATGGAATGAAGAAAGAGCACAACTACTTTTTACTGTCATCACTTGCCCTCGATATTGAGAGTTTCTCAAAAAAATCTTTTGTCCCTATGGGGGCCGTCCATTAATCACGTGATGCTTTTTTTAGCTTTTTTTCAGCCCCCCTCCCCCCTGGTGATACTTGGTGAGGTTTAAGGCTCTACCCCCCCTCCCCCTTCCTATATCACGTGTATTTTTTCGTGCCTAAACAATTTTCGGGATATTTTGAATTTACTTAATTATCCCAAAACATATTAAAGATAGCATACAACATGTGTATATGTATTTTTATAAAGCCTTCTATCTGGTTATACTACAAAAAACCGTATTATTTTGCGCAAACAAATTTTTACTTGNTTAAGGCTCTACCCCCCCTCCCCCTTCCTATATCACGTGTATTTTTTCGTGCCTAAACAATTTTCGGGATATTTTGAATTTACTTAATTATCCCAAAACATATTAAAGATAGCATACAACATGTGTATATGTATTTTTATAAAGCCTTCTATCTGGTTATACTACAAAAAACCGTATTATTTTGCGCAAACAAATTTTTACTTGAAGAAAAAACGTAAAATAATGGTAGAAGTAACAATGACTGTGTTTCTCATTAAAAGGTAAAAAATAAAGTTTTTTTTCTTATTTCTTAACAGTTATAAGAAAAATAAGTAGTCTGTAAAACCACCCATAACATTTATAACGGTCCTGCAGCGATTTTTCACACTTTGGATTAAGTTATTCAAATCTTGCTGCGGTATATTGTGTCAGCTCTGCGTATATCAGGATGGAAACCGAACTGGGACTCATGGGTAAACAGCACTACAGACCACTGGTTATATTCCCAGAGCAAATGAACACAAGCCTGCTCTAGTCGTCCTCGATTTCCTCGGCGCAGTGCTGTAGTACGAAGCGATCTGCGAGCATGAAGTTTAGCTTCATGCAGTCTTCTCCTCACGGTTTGGTCAGTCACAAGCAACTGGAGCTCCGACTGAAACCTCTGAACCAACTGCAGCCGTAACAGTTGGTTCTCTTCTTGCGGCAACTAGCAAAAATCGGTCTTGTCGTTGAGTGGTTATGCGCTTCCCGCCTGAATTTCTTTCAGTCACTTCGCCAGAAGCACGGCAGCGTGACCATAACCTAGATATCACGTTTTGTCTTGTCCCAATCTCCTTTTTTTTTATATCGATGGGAAATCATCAGTATGACCCCTCCCACTGTGGGTGACAGCGGAAGGGAGTGTCAGACTTTTACTGACTAAAACCCACCGTGTTCCTTCGGGAGCTCTTTGTGTGCCAGGACCGCGGTAACTCTTTCGAACAACCCTTGCGCCCGACGGGCTCTGGCCCTAGTGGGCCCCGCAGGGGTTTGCTGACACTCTCTGAGGAGCGCGTGGAACAACGCGCGCCGCCGACACGGGCCTGTCGTCTCTCAGGAGACGGAAGGACGATGAGCCACCCGAAACTCACCGCCCACAGACCCACGCCTACGGTGGCCGGGAGTCATCTCTTGACACCCGACGCCCGTGGTGTCTACCAGGTCCACGGCTGTCCCAATCTCCTCAGCAATACTCCGTTGAGAATTTTTTTTCATGGTATTTCTTTTGACGTTAAATGGTGCCACTGCATGATGCACACAATAGGTTTAACTCGAAATTAATCGAGAACTTGTTATAAAACTTAGATTTGACACAAAGAATATTCCAAGAGTATTGTAAGTAAACAAAACTTTCGGACTTCGCTACCATTTTACCGCGTAAATCTTTTGTTTTATATTTTTTTCCAAATTCAACTTATGGAATTTCCCAAAAAGGTTTTCAAAATAGTTTTTCATCAAAACATTTTAAAACTGGCCAGTATTTTTTGAGTTAAAGAACTTTATACAAAATATCCATATATGGTGTTGATTTGTTTATTTTTAAATATTTATAAAATATAGCTTTAGGTATAATCTAATTTTAGGGTGAACACTGTACACCTCGCTCGAATCAAAGTCACACTACAGCGCGACAATTATAAGTCAGCGTGTGGCCAAAAAGACGAACGCCGCTTTTTGGTTAAGTATCCCGTAAAAATAAATACACGTGATATGTTATTACAACCCCCCCTCCCCTACGTGATGTTTCGTGATTTTATATAGACCCCCTCCCCCCCTCTTCGAACCTCACGTGATTAATGGACGGCCCCATGACTGTACTGGAAGGTAACTAAAGATACCCCAACAAGATTAAATCTAATCAAAATTTAAGCACGACTCCATCTATGATTTTGAAGAATAAAAACTATACTCGTACTTTCATACTTGACTAACTACTTGACTTTGAAAAATTATAGATGGCGCAACACATTTTTTCTCACATGTCTTTCCTCGATTTTGAGGGTTCTGGTTGAGCTAAAATTATTCAAATATATATTTTGAGTTTATTGCTGTGGCCTGGATGCTAACCTAAAGATACTCCGGCACCATTTCATTTTATAAAAATAAAAACCTATGATTTTAAATGATAATTACTAAGCCTCACACTATTGTCAAATTTCACATGTTTGAAACGTCATAAAATATCGTACCGACCTGTACTTACGGAATTTGTATGGAAATTCGGGTTTCACGATTTCGGGTTTCACATTTCGGTCACGTGATACCTGTCGCGAGTTTATATATTTTTCCCCATACAAAAAGTGCTCAACGCCGCTAAAGAAGTTTTCACTTCAAAAA
>NWSH02000305.1:1144014-1156678 GCA_002382865.2 Heliothis virescens | reverse complement strand
TTTTTTTTTTTTTTTATCCCTTTCAGTGTTTTTTTGTGAAGTCGGTTTTGTTTTTTTTGTAAAAAGTTTTTTTTGAAGCTCGTTTGCTGGACCAAGGATTGAAACAAGTGGACACTGGGACAGTCTACTTTGAGATAAGATTTCTAAAGCATACAAATGTTCTTCGAATATTAAACATATGTGTATTTATTTTCCATGCAGGCCACAGTATCTTATTATAGCTTTCTTGCTTCTTTCTTATAGCTTCGTTGGTGTAGACCAACGAGGTGGTTTGCTGTGCACGAGGTCGCGGGGTCAATTTCCAGCCGAAATCGCTTTGAAGTTCTTCAAAACTTCAATAAATCAGCCCGGAGTCTGGAAGTTGATGATTGATACACCCGTGCATCGAAGAGCACGTTAGGGTCCTGCGCTCTCTCCTTGATTTCTCTCCGGTGGTTTCGGATTGCCGTCCCATCGCGCTATGCGAGTGAGGGAATACGGAGTGCACCTGTGTCACAGCCAATGCTTGTGCACCATAATATGTCCTGCGCAGCTGGCTGATCTCCTCGTATGAGAACTGCCACCGTGGTCGAGAGTTGGCTTATACGCATGCGCGGTGTTTGCCCTCTATTTCATCTCTACTCTCTCATGTGGACCTCGAATTGTCACAATATAATTTTCCAGTATAATGCACATAACTAGGTAGGTATGTATATAAAATAATGAAGCTGTCTTATTTACTTTGTGTGATATACAGAAAATCTTGCTCGCTGGAAATGTTCAGTCATGTATGAATTTAATTAGTTTAGTGTTTTTCTTATATTATATTATAAATATATAAAACTCAACGCACAAACCAAACCACTGGAGGGATCGGGCTGAAATTTGGCATGCAGGTAGATGTTATGACGTAGGCATCTAAGAAAGGATTTCCCGAAATTGTCGTAGCCCAGTGGGTAAAGCACCAACCTCTAGTATGTGTGTGAAGGTTTGATTTCAGGTCAGGCAAGTACCAATGCATTTTTTCTAAGTTTGTTCTTTCTAACCATATCTTGGACGCCAATGGCTGATTAAAAAGAAAAGGAAAACATCTCGAAGAAATCTGGACTACAAAGTCTGTAATTAAGTAACTAAGATAATGTGAAAAAATACGTATAGGTTTAAAAAAACTTTAAAGTAAAACTTTAGTAACGTTTAAGTATTTCGAGACTATAATTTTTATTTATTTATTGACACTGATTGATTTATTAAACTACATACTAGATTCTCATTTTCTCAAAGACCTGAATTTTATACCCCTTGAGTATAGACATCAGTTTACGAACTAATCCTGCGCTGTTTTACAAATTAGATTAAAAAACATTGCAGGCACATCCCAAGGGTACCTACATTGTGTCTCAAGTCTGTAGGTAAACAGTTAATTTTTATGTAAAAAAAATCCTATGTTTAAACTCTCTCAAGATTTGAAAACATTAAAACAGCAAGTTGGGTTGGAGACACTAGCTTCTGCCAGCGGCTTCACCCGCGTCCCGTGGGAATTACTCGGCGCACCCGGATAAAAATTAGCCTATAGCCTTCCTCGATAAATGGGCTATGTAACACTGAAAGAATTTTTCAAATTGGAGCAGTAGTTCCTGAGATTACCGCGTCCAAACAAACAAACTCTTCAGCTTTATAATATTAGTATAGATTAAACTAGCTGCTTTACTATAGAACCACTTTTCACAACCAGGTTAAAAGTGGCCTATATTATTTCCCAAGTTTCAGACTATAATGTGTACCACTTTTCATTTAAATCGGTTTAATAGTTTTGGCATGATAGCCCAAAAGACAGACAGCCACAATTACATTCGCATTCATAATATAAAACAAGATCATTCTTATTTTCGGATCCAAAAGTGTTACCTTTCAAAGTTTCACCCCAAAACTGAATTAATAAACGTTCATAAAACTAATGAGTTACCTAGAAAAAGTAAGCGTTATTTTGCGCCGTAGATTAATAAGACACCTGTCCCATTCAAGTTAAATCTAAAGACACAAAATATTAAAACTTTATAACATAAAACATACAAAAACTTGGAACAAATAACCCCTATAAACCGTCCATCATTTCCTAATTACTAAAGTCTTACAAACTTCCCATTTAAGAACCTCTTTAAACCAAAACACACGGAACCATTCATAAATTCAAATTCACATTGACATCCCTAAACCGGATAGATCCAGTTTGCACTGGAAAAAACCGCCCCTCGGCAGTTTTGACATAAATAAGGGCATGTAAGCCGGTTATTAAGTTAAAGTAAATAAGTTGGACTGTCTCTAGGAAGTCTTAAGGCGAAGATGATAATAAATTCAAGTCCCTACCGTGGTAATGAATCAATTGGACAAGGTAGTGGAGCGGTGTTGCCAGTTACAAAAATTCAGAGGGCAATTTCAGAGGTTTCAGATAAAGTTCTAGATAGCTATCTGACAGATTACGCCATAGAAGCGAAGTTAAAAATAAAATTCAGTCACAAGTCAACAGTAGTCCTATTTTATCTTCTTCTATTATGTATTTAAAAATCAAAGTCCTGACTCATCAACGCTGGGTCCAAACCCTATAAAGCTGAAATTTTGCACAGAGGTTCATCTTAAAACTCTAACGCGATATAAGAATGATCTCTCGAAATTCCCACGGGAACGGGCAGAAACGGATTTTAAGTTTAACGCGGGCGAAGCCGCTGGCAGAAGCTAGTTCCAAATAAATTCATCATTTACCTTAAATTTAAAACAAAAACTTAACATCCACTCCATTCCCTCCAGTTCCTTTAAACTGCATTTTAAACTCCACGGATTTATTTTAAAGTTATTTCCATAAACGTTTGAGGGTTACAACCCTATTTTGCTTTAAGCACCTTCAATTTTAAACCTTAATCCCTTGCAATAAAGACTGGCAATATTACTTTCGTGACATTTAATAGGTTTGCAGAAATTCACGAAGTACGTAAACTATATTTTCATGTATCATTAATAATGTAAGTTCCTGTCTACGTGTGTATTTCATTTTTAGGTTGGCAACACCACGTGTAAGTAAAGAGGTTTGGGTCATTAGGCTGTATAACAGTTTTGTACGTGGTCACCTGAATTTTAATTTACGAGTATAGAGTTTATATTTTGCTTGCTTTATGCATTGTATTTAAAACAGGTTTTTAAAAGAGTTAATTATTTGACACATACATATGTCAGGAATTTTTTTACTCGAGAAGTTGGAAAAAGGTTTTCACTCGGGTTCTTTCTTTTTGCGTTAAAATAGCCATCGGGATCAGGTACTCATAAGTTCATAACTATAATTTTATGTCGCAACTAGCTTCTTTCTGCCAGCGGTTTCACCCGCGTCCCGTGGGAACTACTCGGCGCATCCGAATAAAAAGTAGCCTTTAGCCTTCCTCGATAAATGGGTATCTAACACTGAAAGAATTTTTCAAATCGGACCAGTAGTTCCTGAGATTAGCGCGTTCAAACAAACAAACAAACTCTTCAGCTTTATAATATCAGTATAGATTACGAACTTATTTTTTAATGCCTCATTACGTACCAGAAATGTATCATAAATAGCTATTTATTGCAATAAAATCAACTGCAATCGGGGTCTATTTTCTTATTCTTCTAAGTATAAGTATAAGTTAAAATAAATCATCTTGTTCTTAGGTATAGTTGTGTCATTAACTTTATACAATCAGCGAAAATGACTAAGCCATTTCCAAGCAAGTCTATCTGCAAAATGAATCATTTGTTCTAAACCAAAGCTGAAGTGTATTTAAATATTTTTTCTATTCCTTGAATTGGATCTGAATCAACCAACTCTTTGTTTAAAATTTAATTAATTTCTTGTGTAACGGGAACTAGATAATATTTATTTTTTGAGTGTCTGTTCATCTTATAAAACAAAGGTAAAAAACTTATAAAACAAACTTTCAGACTCGCTGTTTGCCTCCGTCTGGGTGCTCCATGCTACTCTCCTCATCGCTGCCACTGCGGGGAAGCTGTCAAATACATCAAATAAATCAAATACAGATTCGTATACGTTGATCTGCTGTCGTCTGTACAGACAACAGCAGGTCAACGTATAAAAATCTTTAAAATTTTACCAATCGAACATTAACCTACCTCCATTGTAATAAGGTTGAAAATCTATTGCAGAAATTTGACAGATTGTGATAACTTGATGTGCTTTCGTCTGTACCAGTTTGTTACCCAAAGTGACTGCCTTAATGACCTCCAAAAGTCAGGTCACCAAAGATACTATAGCTCTTGGTCTGGCTACACATTGTAATGATAGAGCAAAAGTAAAACATCATGGCTGCAGACGAGAAATTTCTCATAGAAAAACCCATTAACTTTCCGTCTGACCTCGAGTTCAAAGTAGTAAAATTATATTACCCTAAAGGAAATAATTTTCATCATTAAAGTTCCGACTTTAAACCTACGAATGCAAAACTACTCAAACAGAATTTAAATCAAAATATCTACGAACTTAATTACAAAATAATATTGTATCCTCATTACATGGTATACATACGATAATATTTACGCGATTCATCTCAATCGAAAACTGGAGGTTCATTAACTTGCAAGGTTTAATTATAAACAAATACATACACTCGGACAGATGAAAATTTAATTGAAAAGTCTTGCAATTTAATACACATAAAATAAAACGACTTTGACCAGCTATTTTGAAGCTTATATTGACTTCTGCAACGGCCCTGGTACAGTGTGGGCTCCAGAAGGAACACGGTGGGTTTTACTCAGTAAGAGTCTGACATTCCCTCACGCCGCACCCACAGTGGGACGGGTCATTTGATGATTTCATCTGCTTAGCCTTTTCCCTATGTTGGGGTCATCTTCCAGGCTCACTAGCTGAGTACTAGTATTTGACATGGAGCCGGCCGACCCAATACCCCTTGGTTGTCATACTTTTTGGATTCTGACTACCCGTAACGACTGCCAGAGACATTGCGACAGCCGGGGCCACCAATTTAACGTTCCTTCCAAAACACGTCGACATTGAGGACCGAATCGCTTGATCGCGCGATTTATCACCTAAAAATCTCATAAACTATCTTTGTTAGAAAAACCCAGTAATAAAACCCACTTGTTTATAATAGGTATCTCGGCAACATGGCTGCAGGTTCGCATCGCGTGACGTCACGGTTGCCGTGACCCTGAGCAAGCCAGTTTTCTGTAAGTACAATTCTAAGTCCAGGGATTTGCGGCCGACGACCCAACATATTCCACTAAGCGAAAAGGCACGTTCCAACTATTAAGAACGCGACGCTTACAATTTTAAATATGGCGGCTGGCGTTTTGACGTTTCGTTTCGATTTTTTTTCTCGTAAATGCGTTCGGGTTTGCTTGGTTTTATTTTTAGTTCTATAGTTTATTATGACAAGCTAAGGCTGGGTTTAAGAAATATTAAATTATATTCTATTTTTGTGTGTGCACGTCTAATAGTTATATCTTGTAACAGTTGCTAGTTGTTACATTGGTTTACCATCTTATACAAAGAGTATCTATAGACTTTTGTTGAGCGATACGGCTAGGTCGACCAAAGAAACGATGGATGGATTGTCTGAAAGTCGATATGGCTAGAAATAATGTTACTTATGAGATGACGGCAGATAGAAGAGTATGGAAGAAGAAAACATGCGCCGACCAAATTGAGATAAGGGCAGGACGATGACAAAGAATCGTAGAGTAGACTTTTTCGAATCGAAAATGATATCAGGATAGCATAACTACTGTTGAAATCTTGGATAAAATTCTTAAACCTGTTAATCAAACATCAATTTCAAACACTTTGACCGTGAATTTATAATAAGCCAGCCATTTTAAAAAGGTCGTTAAATTGTATCGGCACCAATGATATCTTCATACTAATTAATGAAAGGGGTCGCGGACGTCGTGTGTCATCGCTGCCGACAGATATACGGACATTTTGAAATGGAACGGGTTGTTAGTAGGTTGACCAAGCGTTCTGTGGACTGTCTTAATGTCATTGTGTGATCTTTTATTTATTTTAAGAATTCGTCTCTCATTATAATTCCATTATGCCTCAGTTAGGTGGGGCAGTCGCTCCATGTAAAACCCTAGCACTCAGCTGTGTCCAGTTAGATTGGAGGTCGACCCCAATATAAATAGTTTGGAAAAGGCGAGACGGATGATTGAAAATATTGTAATCTATACATATAAAAATCCAAGTCCTGACCCATTCACTGACTCATCAGCGGAGGGCCCAAACCTGTGAACCTATAAAGCACTTTTTCACAGAGGTTCATCTGAAGACCGGGAAAAAATGGGATTTTAGGTTATACGCGGGCGAAGCCGCTGGCAGAAGCTAGTAGATAATAATTTGAAACACTTATTCCTCACATCATTACAAGACAGAAACTCCGCTGTTATCATGTCCCACACATGAAAACCATTTCACATAATTCAATAGAGAAAATATCTGTCACAACCCATGGGCACCCTAACCCTGATGCGGACACGAGCCCGCTAAACGTTTGAGGACTTAATTTATTGACTGCAGCCCGTCATGCCACCGATTTATATTTAAAACTCCAAATACGAGAACGTGAATTACAGTTGTTTGTATATTTAAGTTTATGGGGTTTTCAGGAGTAACGGAGATAGGGTGGTAATTACCGAAGGTTTGGAAGAGAAAGAGAGAACGGGATTTTAGTTTTACTCAGGTATCGTCATCAGCCATTTTTATTGTTTCCCAGTAGGGTAACTCTGACAAGGCCTTATTAGGTGATCAACTGCGGAAATCAATATTCTGTCTATCTCTGGATTTGCTTACTAGTGATAGAATTTTGACATTAGCCCCATACAAGTAATGTCAAATTCCTATTCCTGGTAAGCAAATCCAGAGTTAGATAGGTTATTGGGAACGGCCGTAAACCTACAGCTCAATCGATGAGAAGAAGTAGAGCAAAAGTCTCCTCTCATTCCAGAGAAGGAATGAGCGTTTATCATCACGCTTTCTCAAAGCGGAGTGGCGGTTTTAGACTTCTAAAGTTCAGGTTTCCTCAAGATGTTTTCCTTTACATTTACTCAGTCATTGGTGTCTAAGATATATTTAGAAAGTACATACAAAATTAGAAAAGTTGCATTGGCATTTGCCTGATCTGGGATCAAACCTGCACATATTTACTAGAGGCTGATACTAAAACCACAAAGCCAGCCACCACTGATTAAAACCCATCATGTTCCTTCGGGAGCCCTTTGTGTACCAGAGCAGGTTTTATAACCGACTTAAAAAAGAGGTTCTCAATTTGACCTGTATGTATGTTCTTTGCTAACAGGTTAAAATGCATTTTTTTTATACCAAATAATTATTTAACACTAGCACCACCTGCACCACTTAAGCACTTAAATCATTAAACCACCCCATAAAACAATAGCTAAATGAGAAAATAGCCAGTAACCAAAAAACTGGATGCAATAACAATAACGAAAAAACTGCATAAAAACCGCATACTAACTGCAGTGACCGCGCTCAATCAATTCAGGTGGTCCGTACGACAAATAGGTAGTAGTAGTGGTTTGTATTTATTGTTTTACTAGACTGTACCTGCGGTTTTACTCGCGTTCTGTGGAAACTACACCCCGCACTTGGAAAAGAAATAGCCTTGCATGTTATTCTTTCTGATATTTTTCAAAGTTTGATCAAAATCTATCCAGCAGTTTTTGTGTGAAGCAGTAACAAACATACAAACTTTCTCATCCATAAGACCAACCTCTACCTGCGGTTCCACCCGCCTCCTGTGGAGACTTTTACCCGCACTTAGAAAAAATAGCCTTGTAAGAGTTGTATGTTATCATCGAAATCCATCCAGTAAGTTTTGCGTGATAGAGGAATAAACATCCATACATAAGAAATTTTCGGGTTGATAAATATAACCAGCTTCTGTCAGCAGTTTCACTCGCTTCCCGAGATAACTAATTCCTTCATTCGGATAAAAAGAAGCCTATATTACAGCGCAAAGTTTCATTTACATCGGTTAAATAGTTTAGAAGTGAAAACACGACAAACAGAGTGACTTTCCTTATAATATTAGTAGGAATTATAACTAAAATATAACATCAAAGCCACCAACGAATTCTCGAGGGGTCTTCGTCTCAAAAGATTTTGGTATCACGACTTACTATGGCTTTCCTTGCTTCAATCATACGACCCTAAACGTAGACCCCTGGGGGCTCAAAACTTTGTAGTTTGGGCGTCTTGGCCAGCTTTATAAATATGTAGGGGTTAAACTGAGAGGTAGCAAATTAGAGGTGCAAGAGGGGTCTATCGTGTTCTAACGGTGCGTCCTATGTGGGCAATCTGGATGCGAACGAAAAGCGACGCAGGGCGACGGCAAAAATATAAACAATGGGGACGGGAAAATATGAGGTATAGCGACGGCGCGGCGCAGCGCTTCGCATTTGGCTTGATTTACCCACGCAGGACCCAGCCTGGATGGATGTTGATGAAACTTGGCAGCTTTACATCAGAATAGAATAAAGGCTACTATTTATCCGTGTGAAGTCCCGGTGAAAGAAGTTTCACCGGGACGCGCACGACACAGCGGACGCTAGCGTAAACTAAGCCTTACGCTGATATTTGACAGCTACAGAAATAATTTCTTGCAGCCTCTCATGAAGTCAAAGTACAGATTACCATCACACAAACCTTAGAAATCTTCCAAATCTAGTTTTTACCCCAACATCTCAGCCTAAACATTCCATACTGTAATTACAAGGGTAGAACCCGTTAACGCACTCCGGTACAATTCTCAGCGCTCTCCGGGTTAATTATCTAGATAATTGTGGCAGCGTAAGGGTTAAGGTTGTATATTCTAATTATGGAGTACGTTTAGGCTCATTACACATTGCTGTTGTTGTATTGCAATGTTAAGCATTGTTTGTGGTGGAAACAGATTCGGGAATGAGAATTCTGGGGGGTGATTCTCTAACGCAAAACATCTTTACAACCAAAAAATCATCGTTGCTACATCTCTATAAGTGCGCGATCGCAGCGCTTCAACGATGTTGACGGCGCGACATAGAACTAAAATATGGTTCCAAATGTATGAAAAATCATCCTCGCCTTCGACGACAACGACGACTTCGCCTTCGATTTTATCCTTCAAACCGAAAAGCTTGTCATTTGTGAGGTCGTCGTTGTTGTCATCTATGATGTGTCAGTTAGAGAATCGCATGGTAGGCCCATTTTCATTGGTCGTTAGATTCGAGGAGCACGTGGGTCACACACATGGGTCGATTGATCGTGGGTGGGTGATGTCTTGGCGAGTTCCTCCGTGTTTCAGAAGGCACTTTAAATTGGTAGGTCTCCACTGTCATTTGAACATCTATGATAGTCGGCATGGTTAAGCAGAAGTCTGATAGCCAGTCTTTCCGAGAGGTATCGGGTTGCCCAAGTAACTGGGTTGAGGAAAGCAGATTGGAGTTGCATCCTGCCTCCTCCAATGGTTTCCAAAAGGGTCAGAGCCTGGATTTTTTGAGTCTAACTGAATTTATTTGAGTCAGTAAGATAAAAAACCCTCTCCTGTATCTTCAATAGCTTTTTTCTAAGCTCAGGACTATCCCGAATTTCTGGCCATCATGTCAACTTTTCTGCCAGAAAAAGCCTTATAACTAAAAATCGAAATACAGTACATCTGTCTAAAGCCGCAAGTCCAATAGAAAGTGTGGAAACATAAATTAGAAATCCTCGTTTTTTTGCTATGCACTTCACGTAGGGTCATTTAAAACGCATTATAAGAGAGGGAGGGAACGCTTCTGTTATGATAACTATACTTTAATGGTACGTATCAAGTTACGGTACAAAATATTTTCAAAGATTTTTAAAAATATGCGGAGATTAGGCAAGTTTAGTGTAGACGCAAGCACACCTACCTATCTCAATCTGACAAATTTCTTCTATAGGTTTTCAACCTTATTACAATAGTGAAAGGTTAATGTTCGATTGGTAAAATTTTACAGATTCGGGTCGGTTGACCTGCTGGTGTCTGTTTCTTTCTTTATCACCTGCTTAGCCTTTTTTTATGTTGGGTTCGGCTTCCAGTCTAACTGAATGTAGCTGAGTATCAGTATGCCACATGGAGTGACTGCCTGTCTGACCTCTTCAACCTAATTACCTGGGCAACTCGATAGTCCATGGTAAGACTGGTTGTCAGACTTTCTAGTTTCCGACGACCCGTAACGACTGACAAAGATGTTCAAACGACAGCTGGGATCCACCAATTTAGCGTGCCTTCTGAAACATGACCGTGCGGGGAACCATCCACAGAACGACCACGTCAAGTTATGTTGCTTCCTTAGCCACGATCATCTTTCTTGAACGCTTTGTGCCTTTCTTGAAGGTCCCTAATTAAATAAAACTGGGGAATATACATTCGATCGAAAATGTAACATTATACACGCGACAGTTACAATTAGTTGAGTTGCACACTCAAAAAAACGGGTCAAACTCCAACATCACCCGTCTTATTACACCCAAATTGATTCACAAAAAAGAAGAAAAAAATCCCAACTTAAGCGATATGAAATAATATGTAATTGTCCGAACTGGTCGTGTCGGGATGTCCAATTTATTTTATTACACTACACCGCTTACAAGCGTCTATAGAATTTATTATGTGATGGGTGGCCCGTTTTTTTGGCCTGTAGTGTAATGAGAGGTGTTTATTGGCTATTAGAGATTTAGTTTTTAAAAGGTTTCATTGGTTTATTGTTTGGGAACCTGTAAATAAAGGGTACACTTTATTTTAAGGACTTTTGAAATGTCCTGTTGAGATGGTCCTAAAATAGTTTTTATTTTTTCTGGGAGTGTTTCAATACCTGCTTTGAAGAGTGAATGGTGATGTACCGTTAAATATTATTTTCTGTTTTTGTTTTATTCTAACGAGTTCGAAAATTACATGTTTAAACAATACTGAAAAAATGCATAATTACGTTTAGCATCTACCGTATTCAAGATTCCTCAATCAGTGCGATAATTTTCAGACATTTGGAAATATAATTGAAAAAAGCATACCTCAAAAAATATTTTCCTCACAATTTAACGTTTACTAAGAATAATATAATTAAAAAGTAACTTACCATAAGAAGAATAAACAGCCAACATTAGCAGCAAGCAGACTCTGGCGATCACCACTCCCATTTTAACTCGAAACATATTCAAAATGGCACCCATAGCAACACAAGATGGCTGACTAGCTAAACTTAACACTCGATATTACATAATACTGATATTAAATTTAATATTCTATCCGTAGGTCGAGTTTTTGATGTAGATTTAAACTTTTTTGATTTTGAAATCATTCGCGGGTCGATACGCGATCTGAAAATAAAGAAAAATGGACATTAGTTTTGTATAATGTTTCAGGCTACATTTAAACTAAAATAAAATCAACATCCACAGCTTTTCGAAACCGAATAAGGAGATCCGAAATTAGTTTTAAAAATCACAGCAATATTACGTATATTTTTAGGGTTCCATATCACAAAACTATGCTGTGTTGTCCTTCTGTCACCTGTCACAACCATTAATTGCGTAGAGGTATCCGTATTAAATGGTCACCCATCCGAGAACTGGCCGCAGCATACTCGACTAAGCTGGGTTTTTCTATTTAACTAACTAATAACCGAACGCGGTATGGTCGGCCATTGGACACACAGCTGTCAACTCGCCAATTTGACCAATGGGCGGACATTTCACGGCTGGTAAAGGTTAGGTTATCGTTAAAGTTAAATCGAGTAACCCAAAGAAATTTTTGCTAGTTCCTCATCTAGAAAAATATGACTATTGATTAATTCAACCTAACTGGGTAAACTTCATAATTAAAGCCATGCCAACACTAAGGGGTGAATTACGCCCATTATCCCCTTACGTGGTCAGTGCATTAGAGTAGTATCGGGTTACTTGCCCCCAAGTGACGTCATCCCCTAATGACAACGTCAGATCACAGGTTTGGTGAACACGTCAAAGATTTGGTATAATAAGGAGCGGAATATAATAATTTGGTTCTTTGGACCCATTAGCGGTCCTTTCTTGTTAAACCTGTATGGTATTTCTTACAAGGGATTATCAGGGGGCACGGCAGTGCCCCCGCCAAGTCAAGCAGAAAAAGCGGCACGGCCGTACCATCCTTTTCTCGAAGCAATTCAGGCTATTTTCGACCCACTATAATTTCGTTGTGGATAAAACAAGAAGCCTGAATTTTCAGTAACTAATTAGGCATTGTATAAATACGGTGTATTTATAATTTCAGACTATTTGAACCAGTAGTTTAAGAANATCAGGGGGCACGGCAGTGCCCCCGCCAAGTCAAGCAGAAAAAGCGGCACGGCCGTACCATCCTTTTCTCGAAGCAATTCAGGCTATTTTCGACCCACTATAATTTCGTTGTGGATAAAACAAGAAGCCTGAATTTTCAGTAACTAATTAGGCATTGTATAAATACGGTGTATTTATAATTTCAGACTATTTGAACCAGTAGTTTAAGAATAACAACTTGTTAAAATTTCTGAATTTTGTCACTCACTGACTCACCGATCATCAAAAGTCTACGGCACTTCTAGCAGACATAGAAGCTTCAAATTTAGAATACATATAGAGTTTAGTGTCCTTATT
>NWSH02000305.1:1095926-1141625 GCA_002382865.2 Heliothis virescens | reverse complement strand
TAAATATACGAAAACTTTGTATTTATGGACTGGTGACATCAAGTTACCCATTTTTTGTAGAACTACCCATATGTGTGTTACATAGGTACAGACGACAGCACTTCAAGTTACCACAATCTGTCAAATTTCTGCAATAGATTTTCAACCTTATCACAATGGAGGTAGGTCAATGTTTGAATGGTAAAATTTGTCAGATTCGTATACGTTGACCTGCTGTTGTCTGTACATATGGTACCTATGTAACACACACACACAAAATACACTACACCATATTTCATACTTCACCATTACACGAGAACTCACCCCCAACCCCTGGACGGATTAATACAGTAAGTAATTATTGCACTTTGTATTTTTGTTCCGTCTCACCCGCAGGCGACGCGAGAGAACCAGGAACCATTTCACTAACTCATAGCAAAAAATTAAATGTTTAAACAAAGCGTAAAATGTGAAATGCATTTTGTAATAAAATTGTAGTAGTAAAGTGGTATTTTTTGCCGTTTTATGAGACTTTTTAGAGTTCCGTACCCAAAGGGTAAAACAGGACTCTATTACTAAGACTTCGTTGTCTGTCTTTCTGTCTGTCTCCACGCTGTATCTCACTAACCGTGATAGCTAGAAAGCTGAAATCTTCACAAATTATGTATTTCCGTTGCCGCTATAACGACGAATACTAAAATTAAGAAAAATGTAGAATATTAGGGGTTCCCATACAATAAACGTGTGAAACCGCAAATTATAACTTTGTTATTCATATATTAAAAACAAAGTTATTTTTTGCTGCACGAAAAATTTTTGTATTTTGGCTAGTTGTAGGTAATAGATACGTTCATTTTTCATAGATAATGAAACGGAACCCTTCATGCGCGAGTCCAACTCGCACTTGGCCGTTTTTTGTCATTAGTTTTGAAGAGTTTTCTTTTGTGAAGAGACAGTTACGTCCGCTTTAAAAGTTAAGATTTATAAACGATTTTTGATTACTTAATCTCAGCCAGAATTACAATAATATCTCGACTTCATAATTCTATTTGAACAATGTAATCTGGAATTAACATACTTTCATAGTTTATCTATCTATATCTATACTAGTTAATATAATAAAGAGGATTTTTTTTGTTTATTGATATATGAACCCTGAAGGCTTCCAAACTATTTGACCGATTTGACAAATTATTTCCGTATTGGGAAGCTAGACTATCTCCAACCAACAGACTTACTGCGGAATTCAATATTCTGTCTATCTCTGGATTTGCTCACTAGAGATAGGAATTTGACATTACTTGTATGGGGCTAATGTCAAAATTCTGTCTCTAGAAAGCAAATTCAGAGATAGGTAGGTTATTGGGAACGGCCGTTCGGGTACGCGAAGTTTCCATAGGACGCGGGTGAAACCGCGGGAAAACAGCTAGTTTCTAATATTTTTCTTTTAAATATAAGGGTAAGTAATTTATTAAATAACGTCTTAAGAAAAAACCTTTGTCTAAGCTGATAAAGCTTAGCTCGGCATTATATTTAAACTGTCTTAAAAACATCTTTTGTAGATCACAAAAATAACAACCAAAGTAACACCTACTAAGTTTTCATTCTTTCTTAATAAATTAAAACAAAAACGCTTAACGTAAGTAACTGGCAGCATAATAGAATTTTCTTGAACAAATTACAAAATAAATTAAATGCCCTGAAGGTAAGGGTAAGTGGAAAAATTAAAAAATATACACAAAATAATAAAAAAGTTAGATAATTAATCCGGGTTCACTAGCGCTGAACTAACTTCATTAATTTTTGGCTGGATTCGACTAAAATAAACTTTTCCTGTGATCATTCGAGCGTTGTTATTCGGTGTAAAAAGTAAAAATAATTACTTTTTTTTCGTAAAAGTGAAGAGTGCTTCTGCCAGAAATTAGTTCGTAATGAATAATCAAAGTTGTTTCATTTACTTAATCTTGGAACATCGCTCTCGAGTAAATTATTTAATCAAATTATATTTTCATTATGAACACGTTATTATCTTAATAGTTTCTATAACAATAGTAATTTCTCACGAAGCTTTATAATGAAACAGGGCCAACTAACTTCGGAATAGTAAAATTTTCTACATTTCAATTCACATTACATTTAAAGTCGTGGTGGCCTAGTGGGTAAAGCACCAACCTCTCAAGTACGAGTGTGTGGGTTCGATCTCCGGTCAGGCTAGTACTAATGCAACTTTTCTAAGTATATGTTGGACACTAATGGCCGATTAAAGGTGAAGGAAAACATCTCGAGAAAACCTGGACTATAAAGTCTGAAATCATCAACCCGCATCTCGCGCACGTGGTGATTAACGCTCAATCCTCTCAAGAGAGGAGACCGCAGCCCAGCAGTGGGACGATAAAAAGGCTGATGATAAAATTCACATCCTACGTAGTAACAATGGCTTTGCTACTCAAAATTAATTTTATTTTCGAAACATGTCAAACAATTATCTTCTCAGAAATTGAAGCTAATTTTTTTTTACAGGCCAAAAAACTGCCTGACAACGCTTTATCTAGGTTCCTTTTCTTACCCTAAAGCTAAAACGTCCCAAATCTTAATTAAATAAACTACAAACTTCCGGCCCACTATCAACAGAGAAAAGGCCTTGTAAAAACAAAAAAAAAATACAATTACAACCTTTTTTCAAACCTACAATGACCAGGCATGTTAGAAAATGTCTTGAGGATATAAAAACTGAGTTTTTTGATAGAAAAATTGCGTTATAATGTCAATAATATTGCTGGTTCTCTATTACATGACCGCAGCCGTATTATGCCGCAGGGTAGTCTGGACGAACCTTTAATGTACAACTAAAATCTATGGCGAGGGAACAAACAGACTGTGTGTAATGAGGATTAAGATTATTTTCATTTAGACATGTTTTTTTATTTTGAAAAGACTTGCCCGAGGTTTCATTTGATTTTTGGGGGAACTTAGTAACTTTTGATGATCATGAAATATAACAGTATCTACCACCAAATTTAATTTCGATACGTTCAGTCGTTTGAATAAAAAACACCCGTTTGGAGTTTAAAACGTGAATAATAGGAAATTTTGAAAGCAATGGGGCGATACTTTGGCGATAACAGGTAAACCTACCCAAATGTATCAAATACCAATCGAACATTAACCTTCCATTATTGTGATAAGGTTGAAAATCTATTGAAGAATTTTGACATATAAGGTAGGCTGACCTGATGGCTTCTATACGTTGCTGCAAACATACGTTTAGACGTTTATCGTACTGAATCTATCAACCTATTAACCAAGCAATGTTAGGTATAACTGTCAAAATGAATGCTAAAGCGATCCGAACTGTCAAATACACATATCGTTTCATAACTATCCGAAAACCACAAGTTACAGCGTAAATACCTCAAATTCTATATGTATAGCTTTTCCAACTGTAAATACCTAAAGTTTTTAAATAAATAAATAAAAACATAACAAGAAAACACACGAGACTTCGTCGCGTCTGTTTGTCAGGCGAATGATTAATGCGTTCGGCGGCCATCTTGTTCTTTTTCCCGCCTTTTGCAGTCGGCGGCGACTTTCATCATGTCAAGATGTTCAGTTAGTCTAATTGTGTGAATTAGCTTGATATTTAATGGTGAAACAGAGTAAATTATGTGGGTTCGTTTAGGTAATAAAGTTATTCAAAGAATATTTAAGATTCCCTAGCTTTATATTTTCGATTGCCGCCGTTTAGATGGGTAATTATGATATGTATGTAATTTGAAATTATCTATCCTCGTTTCAAAATGAAGAGATCCACTTATATTGCTGCATATTTGGAAATCCATCCTGAAACTTTCAACCAATGAAAGTATATTATTTAACAATTAAAATAGTAGCATTAGTGTTCGTAATTTTCTTGTATTACGACGTAATTGGCTGAACAAAAGTTTACCGATAAAGATCCGATTCAGTATGTTGATATCTGGTACTCTAGCAGATACCCTAGCAGCTAGTTTATTAATTAACACACCCTTAATTAATGGGTCCCGGCTGTTATTTGGACATATTTGGCAGTCGTTACGGGTAGCCGAAAGCTAGAAAGTCTGACAAGCACTTTCTTTTGTTGCCCAGGTAATTGCAGTGAGGAAATCAGATGAGCAGTCCCATGTAAAACACTGGGACTCAGCTGCTTCAGTTAATACTGGAAATTGACTCCAAAACAGTTAAGAAATGGCTAGGCAGATGATACTAAGTTTCAAGTCACAAAACTACCTTCCAAGAATAGCGACAATAATAACTTTACTTAGAACAAAGTTCAAATGAAAGTTTAAAATCAAAACATTGTCCCCTCTCTGTTTATTTTTCAGTTAGTTACTGTTTGAACTTTGAAGTTTGACAGCAATATGAATGAATTAATGCTTCGTTCTTGGAACACGGTAACTGTTAAGTTTAACTAACGGGTTCTTTTTAACCGGCTAGAATAATTGTTGGTCTGTTTGAGGTTTGTGGGAAGCCTTGTGTTAAGTGAAGGTTAATTTCAGGACATCGATGGGTTTCAGTAAGTTTGAAATCTAAGCTTGTAAAATCACTAGCCGTTTTCCCGCGGTTTCACTCGCATCCCGTGGGAATTACTGCCCGTACCCGGATAAAATATAGCCTATGTCACTCGTGGATAATGTAGCTTTCGAATGGTGAAAGAATTTTTAAAATCGGTCCAGTAGTTTTTGAGCCTATTCATTACAACCAAACAAACAAAGTTTTCCTCTTTATAATATTAGTATAGATATATTTAGTATAGATTAATGCCAAGTTTCATCAAAATCCATCCAGTATCTATTGTTATGTAATAGAATGTTTGTGAACATATTACTTTTTAAAAAGAGTGTCTATGGAGTTTCTTGCCGGCTCTTCTCCATGAGACCAACTTTTTGGAACGGTGCAACTAGTGTGACGTTTCATAGGAGCCTGCAAAGGCCTATTGGAAATAAAAACATTTGAGTTTCAGTAGATTTTGCGTGAAAGAGTAACAAACATACACGATACATCCTCCCAAACTTTCGCATTTATAATATTAGTATAGATTTGTGTTATTAGCGAAATTATCAATGAAATACCTAATCCGGCGAGATGTTTAGGTTTATTTAGTCAAAGTTACTCGATATAATCTATACTAATAAAGAGGAAAACTTTGTTTGTTTGTTTGGTTGTAATCAATAGGCTCAAAAACTACTGGACCGATTTTAAAAATTCTTTCACCATTCAAAAGCTACATTATCCACGAGTGACATAGGCTATATTTTATCCGAGTACGGGCAGTAATTCCTACGGGATGCGAGTGAAACCACGGGAAAACGGCTAGTGCTAGATAATTTTTAAATGACAACCGTCAACATCAATTACCCACTACCTACCGAACTGTGAAGAGTTTTTGTAGTTTTTGAACATCAAACTATTCCCATGTTGAATCGAGATTATCACGTGAAAAACCGAATCAAAACGAATCAAATTTTTTTGTAGTGACAACAGCAGGTCAACGTATACGAATCTGACAAATTTTACCAATCGAACATTAACCTTCGACTATTGCGATAAGGTTGAAAATCTATTGAAGATATTTGACAGATTGAGGTAGGTTGATGTGGTTTCGTCGTCTGTAGCATACCTACAAGTTGAAAAGTCAAGTGTTTAGAACCGATTAATTTTGTTTGCTGAGAGAATTTTTTGTTACTGTTTTCTTGTTCTAATAAATCCACACTAATCTAATCTTTTGTCTATCTATACTAATATAATAAAGAATCAACATTTTTTTGTTTGTTTGTACATATACTGAAGGCTCCAACACTAGGTACTAAACCGATTTGATAAATTCATTTACTGTTGAGAAGCTGAACTATGCACGAGTAACAAAGGCTATATTTTGTGTCCAGGTACCGGCAGTAGTTCCTTCGGGATGTCGGTGAAACCGCGGGAAGACAGCTAGCTATTATTATAAAAATGCGAAAGTAAGCTAAAACTACTGAACCTCTTTACAGAACTTTACAATAGTATAGGAAACACATCAGAATAACACAAAGGCATTTTTAGGCACGTTCATTCAATCGTGCCCATCTCAAACCGTTCAGTAATTTTATTTAGCGTGACATACAAACAAACTCACTAAAATATTATTCTTAAACTTAACGTTGTTTTACTATAGCTAAATATACACAAATATTTAAGTTCAACAGCTAACAAAAACAAGAAACGGGAGATGGTACTTTTGACACTTTTTTGTGTCATGTTTTGACACTTTTCGTACCAAAAAAGTTACTAAGCGCAGCTGCTGACGTAAAAATAGAACAGTTTAAGTTTTTTTCTCTGTTTTCTTCACAAATGTTGACGTAGTAAACGATCCTCATTTTAGAAGATTGAAAGGATTAAGATTTCAGTATTCTTTTGATGTTTCATTCAATCCGATTGTTGGTATTTTTATTAAGATTATAATTATCATTTTTGAGATTAAAGATATTTAAGTTATTGGTTTTTTTTTTATCTTTAAGTACCTAAGGTTACTTACTTATTCATATTTAATTTACGACATATTTACAATCACCTTATTCTATTACAAAAAAAAACTTAACCTAAGAACTATTAAAAAAGCGCATCAAAAAATTGATCCTCATAACTTATTGGTTTATTTTTTATATAAACTTTTAAGGAAAACTATTCTAGCAATGGTCTAACTTTACTTAACTATATACTTAGGTTTCTAAGTATTCCTCATGTCACTTATGCCAGCGACAACGGGTCGTCATAATCAAAAATCTTTCCCTTCACTGCTCTGCTCCTATTGATTGTAGCGTGATGAAAAGTATACTATAATCATCTCAGGAATATGAATAATAATTGTACCAAGTTTCGTTAAAATCCGTTAAGTAGTTTTTGTTTCTACAACGGTTATACAGACAGGCAGACAAAAATTCTACTGATTGCATTTTTGGCATCAGTATCGATCCCTAATCACCCCCTGATAGTTATTTTGGAAATATATTTCATGTACAAAATTGACCTCTCTACAGATTTATTATAAGTATATATTAGTTTGATTATCTCAATATACCTATCCCCCTAGCAATAGTAGATATTCCTATATTTATTATAGAACCATCAATCAATCAGGTGAATTAAAATAAGGCATTGATGTCAATTGCTGTTTCAATGGCGGGCGGTCGACTGATTGAGTAACAATCAAATGATTGAAGGAGTATGGCGCCCGATGTGACTGCATAGTGGTTTCATTTGGAACTTAATATGTATTGAATATTGTTATTTTGTATAGATAGAGAGTTTTTCTGGCTTCTATTTCGGTCAACGACTAAGCATTGCAATCCAACGAGGCAATACCGCCAGCCTTTTGGGTACACTGCTGGTTGGCAGCGATCAGGAGGAATTTTTTGACGCAATTTTTTAGTTTTAAGTTTGTAAATATAGTCGGTAAAAATAGATAAGTACTTTGTAAATATTATGTTAGAGAGTTAGTCAAAGTAGGCTGAAAAACAGCACATTTAGAACGACAAAATTACATGAGACAGCCCCAAAAACGCCCGCCCTTTACCACTTCTTCTGTGTTTTTGGTGGGAACAAGTAAATGTTTATAATGTACCTGATAACCTGACCCTAATGTTATTGGGAAAAGGCTAGGCAAATGATTTATTGTGCCAAGTGATAATGGCGTCCTAGCCGATTGCCGGCCACGGCGGCTGTTCTCATATAAGGAGATCAGCCAGCTGCGCAGGACATATTATAGTGCACAAGCATTTGCGCTGACACAGGTGCACTCCCTATTCCCTCACTCTCATAACCCGATGGGACGGCAATCCGACAAGACCGGAGGGAGATTAGGCGCAGGACCGACATTAACGTGCTCTCCGATGCACGGGTGTATCAATCACCAACTTCCAACTCCGGGCTGCTTTGTGATTGTTTTGAAAACCCACAAAGCGATTTCGGCCCGTCCCGGGAATCGAACCCGAGAGCTCGTGATCAGCAGTCGGCTGTGCGACCACTAGACCAACGAGGCAGCAAGTATTTACTTATCGGTTCAGCCAGTTTTTAGTGATGTCCTAAGATATATTTTTATTGACTTACGTAAATTACAATGATTATACAAATAAAAAACAAAATAATTGATTAATGATGATACCAAGTTCAAGAATCGGGTCAAGATTATCAAAATGAGTGGACTATGTCACCCAGCCACATAGATATCAGATTAAGCTACTTGCTGCGGATTTCTATAACCTATCCATCGTTTGTTTTGCGATTATATCTATACTTAATAATATAAAGCTGAAGAGTTTGTTTGTTTGAACGCGCTAATCTCATTCTGATTTGAAAAATTATTTCGGTGTTAGATAGCTCATTTATTGAGGAAGGCTATAGGCTACTTTTTATCCAGGTGCGTGGAGAAGGTATGCATGGGATGCGGGTGAAACCTGTGGCGAAAGCTAGTAATTTATATGGAGCTAATGTCAAAATTCAATATCTAATCGCAATCAACGGATATATAAGTTTAACAAATCCATCTCTATTCAACTCACGAGGTCATTCATGACATTCATGACAGACATACAATACAAAAGATAATTTTAATGACGAAGCTGACCGCAAGCAAATCGATTGTTTTAAAACGGGGCCAAGAGGGGTGGCGAGCAAAAATTATAAATTCCCACCCCACAGGGGGGATGCCGAAACATCGACCTCGTGACCTTTTCTTTTTTTTTAAGCGATGTAAGCAGAAAAATCTTGGTACCGCTCAACGGGAGTCAAGAGGCGTAGGGCTGGAAGTCTACGTATCGATAAACATTATCTATCGATAAAATTTATGTCTATATTTGAGACTATTTTTTTTAATTATAGTTTTTAAATACTTTACAATTAAAACGTGAAGTTTCAGTTGAGAATTGAAATCAAAAATATCAATTTGAGAATAAAAATACGTGTTTTGAACTTTATGTGACAAAGTACGATGTTTGTCTTAATTATTTTGCGTTTTGCATCTTGTCATAACTACCTATCAAGTTAAATTGACAAGTCATGAATTATTAAATTTCCATACATACTTAATGCTACACTTATTATTCCTAATCAAACAATAAATATTAACGACAAAAATGATAACCTCATTAAAATTAAATTACTCACTCACAAAAAAATAAAGTATCGACATCGCCCCGCCCTAACTACACCTGTATAATTTGAAGGGTCCTAGACTTCAGCGCTCTTGACTCGACCCCTTTACATCGTGTCGCCTCTCCATTCTTTGCGTACCTCTAGCAAACGGCGTTTACTTCGTACAAGGCTTTAAGTTTGCGTGTTTTTCACGTTTTATCTTTCGCCTCTCAGATGCAGGGGCTGAGTATGTCTTGCTATGCACTCAGGATGTTTAATGTGCAATTGGAGCGGAGATTTTACTGTTTTTTCGTCGTTTTGGCGTTCTTTGCCGGATTTTTTGTTGCAACGAGAATTCTATATACAACGTCACAGAGTTTATATGAAAAGAACCTTATTTTACATAGTCCTATGATCTATAGTGAGTGAAATATGGCAAGCATGAAGGTGGAGAGGTATGCATCGCGTCGCACGTTGCTGTTGGTCCTGCTTGTGGTCTCTCTCCAGTGGTACGGATTGCTGACCCATCGGGCTATGGGAGTGTAGGTACTATGATATGTGCTGCGCAGCTGGCAGATGAAAATCGGCTGAGGATGCCGTTATGCACCATAATGCTGATGAAGTTTAGGCCTTTATCCTACTAAGCGTTAGTTTTTTAAGATTTTATGGATAATTTATGGATTGTTACTCTTTCACGCTAAAACTACTATATGGATAATGGACGACACTATTATAGCCTGAAGAACATAATTACATATAAGCTAGTATTTATCCATGCGAAAGATGTACAGGGTGTCCGGTGGCAAAATTAGGATTTCAAAATTCAATAATAAAAAAACTAAAAAATATTTTTCTTTATTTCAATCACTACAATAAAGAAGATAAGTGCGGATTTTGTTTCTTAAAAATAATTTCGTCTAAATGTTGACCGTCATGCCGGAAACACTCTTGGAATCTGGCTTCAGTTTTCGCGCCACGCGCTGAAGAAGGGCCACTGGGATGCCATTAACCTCGCGAACGATATTTTCTTTTAATGCTGAGATGGTCGGTGAGGCGGTTTCACAAAATTTACTTTTGAGGTATCCCCATAGAAAAAAGTCCATAAGTGTTAGATCTAGCCACCTAGGTGGCCAGGGGATGTCAGCGAAACGGCATATTAATTTGTTAGGGAACAAATCACTAAGAAGCGCAACGGTCTCTCTAGCAGTGTGAGGCGTGGCGCCATCTTGCTGAAACCATGGCTGTGAACTGTAGGCAAGATGTTCTTTTAATATTGGCACAAAAAAATCGTTAAGCATCCGCCAATAAAAAACGCCGGTCACAGTAATGACATGTTCTTGAGAATTTTCAAAAAAATAGGGTCAGATTACTCCTCTGCTTAACAAGGCACACCAAACCGTCACTTTTGGATTATGAAGTGAATGTTGACATTTTAATTGTGGGTTCTGCCCTCTAGGTGACCAATAATGGCAGTTTTGTTTATTTACACTTCCATTTGAATGAAAATGGGCTTCATCACTCCGCGAGATTGTGTTAACTGTACGAAATGGCTGCAATATTGTCTCGCAGAAACTTTTGCGCAAATTGTATTCATTTGACTTAAGTGCATGCACAATTTTAAATTTAAAGGGGTGAAGTTTAAGGTCCTTTTTCAATATTTCGTGCACACTCGTTTTNCAGTAATGACATGTTCTTGAGAATTTTCAAAAAAATAGGGTCAGATTACTCCTCTGCTTAACAAGGCACACCAAACCGTCACTTTTGGATTATGAAGTGAATGTTGACATTTTAATTGTGGGTTCTGCCCTCTAGGTGACCAATAATGGCAGTTTTGTTTATTTACACTTCCATTTGAATGAAAATGGGCTTCATCACTCCGCGAGATTGTGTTAACTGTACGAAATGGCTGCAATATTGTCTCGCAGAAACTTTTGCGCAAATTGTATTCATTTGACTTAAGTGCATGCACAATTTTAAATTTAAAGGGGTGAAGTTTAAGGTCCTTTTTCAATATTTCGTGGACACTCGTTTTTGGGAGCCCTAACGCCGCCGGTCTCTAAGGCATGGACTGTCGCAGATTATCGCGGAAACCGTTTGCGAAAAGTTCGGTCTTTTCATCAGTCCTAGACGTTCGGCTGGGTTCCGACCGAGGGTAATTTGCTACTGAGCTTTTTGTTATGAACCTCCGCACCCACAATCGAATTAAATTTTTGCTTGTTGTTTGATATTGTACCGCGAACAAAATCTTAGACGAATTTTTTTTGCTTCGAAATACTCTTCGACTGCAAACGCACATTGTTCAACTGTCCACTGCGACATCGTGTTTAAGGAATCCGCACGAATGACGAATCGAACAAGATCCGCCAAAAGCTCCTCCGCTCAAAGGTTCGAAGACAGTTCAAAATATAAATCCTAATTCTGCCACCGGACACCCTTTACATATATAAACAGACAACCTAGTACCTATATAAAAGATGTACAGACAACAGCACATCAAGTTACCACAATCTGCCAAATTTCTGAAATCGATTTTAAACCTTATCACAATAGCGGGAGGTTAATATTCGAATGGCAAAATTTGACAGATATGTTGACCTGCTGTTGTCTGTACTTCTATTTTCCATATAAACAGTCAATGTTTGTATGAACATAGAAATGACATCATTTTCAAGCTACTGAAATTGTCTCCCGAATTCCTAGAAAGAGCAATATCGTATGAAATACTGTATAAAGCCTGAATTTTGCAGATTACTCGGAGATTTCTAGAAACTTCCACGTATTTCACCTGTTATCGGTATCAAAGTGTGCGTTTCTCACTACTTTCGTAGTTTGCAGTGAATATTACAGAAATTACATAATTGTTACAGGTGAAAAGATTAACCTTTATTGATTTCAATAAATAACAGTTAATGTCATGAAAGTGGAACTTTCCAGTTTAAATGTCACATGCATAAAAAATTGGTTTACTTTTAACGATCGGCCGTTCACTTATTGCAAGTGAACTTAATCACAATTTTGATTAAAGTACAGAGGTACAGGTCAACCTTCCCAAATCTGACCAATCGATCATTAACCTTCCACTATTGTGATAAGGTTGAAAATCTATTGAAGAAATTTGACAGATTGAGGTAGGTTAATGTGATGACGTCTATATAAGAAAAAGAAGTCAAAAAATGTCCAAGTCAGATATAGAGACATGTTTGGTTGTAAGAATCAGGCAATGATACTCTTCAGAATGAAGATCTTCCTTTTAGGACACAATAAGTATCACGCTAAGATAGATGGTCAACACATTTGAATTTCTTCAAATAACTGGCAGAACCAGCCAGCTAAATTTACTTCTAAAGCTTGCATGAATTCTGATAAAACTGATAATCGATTCTAGGATTAGCCCCAACAATCATGGCTTAGACACCTCAACTTGTCAACGTATTTTTCGCTTATGTATCACGAAGAAATGAGAAACAAACATCGTATATATAGAAAAAAACTGGCACGTGCAATAAACGGGAGATGGGAGAGAGCGGAAAATCTGTGCCTCCTATATAAGCATTTATTAGCTCCTCCAAGTTTGATATCGCGCCATAAAGGAGTATTAAGATAATAAAACTCTCGTTAAATTCGTTCCAATAATGCAGCGGGAACATGACTTCACGCTCGTTTTAGATGATGGGTTAGGCAGAGTATTTACCACACATCTTTCGTCAGTCCAGTATTATAAGGTGTGATCCTTTGACCATTAAATCTAGACTGGCCTTAAAGGCTGTGTCGGTTTACTGCCTAGTTGGTCTAGGGTTGGGTCGGAATGGTTTTGTGTTTGACAAAGCAGCCCGGGTTCTGGGAGTTAGTGATTGAAACACCCGTGCATCGGAGAGCACGTAAATGTCCTGCGCCTGATCTCTCTGCGGTGGTGTCGGATTGCCGTCCGTTAGGGCTATGAAAGTGTAGGAATAGGGAGTGCACCTGTGTCTGCGTAAATATACGTTCACTAGTATGTCCTGCGCAGCTGACTGATCTCCTTATTGAGAACAGCCGCCGTGGCCGACAATGGATCTGAATCAGTGTCAAGGCGCAATCAGTGGTTTTGCTTGGAAGATCCTCAAACCGTCACGCAGAAAATGGTAAGGATAGTAGGATTATAGGAGATGCAATTTTAGAAATAGAGCCTTATACGACGCAAATCACCTACACCATTCCTGGTAGGAAGATAACTAAGCAAAGTATACCATAACACGAATGTTTAATTATTACAATGTCATGTCTGACACATTCGCTTCTTAGAAGCCATTACAGTTAAGAAATATAATCCCATATTCCTTTTACAGGTGCTCCAAGAAAACTGATACATTACAATTAAATATAATTGGCCGATATTGTTTCCAAAGAAACCAGGTACGGTTAAACAATGTAGGGGCATAGTTAATCACTTAAGCACGATCCCGATTGCGGGTAGTTAGCAAGTACAGTAGAGGCAATGGTACACTGGTAATTAGTGGGCGATCGGAGCAAATTGCTGCAATTATGTGCTTGACTGTACAATGTTGAGGACGTCCTGCAGTGAATGGGTTGGAGGGATGACAATGACGAAGTGAATCAATTTTTTTATTTAATTTTAGATGCATTTTGTTAATGCAATTTTGGGTAAGGGAGACTGATAGGAACTATTACGTGATGACAAAGCGCCCCAAAGAACTTTCTAAGGTAAAAATCGCTTTTTTGCAAATATTATTTTTGTGTGGTGCCCGTAAACAAACTATACTCAAACATACTTGAAGATGATAGTCTCTGTAATATTTTTTTTAAGGGTATTTCTTTATTTACATAATATTTACAACATTCTGATTAAAAAAAAACTAAAACTAAAAAGCGTCAAAAAATTCCTCCCCACCGCTGTCGACCGGGAGCGTGCCCAAAAGGCTGGCAGCATTGCCACGCTGGATGGCAATGCTTAGTCTTTGACCAAGGTAATAGCCAGCCCTTTGGTCACGGGTAGCACACACCAAAAATATATTGTATTTTGTACCAACTTCTCATCATAATTTGAACTACTTAATATTAACGTACTGTACACACAAACGAAACCAACAACGAAACTAGGTTACAATAACTGGTATCATAACGCCGCGCCATAGACAATAAGCCATAAATAGAACTGTAAAGAATTGCCATAAACATTTTATAAGCCGCTTGACACGCACGCTTATACTCATTTATTGCCGGAATATCGATAAATATTATAATACATATGTCCCATCCTTACTTCACTAATATTGTACAGACAACAGCACATCAAGTTACCACAATCTGTCAAATTTCTGCAATGGATTTTCAACCTTATCACAACAGTGGGTAGGTTAATATTTGATTGGTAAAATTTGACAGACTCGTATACGTTGACCTGCTGTCGTCTGTACCTCCAAAAGTAACCATGTATTTATCGATATGTGGTATATTCTAGACATCAGGTAACATTGTGCTGCCTAGCCTTTTCCCAACCATGTTTGAGTCGGCTTCCAGTCTAAACGGATGCAGCTGAGTATCAATGTTGCATATGGCAGGACATTACTGGACTCGAAAAATGCAAGTATCTGATTTGGGCAGTAAAAGTCATCTGCCTGGCCTTTTCTTCATAATGCTGGGGTCGGCCTCCAGTCTTACCAGGGTACCAGTGACATGAAGCGACCGTCTATCTGATCTCCTCAACCCAGTTTCCAGAACAACCAAGTAACCACTCCTTGGTGAGACAGGTTGTCAGACTGTCTGTACTACCCATAACGACTGCCAATGATGTTCAAATGACAGCCGAGACGCACCAATTTAACGTGCCTTTATAACGCGTCACGACAGGACGGTCACCCATCCATATGTTGACCACGGCAAGCTGGGAGGTGAAAGTTTTTTTTTTTAATTAAACAATTATTACTTGCATTGCTTTATATGCGACATAATGTCTGCAATATCGCATATTATTGTCACAACTCGTGGGAAACCACGTTATCTCAAGCGAAATAGGTCAGCAGGTTAATTAGTTGTTTGATAATAATTCTAGATCATTCATACTGAGTATACAATAATGTTCTCAAAGAAAGCTTTATTTATTTTAAAAATATATACTAGTTGTTGCACACAGAGTCGTCTGTGTCATACGTATAAAGTCTATCATCATCATAATCATATCAGCCAATAACCGTCCATCGCTGAACTACAGTTTAAATATATTATGTGGAACAGTTGGGAAGCTACCTATGTACTAAAGTTCGTATTCATTTAAATCATTCCACGAATTCGAAAAAGTTCGATTTCCAAATTCAAATTACGACGTTCCGATGCACGTAAGGGGAAATCTGGTAACCAGAGATGAACGTTAATGCATTCAGACTTTCCAAGTACTACACATTTAGACGAAACGTAACACAATCTATGTTTATACCAATTAAAGCATGCAGCTCAATTTACTGTACTAGCGTTGGCCTGCGGCGTTGCTCGTACGTAAAACATGGCCTGTAGCAATCAGGTAGGGTCTCATTACTTGCCATTCCCAATAACCTATCTATCTCTGGATTGGCTTACTAGAGATAGAATTTTGACATTTACCCCATACAAGTAATTGTCAAATTCCTATGTCTAGTAAGTAGGTACCGACAACTATACCATTTTCGCGTTATGATGAGTTCCCTGACAGTTCAAATTTTTCCATCACACGCAAACTGCTATAAAGGTATAACTACAAACCACCAAAATAAAATTATTTTAATATATTGTTTCTTTATTAATTACCCAGTAAACGAAATTTTTCATATTTTAAATGAACTAAATAAATATTAATGGCTAATAAATTAAATAATCGATGTAAAAAATATGAGTTTAAGCAATGTCGAAAATGACAGATAAACGAAACGGAATGTGACTTGCGTCAATAGAGATTGACGCAAGTTACTGAATCGAAAAAAAATCGATGTAGAGTAGTGGCCATATGAAAAATTTTAAATTCCGATTCCATTTTCTTTGTCAACCGATTCGATTTTATAAAATAATCGATTAAGTTTCGTTAGGTTACATCACTCTAACTATCAGATATGAACTGCCAGGGAACTCATGCTAAAATAAAAGCACTATAGTAAGAAAAGTCTGTGGTCACAATCAGGAGTAGGTACAAAACACTAAAATCACCTATTAGTAACTAGCATGACTACAGAACAAAAAAAAATAGGTAACATACACTAGAAAAGATGCTAGACACAACTTTTGCATTTAAGTTGTTAGTGTTCAATGATTTTGTAATTTTGATTGTATAAGAATTTTTGATGCTGACTGTGCTTGTCAAAATCGGAGATTTAGTATAAGCAGTCAAACTTCATCTTTTTGTTTGTTAATAATTTAGAATTATTTTTTTATTATTTAACACCAATAACTTAACGGTTACGATTATAACGGCCAGATTCACAGGTTCCAGATAAAGGTCTAAATAGCTATCTGAAAGATCATGCCTTAGAAAAGTTGAAAAATTAAAAACATTTCAATTGCATTACCTGTCAGATATCTAGAAGTCTATCTGGAACCTATGAAACTAGGCATAAGCGTCTACATTATTGTAGGTTCGCCTGTTCTTGGCACAAAAACATTGTTTCGGATATTTTTATTCTCATTCTACTTATTCATAAAATTACAACAACATAAAGTACAGACAACAGCACATCAAGTTACCACAATCTGTCAAATTTCTGCAACGGATTTTCAACCTTATCACAATGGAGGTAGGCTAATGTTCGATTGGTAAAATTTGACAGATTCGTATACGTTGACCTGCTGTTGTCTGTACAACTAGCCAGCCAGTAAGCATTGTCTATAGTAATTCAACACTGCAATCAAAACCAGTTTCACAGAACTGGTATACTGGTTTCCTTTATACATAGGTTCCTACCTGGTGCTTTCTAACTACATATTATGTACTTCATTATTTGATGACTAACTAGCTGTTTTTCCCAATGTTTCTTGCAATACCTGGGTAAAATATAGCCTATGTTACACAGGGATAGTGTAGCGTTGTAACAGTGAAAGAATTTTTGGAATTGGTTCTGTAGCTAGCTGTGTTTGGTATGAGAGGCTTAGAGTACCATCATCTGCCTAGCCTTTTCCCAACTATGTTGGGGTTGGCTTCCAGTCTAACCGGATGCAGCTGAGAACCAGTGTTTTACATGGAGCGACTGCCTGTCTGACCTCAACAACCCAGTTTCCCGGCAACCTGGCACTTCTTGGTAAGACTGGTTTTCAGACTTTCTGGCAAACACATTTTGTTCCCTATAATTTGCATATTTTCATCAAAAATAGTTTTTGCATGAAAGGTCAAATATACAAACCCCTTACAAGCGTTCACATTGCTTCCCTTCAATGTGAATTTTATTATTATAGACATAAAAATAAATAATAAATAAAAAGGCCACAACTAGGCCATGAAAGAACTTGCTTAATGTGCTTGAGTTCTTATTATAGCTCCTGAATTCTCGCAAACAAAGTATTCACTGAATACCAGACCCTGAGTTGGTACACTATGAACTTTAATTTGTTTTCAATGCTAAAATATGGCAAATGATATTATGTATTAATCATTTAAAGATTCCTTGCACAGAAAATACTTTTACTTTTTACCCGACAACCAAGAAGAGCTGTTTTTACAATACTTCTTGCTAGTTCGGTACTAAAGATAGCAAGCAGAAGTTATGAAATATCAATATGATAAATAGATTTGTTTTTTATACCATGCAGGTTGCATACCTACACTACAACTTGTTAAAAATCCTGGCTGGTCAGATAAAAATATACACAAATAAAACACTCCATATTCAAAAAAGTTATTCCTCATTTAGTTTTCTGTAAGCTGGTGCAGTCATATTTTAGTGTTTTATTGGCTTTTGAATTATAATTATTACATAAAATTAGAGCCTATAGTGTACTTGTAAGTAATTTTACAAATTATTTTTGTTCAATTCATTCAAAATGGTGTGTTTGCCTTGAAATAAATTTTCTTGTATGATATTCTGAATTATTGGTATCAAACTTAGTTAGGTATTTTTTTTAGATTACATTATTTGTGAGATGTGTTTTGTTGTATTTTAGCAAAAAGCGAATCAAAAACACTTGATATTATCATAATTTTGAGCGATTCTTATCTAAAAAAAAACCAAATGAATTGATGGAAATTGTGAATTTCAATGCGTTTGATTTACATTCTGACAATTCGGATTTGGAACACTATTTTTTATTTTGTCCTGTGTGACATTGATAGTAAGGAAAGTGTAATTATTCTGCCAAAGCATAGATAATTTTTATTAATGTGTATAGGCGTTACTGTCATCAGTTATAATGAAATTATCTACAGTATAACAAAATACATTCCCGCCATTAGGTCAAGGACTAAATCAAGAGTTTTTAAAAAGGTCAAAGAGTACGTTTTAAGCTCATTTTCAGAAACCACAGTATCACAGAAGAAGAAACGGGTTTTGTTTACTAACCTTTGAAAGTAGAAAACCTGGTGGCACAACAAAACTGTAAGTATGTTTTCATAATCACCATCACTTTAGGACTAAATATATTGGTCGCACTGCAGTCATCAACAATAGCACATTCTGTACGCGAGTCAACAACATTCGTAACGCCGTGCGAGCCGGCACCGTATTGACCCGATCCTTTATGAAACCATGGGGAAAATATGCATTTTTTATTAACTTATATCGATTATAAGCGCTCCACAGCTCCAACAAGACGGCACACCAATGTAACGGGAGTGTTTAAGAACTGGTTCTTTATGTAACAATATCACTCGCGAGCACCTCCGTAATTTCATTAATAACACCTAAAAATCGATCCCACAACAAGGCTCACGACAATTCAAATAGAAGACTGCGGCGGCGTGTTAAATTCATTATTTTACTATGTAGCGGGCCAATAAAATACGGCACGGCACGATTTATTATAAATAAACTTTTTCCGTTACAACACGAGAGATAAGTATGAATTATGACTACACCGAGCAATTTTTCGTGTCATATTTCTTTATACAATGGATGCAAACAATATACTGCTGATAAAAACACGCACGACCCAAGCTACGCACGCTCGCGATGACACTAAACTCTGCATAGATGTCGCGTTTCTGACGGCCATTGTGGAAAATGGCGGCCGACATCAGCCGTCAAATAACCACAAACTAAACTACACTTTATTGCAACAGCAATACGTAAAATAATTGATTGTCATTTTTCATAATTCCAACACTATTCGATCGTATAAGACGACTGAATCTGAAAGTCTCGAGTGGTCAACACTTGTTTAGGAATGTACGCTACTTTTTGTTTATTCGAGTTATTAAAAATAATATTTTGTCTCTTTTCTTTCAATGCGATTCGAACAAATATCGTAATGTGGATACGCTTGCGCGAAAGTTATTGTTTTAATTTATAATTGCTTTTAATAAATAATATTTAACAAGGATTTTCAATCACGTTTAACCCACTTCGTGTAATGTAATGTAAAGAGAAGTTCTTAGTTGCGAAAATAAAAATATAGAAACAAAGAAAAAGTTCGCAGAAATGATAGGCAACACTTCATTCATTTCAGACTTCATAAAGTGAAATTTGTTTCGGTACTGTTTACCTCAGTAGCGGTACTTTGACGCTAGTTAAAAAAAGTTACGCATAGAAATTATTTAAGATATCATGAATAAATGTTGCACTAACTTAACTTACTTTGATATTCAATATAAAATTACAAACTTCATTCAACTTGAATTTGTAGAACCGTATCGAAGAGGACTTCGTTTCTAAACTACCCGTAGCGCCATCTATCTTCAACATAGGCATCTCAATACTTATATTGCATTGCTGCTCCTCGTAGCAATCTTAGCATATACTTTTTAGTTTAAGCGCCATCTAGTATTTGCAATGGGATTGTGACATAATAAAGGCCGTCACAAAGATAGTATTTTGTAGGAATAGGAATACTTATGTCATTATTTAGAAAAGCCTGTGTTTTATTGATTTTGCTCATAAAGGAGGAGAGCTGTCGATGTTTTGTATGCTTTAAGATAGTTATTAATAGTGTCGCTAGATGGCATTAGTAGTATCATCTTTTGGTCCATAGAATATACTAATATTTTTGGTTTAGAAAGGCCTCGACACGAGGTTGGAATTTTTCAAAATATTAAATTACCATTTGACCATTCATTCTCATAAATACATAGCTCAAAAACGCCGTGCACAAATTGATATACTTGTAAATCGTTTTATTTTATCCAAAATAAAATACATCTTGAATCATGAACATTATATTTCACTCTATACACAGTTCTGTACAATTATTTCTACATAACTAACAAAAACGTAGAGGGCTTTACCTTTTGGGTTTTTCTAACTCAGAAGATAAAAATGGTCAGTGAGCCGTTTCAGAAAACTCTCATTAAGTACCTTTTTTTTATATCGATGGGAAATCATCAGTATGACCCCTCCCGTTGTGGGTGACAGCGGAAGGGAGTGTCAGACTTTTACTGACTAAAACCCACCATGTTCCTTCGGGAGCCCTTTGTGTGCCAGGGCCGCGGTAACTCTTTCGAACAACCCGCAGCCCCGAACTCTCATTACCTTCGCCTACATTTTTCGACCATCTAAAGGGGCTTCGTAAGACCCCCTTCCAGCAACTCAATACCCAATACTCAACATTCGTATCCCCTGAAATATCACCTAATTATAAATTTCTATCAATAATTATTTATTTCTTCATATTCTGGTTCTTGAGCTTGCAGTTCCCTCTCATACTCCCGGCGAAATAGTTCAAGGTTCAGGTAGAATCGATCGGGCTGGAAAATACCTACGTATTAATTGATGCACATTGCTACTGCTTAGTACGCTTTTAATAAAGAATCCCTGTATATAATTTTTTGTGGTCAATAGCATGTATGTACAGGCGACAGCAGTTCAACCAACCAGAATCTGTAAAATTTTACCAATCGAAAATTATTCACAATAGTGGAAGGTCTACTATTGTGATAAGATTAAAAATCTGGGTATTGAAGATTGAGGCACGTTGATGTGCTGGCGTCTGTACTTATAATTTATGCAGTTGAAGTAAGTTATATCGTTACAGTCCGTATTTCAGCCAGCACGCATATCCAGAGAAGTAACTGGCCACCGATTTTAACCAGCGTTCGGGCAACTTTTTTTATCACATGAACCTTCTCCTGACTGCATCGAACACGACAAAAATCATCAGAATCGATCCAGTCGTTCAGGTATGATTCGATCAGAAAAAATAGGGGGTGATATTTATGCTACAGGTTTAAAATTGTAGTGACCTATGAATAGATAACAGGGATTAGCCTGTAACAGCAGGGATTATGATGTCGACCAGTGGCGTAGCTAGGTAACCGCGGGCCCCGGGGCAAATTTTCTTTTAGGTCGCAACCTGTCTTTATTATTTATTGTAAAAATGAGAGTAACTTTGAAAAGTTCAGGGGCCTCCTCAGATTCATTCAAGGGGCCCCCTGAGCTTGGGGGGCCCTGGAGCACTGCCCCGGCTAGCCCCTTCATAGCGTGTATAAATATATTTTCCTACTAATAGTTAGGTACTTACATTGGGCTTGGCTGGTGTCGGAACCTCAGATTTCTTAGGTTTGCTGCAACACTTTTTGACCAGAAGAATTATGACTAAAATAATTACAATCGCCAGTGCAATTGGCCCTATTATATACCATATTAATTTATTTGTTACCCACGAAACTGAAACTGAAAAAAAAGTTAACTTTTTTTATTCGGAATTACAAAAACATGGTTATTCTTTCATAGAATGAGGTTGATGAGTAAATGAAGTTATGATTTTATACGTAAACTCAAAATCATTTGTTCTTTGAACGTGAAAACGCCCCCAAAACGCCCGCCCTCACCGCTCCTAATGTGTTTTTGCTGAGGAGAAGTGGCGCAACTTCCCAGCAGAAGAATTACTTATGGTGGGTTCGGTCAGAATCTTGCATTTACATTGATTAGTGATGATGGCGTCCTAGCCGATTATCGGCCACGGCGGCTGTTCTCATGTAAGGAGATCAGCCAGCTGCGCAGGACATATTATAGTGCACAAGCATTTGCGCAGACACAGGTGCACTCCCTATTCCCTCACTCTCATAACCCGATGGGACGGCAATCCGACANAGCTGAGAACCAGTGTTTTACATGGAGCGACTGCCTGTCTGACCTCAACAACCCAGTTTCCCGGCAACCTGGCACTTCTTGGTAAGACTGGTTTTCAGACTTTCTGGCAAACACATTTTGTTCCCTATAATTTGCATATTTTCATCAAAAATAGTTTTTGCATGAAAGGTCAAATATACAAACCCCTTACAAGCGTTCACATTGCTTCCCTTCAATGTGAATTTTATTATTATAGACATAAAAATAAATAATAAATAAAAAGGCCACAACTAGGCCATGAAAGAACTTGCTTAATGTGCTTGAGTTCTTATTATAGCTCCTGAATTCTCGCAAACAAAGTATTCACTGAATACCAGACCCTGAGTTGGTACACTATGAACTTTAATTTGTTTTCAATGCTAAAATATGGCAAATGATATTATGTATTAATCATTTAAAGATTCCTTGCACAGAAAATACTTTTACTTTTTACCCGACAACCAAGAAGAGCTGTTTTTACAATACTTCTTGCTAGTTCGGTACTAAAGATAGCAAGCAGAAGTTATGAAATATCAATATGATAAATAGATTTGTTTTTTATACCATGCAGGTTGCATACCTACACTACAACTTGTTAAAAATCCTGGCTGGTCAGATAAAAATATACACAAATAAAACACTCCATATTCAAAAAAGTTATTCCTCATTTAGTTTTCTGTAAGCTGGTGCAGTCATATTTTAGTGTTTTATTGGCTTTTGAATTATAATTATTACATAAAATTAGAGCCTATAGTGTACTTGTAAGTAATTTTACAAATTATTTTTGTTCAATTCATTCAAAATGGTGTGTTTGCCTTGAAATAAATTTTCTTGTATGATATTCTGAATTATTGGTATCAAACTTAGTTAGGTATTTTTTTTAGATTACATTATTTGTGAGATGTGTTTTGTTGTATTTTAGCAAAAAGCGAATCAAAAACACTTGATATTATCATAATTTTGAGCGATTCTTATCTAAAAAAAAACCAAATGAATTGATGGAAATTGTGAATTTCAATGCGTTTGATTTACATTCTGACAATTCGGATTTGGAACACTATTTTTTATTTTGTCCTGTGTGACATTGATAGTAAGGAAAGTGTAATTATTCTGCCAAAGCATAGATAATTTTTATTAATGTGTATAGGCGTTACTGTCATCAGTTATAATGAAATTATCTACAGTATAACAAAATACATTCCCGCCATTAGGTCAAGGACTAAATCAAGAGTTTTTAAAAAGGTCAAAGAGTACGTTTTAAGCTCATTTTCAGAAACCACAGTATCACAGAAGAAGAAACGGGTTTTGTTTACTAACCTTTGAAAGTAGAAAACCTGGTGGCACAACAAAACTGTAAGTATGTTTTCATAATCACCATCACTTTAGGACTAAATATATTGGTCGCACTGCAGTCATCAACAATAGCACATTCTGTACGCGAGTCAACAACATTCGTAACGCCGTGCGAGCCGGCACCGTATTGACCCGATCCTTTATGAAACCATGGGGAAAATATGCATTTTTTATTAACTTATATCGATTATAAGCGCTCCACAGCTCCAACAAGACGGCACACCAATGTAACGGGAGTGTTTAAGAACTGGTTCTTTATGTAACAATATCACTCGCGAGCACCTCCGTAATTTCATTAATAACACCTAAAAATCGATCCCACAACAAGGCTCACGACAATTCAAATAGAAGACTGCGGCGGCGTGTTAAATTCATTATTTTACTATGTAGCGGGCCAATAAAATACGGCACGGCACGATTTATTATAAATAAACTTTTTCCGTTACAACACGAGAGATAAGTATGAATTATGACTACACCGAGCAATTTTTCGTGTCATATTTCTTTATACAATGGATGCAAACAATATACTGCTGATAAAAACACGCACGACCCAAGCTACGCACGCTCGCGATGACACTAAACTCTGCATAGATGTCGCGTTTCTGACGGCCATTGTGGAAAATGGCGGCCGACATCAGCCGTCAAATAACCACAAACTAAACTACACTTTATTGCAACAGCAATACGTAAAATAATTGATTGTCATTTTTCATAATTCCAACACTATTCGATCGTATAAGACGACTGAATCTGAAAGTCTCGAGTGGTCAACACTTGTTTAGGAATGTACGCTACTTTTTGTTTATTCGAGTTATTAAAAATAATATTTTGTCTCTTTTCTTTCAATGCGATTCGAACAAATATCGTAATGTGGATACGCTTGCGCGAAAGTTATTGTTTTAATTTATAATTGCTTTTAATAAATAATATTTAACAAGGATTTTCAATCACGTTTAACCCACTTCGTGTAATGTAATGTAAAGAGAAGTTCTTAGTTGCGAAAATAAAAATATAGAAACAAAGAAAAAGTTCGCAGAAATGATAGGCAACACTTCATTCATTTCAGACTTCATAAAGTGAAATTTGTTTCGGTACTGTTTACCTCAGTAGCGGTACTTTGACGCTAGTTAAAAAAAGTTACGCATAGAAATTATTTAAGATATCATGAATAAATGTTGCACTAACTTAACTTACTTTGATATTCAATATAAAATTACAAACTTCATTCAACTTGAATTTGTAGAACCGTATCGAAGAGGACTTCGTTTCTAAACTACCCGTAGCGCCATCTATCTTCAACATAGGCATCTCAATACTTATATTGCATTGCTGCTCCTCGTAGCAATCTTAGCATATACTTTTTAGTTTAAGCGCCATCTAGTATTTGCAATGGGATTGTGACATAATAAAGGCCGTCACAAAGATAGTATTTTGTAGGAATAGGAATACTTATGTCATTATTTAGAAAAGCCTGTGTTTTATTGATTTTGCTCATAAAGGAGGAGAGCTGTCGATGTTTTGTATGCTTTAAGATAGTTATTAATAGTGTCGCTAGATGGCATTAGTAGTATCATCTTTTGGTCCATAGAATATACTAATATTTTTGGTTTAGAAAGGCCTCGACACGAGGTTGGAATTTTTCAAAATATTAAATTACCATTTGACCATTCATTCTCATAAATACATAGCTCAAAAACGCCGTGCACAAATTGATATACTTGTAAATCGTTTTATTTTATCCAAAATAAAATACATCTTGAATCATGAACATTATATTTCACTCTATACACAGTTCTGTACAATTATTTCTACATAACTAACAAAAACGTAGAGGGCTTTACCTTTTGGGTTTTTCTAACTCAGAAGATAAAAATGGTCAGTGAGCCGTTTCAGAAAACTCTCATTAAGTACCTTTTTTTTATATCGATGGGAAATCATCAGTATGACCCCTCCCGTTGTGGGTGACAGCGGAAGGGAGTGTCAGACTTTTACTGACTAAAACCCACCATGTTCCTTCGGGAGCCCTTTGTGTGCCAGGGCCGCGGTAACTCTTTCGAACAACCCGCAGCCCAAAACTCTCATTACCTTCGCCTACATTTTTCGACCATCTAAAGGGGCTTCGTAAGACCCCCTTCCAGCAACTCAATACCCAATACTCAACATTCGTATCCCCTGAAATATCACCTAATTATAAATTTCTATCAATAATTATTTATTTCTTCATATTCTGGTTCTTGAGCTTGCAGTTCCCTCTCATACTCCCGGCGAAATAGTTCAAGGTTCAGGTAGAATCGATCGGGCTGGAAAATACCTACGTATTAATTGATGCACATTGCTACTGCTTAGTACGCTTTTAATAAAGAATCCCTGTATATAATTTTTTGTGGTCAATAGCATGTATGTACAGGCGACAGCAGTTCAACCAACCAGAATCTGTAAAATTTTACCAATCGAAAATTATTCACAATAGTGGAAGGTCTACTATTGTGATAAGATTAAAAATCTGGGTATTGAAGATTGAGGCACGTTGATGTGCTGGCGTCTGTACTTATAATTTATGCAGTTGAAGTAAGTTATATCGTTACAGTCCGTATTTCAGCCAGCACGCATATCCAGAGAAGTAACTGGCCACCGATTTTAACCAGCGTTCGGGCAACTTTTTTTATCACATGAACCTTCTCCTGACTGCATCGAACACGACAAAAATCATCAGAATCGATCCAGTCGTTCAGGTATGATTCGATCAGAAAAAATAGGGGGTGATATTTATGCTACAGGTTTAAAATTGTAGTGACCTATGAATAGATAACAGGGATTAGCCTGTAACAGCAGGGATTATGATGTCGACCAGTGGCGTAGCTAGGTAACCGCGGGCCCCGGGGCAAATTTTCTTTTAGGTCGCAACCTGTCTTTATTATTTATTGTAAAAATGAGAGTAACTTTGAAAAGTTCAGGGGCCTCCTCAGATTCATTCAAGGGGCCCCCTGAGCTTGGGGGGCCCTGGAGCACTGCCCCGGCTAGCCCCTTCATAGCGTGTATAAATATATTTTCCTACTAATAGTTAGGTACTTACATTGGGCTTGGCTGGTGTCGGAACCTCAGATTTCTTAGGTTTGCTGCAACACTTTTTGACCAGAAGAATTATGACTAAAATAATTACAATCGCCAGTGCAATTGGCCCTATTATATACCATATTAATTTATTTGTTACCCACGAAACTGAAACTGAAAAAAAAGTTAACTTTTTTTATTCGGAATTACAAAAACATGGTTATTCTTTCATAGAATGAGGTTGATGAGTAAATGAAGTTATGATTTTATACGTAAACTCAAAATCATTTGTTCTTTGAACGTGAAAACGCCCCCAAAACGCCCGCCCTCACCGCTCCTAATGTGTTTTTGCTGAGGAGAAGTGGCGCAACTTCCCAGCAGAAGAATTACTTATGGTGGGTTCGGTCAGAATCTTGCATTTACATTGATTAGTGATGATGGCGTCCTAGCCGATTATCGGCCACGGCGGCTGTTCTCATGTAAGGAGATCAGCCAGCTGCGCAGGACATATTATAGTGCACAAGCATTTGCGCAGACACAGGTGCACTCCCTATTCCCGCACTCTCATAACCCGATGGGACGGCAATGCGACACGACCGGAGAGAGATTAGGCGCAGGACCGACATTAACGTGCTCTCCGATGCACGGGTGAATCAATCACCAACTTCCAACTCTTGTGAAAGTTTCGAAAACCCACAAAGCGATTTCGGCCCGTCCCGGGAATCGAACCCGAGACCTCGTGCACAGCAGTCAGCTAAGTGACAACTAGACCAACGAGGCATTGATTAGAATAATGGATAGACCATCCGTTTCAACAAAGGCGGGACCGTTTTCGTAGTATTTTAATATTTTAATACCGGAGCCTCCCTGCTAAGCTGGCCAAGACTGGGATGATCTCCGCTCATTGCGAGCTGACATGATGATGAATCTTGTAATTAAACTTACCCGAACTAGTGGTAGCAATACTTGTACCGTTATAATGTAGATTGAAAGCAATATTGTATGCTGTGTAGCTGACATTATGATACAGATAAGCTGTCGTATTGAGTTGGAACGGCCTCAGGATCACGCACCACCATTTTGTGAACATTTCGTCTGTTACTTTTGGGATCTGAAACCAATAAAATTAAGTAAATATATCGTGCCTTGCATAGATTTAAGAGGTATTCCACGAAGCTCTACTTTTGAAGAGCTCGTGGCTAAGTCAAAGCCGCGCGGATCGATCGATCACAATGTTAAGCAACGCTTGGCGCGGTCGGTCATAACAAGTTCTTCCGTGATTCGGAAGGCACGATAAACTGGTCCCGGCTGTCATTTGACCATCTTTGGCAGTCGTTACGGGTAGTCATAAGCCAGTAAGTCTGACAACCAATCTTACCAACGGGTATCGGGTTGCCATACCATTGGGAGGTCAGATAGGCAGTCGCTCCATCACACACTGATTCTCAGCTGTATCCAGTTACACTGGAAGCCGACCCCAACATAGTTGGGAAAAGGCTAGGCAGATGATGAAGGGCAGGAAGATGAGAGGTACTTACAAAGTCTTCTTCCCCATGAGGAAGAGCANCATTCGGTTAGACTGGAAGCCGACCTCAACGTTGTTGGGAAAAGGCTAGGCAGATGAAGATATCATATACATATAGGTATGAAATAAACTTACATGTATCACAGCGTCGCTAGTGCCGTTAAAATGAGTACATTTTATGAATTTACTTTCAGGACCTGTATAAAAAAAGTTGAGGCACCTGCAAACAAAAGATGGATAGGACGGGAAGTAGTTCAAAGTCAAAGTCATTTTTTTTTATTTGAAGTAGACCTATTACAGGTTCATATAAAAAGTCAAGCTAGTTCTCGCGGGACTCGGGCGAAACCGCGGTAAACGGCTAATGAATATTTTTTACACTTACCACCCATGCACAGCGAAGAAGTTATCCAGTACAATATCAAGAGGTTCATATTTTTTGACGTGGAAGTCTGACCCATATTTTTCCTTGTAGCGGAACACAATCGCTTGATTATCTGCAATCCAGTTGTTTTAAAATTGATAAATAAAAAAAAATAAATAGCAGAAGAGTGATTAGTCCGTCTTTTAGATGACCCGAAAATAATAGACGCGTATTTCTTCTTTTTCTTCTCACAAATAAATAATAACAACATAAATACAACACGTTTTAATTTTATGTTTGGTGCGTTTCAAAACAGTGGCGCTTCGTGGACTACCTCGAAATAGGAACAGCAAGCAAATTTGGTAAGCATTTAACAACTATAAATTAGTTATTTCCAAGTAAAAGATGGATTGACTGCCTGAAATAGAACATGAATAAGAAGGGAGTGGATTTTACTACGACAGCTGACAGAGAGGAATGGAAGCGGAAAACATTCTGCCGACAACGAATAACTTGGGAACAAGGCTTAAAGAAGACTAGCGACCCACCCTCACGGATGCTATGCAAAACAACAGTATTTCTCCACTATTTAATGGATGTTATTATACACTAGCTTCCGCCAACGGTTTCACCCGTTTTCCCGTGGGAACTACCTACTGCGCGCACCCGGATAAAAAGTAGCCTATAGCCTTCCTCGATAAATAGGCTATCCAACACTGAAATAATTTTTCAAATCGGGCCACTATTTCCTGAGATTAGCGCGTTCAAACAAACAAACAAATTCTTCAGCTTTATAATACAAGTATAGATTAACCTTCATGTTCAATCACTCTATCTATAAAAAAACGCATCAAAATCCGTTGCGTAATTTTAAAGATTTAGGCGTACATATGGATATAGGGGCAGAGAAAGCGACTTTGCCTTAAACCAGTAGTGTAGAAGGCTTTCTTACCAGTATGTTGAAGATGAACTCCTGTTAATAAATAAGTAATTATTGTTACACTATAAGCTAATTTTAACATGTTGTTTTCCCTGATATGTGATATATGATGACTCGTAGACTAGAACTAAATGTTACTAATGATGACATTATTGTCTTAGTAACATTCTTAGTTATGTGGTAGGGTAACCATACTTTTGGTTCCTGCATAATTTAAGTAAAGGTTAGTATTTTTCGTACGTTTAACATGTTATAATTTCATCCGAAAGACGTCCACTGCTGGAAAAAGGCCTTTTTTATCAATGGGAAATCATGAGATGACCCCTCCTACTGTGGGTGACAGCGTGAGGGAATGTCAGACTTTTACTTACTAAAACCTACCGTGTTCCTTCTTGAGCCCTTTGTGTGCCAGGGCCGCGTAACTTTTCGAAAAATACGTCAGCCCCGACCGGCTCTGGCCCTAGTGGGCCCCGCTGGGGTTTACTGACACTCTTTGAGGACCGGGTGGAACAACCCGCGCCGCCGACACGGGTCTCCTTGGAGACGGAAGGACGATGAGTCACCCGAAACTCAGCGCCCACAGACCCACGCCTACAGTGGCCGGGAGTCATCTCTCGACACCCGACGCCAGTGGTGTCTACCAGATCCACCGCGGCTGGGATGGCCGGTGCGGATTCGCAGTCACTCCGCCGCAGGAAGTAATTCCGTCGGGAAGCGGGTAATACCGCTGGCAGAAGTATAATATAAATCTTTTTATATTATTTTCTTATAATATAAAATAAATTTGAAATGTAAATATACGTTACTTAAATAAATTCTTCTGTGTCCTGTTCAAATATTATTTTTATAGTCACAGTACATTTTACGTCACAAATAAGGAAAAAATATAGGTACCTACGTATGTGGATCAATACTGAAAAATATTCCCGGTGATAAAGTTGTGTTGGTCTAGTCTAGTGGGTAAAGCACCAACCTCTAAATAGGTATGACCAAAGAGATTCATGTCTTTGGGTATGACAAATAAACAAAGTCTTCAGCCTTATAATAATAGTAAGTACTTATAGGATATTTTTATTTCAACGCGGACCGTGAATAAAGCCCTTTATTAATAAACATATCATCATAATTAAACTAGCTTTTGCCCGCGACTACGTCCGCGTAACTTTGGGTAGCAATACGCTAACTTTCTGGGCTATTCAATACTTACGTTTTACATTTTATATTTCCATTTTAAGGTTCCGTAAAGGGTAAAACGGAACCCTGTAAGTATTTCAATAATCGTGATAACTAGACAGTTAAAATGATCACAGATGATGTATTTCTGTTGCCGCTATGACAACAGATACTGAAAACTAGAAATTAATACAAATTTTAACGGGGCTTCCACACAGCAAATCTGATCCCACCAAATGCATTTAATGTAAAATGTTGCCAAAAAGACCACATATAGTTTGCCCTTTGAAAAAGATATCAGATCTAATGTAGAGCCAAGTTTCTAGAATCTACACAGCCTAACTCTACTGACCGTAACTTCACAAATTCTATATACATATATATCAGTAAAAATACATTTTTTTATAGGTAGGGAACCCTTCGGACGCGAGTCAAAACAACGAAAGGTTTTTAGGGTTCCGTACCCAAAGGGTAAAACGGGACACTATTACTAAGACTTCGTTGTCTATCTGTCTCCACGCTGTATCTCAGTAACCGTGATAGCTAGAAAGCTGAAATTTTCACAAATGATGTATTTCTGTTGCCGCTATAACAACAAATCCTAAAAATTAAAAAAAACGCTACCGCAAATTATAACTTTGCAATTCATATATTTGTATGAAAAACAAAGTTATAATTTGCGGTTTTTTAAATGTTTGTATTTTGGCTAGATTCGGAACGGTACGGAATGGTACGGAACCCTTCGTGCGCGAGTCCAACTCGCACTTGGCCGGTTTTGTTTATAAATAAAACAACGAAGAACATAATTAAAATTATTTTATTTCGTAGTTCACAATAATACTTACATTATCACAATTAATTATTTGTACCCTTATGTATTTGCGACCCTCTGTTAGGACCAATAAATTAATCTCAAAAATATTTTAGAGGGTGGAATTTATTGCAGGTTTTTTAACTATTTTTAATAAATAGAAAAAAGTCAAGAGAAAACTTCTGTTGACTGTTTTTTATTAGAGATTATAATAATGATGTTTGTTTACAATTAAATATTCAAGTGATCTTACTTTTGTCTCAACTTTAAATTAGGATAGGAGTTATCTAAATTAAGTAGTTTTCAAATAATAAATAATATTTATTGTCTCAAATTGAAAAATCCTATAAAAATAGCAGAGAACAAAATTGCATGAATTTTCAGTTTTTAATTAATAGTTAATGTCAAAGTTATTTTTATTCAAGGACGACAAATAAAAAAGGTTAGATTTCTTGGAGTGCAGACAAATGCAAATAAAAGCGTGATATGGTTTTAGTTTTTACGTATTGGGGTTACGGTTAGGCAAAAAAGTTAATTAAATAAAATAAATAAATAAATCAATTAATGAATATACTTTATCTCTCATGAACCTGGGCCCTTGACAGCCAGATAGATACTTACTAAACAAATGCTGTCCTATGTAATAAATTGGTGTATTTTTCCTGTGTAAAATGGTTGAAAAAAAAATAAATTTTGCTAAAAATATACATCTTTATGTAAATTTTTATTTTCTTACGATTGTTTTATTATTGTTATGTCACAAATCTATTCTTTATTAATTTGTTATAAATAATACAATACAGACAAAACTTTTGAAAATTACAAGTCTACTGAAGAGTCAACAATTTTGGCACATTGCGAAAGTAACAGTTCATTTTTCAGTCTGATCTGATCCAAAATTGCTATTAAATCGATATGTAAAAATATAGAAACTTGGACATGGAAGTAAGATATTTTTTCTTGCTCAGCTCGCATGCGCAGCGCGGTGAGTATGGGCAAATCCCCCCAGCGCGCGGGGAGCCAGCAGTCCAGCAGTGGACGTTTTAGGCTGAGATGACGACGACATATAACTCTTTTCATAAGCTTATGAGCGACAACATGGGAGACAACATGTTAATTTTTTAGGTATTTTTTCATATAATTTACTTAGATATTTACTTTTCCGTTGATATACACAATATCGTATACTTTTCGCCACCAAATTGAAACTAAAACGCCAGAAAAATATTTTCATACTTTTTGAATGATATAACTTTTAAGTAGATTTTGCTACAATTAGTTATTTTCAATAAATATCAATGTAATTCAAGAAAACAGTGACAGAATAACAAATATAACGAGGCAACTATTAAGTTTCCAATCATGATTGGGAAGCCGATTTTTAAGAATTGTACGAAGGTGAATCTGTATCCGTGTTGTTCCGCGACTCCTGCGCACACCACGTTTGCGCTTGCTCCGATTAGAGTGCCGTTACCTGAGTAATAAAAAACAATGGATTAATAATAGCCTATGTATTTTGATTGGATTAGCTTTTATTAGAATTTTATGTAGTAGAGTTATGTGTATATGGACAGAATGATTAAGGTAGGCATTATAAAAATTGCTCATTTATTTATTTATTACTTGGTCCGTAAAATATAATACAGGGATGAAAAAGTGCGTGTTGAGAAATAAGTTATCAGAGACTAAAAGCGTCAGTGATAGAAAAAAATAAGAGGTCAGCGTTTACCGTGATACGGGCATATGATGAGAAATTGTGAAACGCATGCTACAAAATGTGTTAAGTATGAATGTGGATGTAAAGGCAGAGGTAGATCGAAGAAAATATTGATTGGCTGTCTTGCTGAAAGAGGACATGAATAAGAAGGGAGTGGATGTTAGTATGACGACTGACAGAGGAATGGAAGCGGAAAACATATAACGTCGACTACAAATAACTTGGGAACAGAGCGGGAAGAAGAAGATAATGCAATGGTAGAAACATAAAACTAAGTTAATGTATCATACGGGGGGTAAGAGTTCTTCCGTGTTGACCAGATAAGTGGGTTGAGGATGTTAGAAAGGCAGTCGCTCCACGTGACACACTGGTACTCAGCTGCATCCAGTCAGCAGCTAGGCTAGGCTAGGCAGATGGTACCTCCGAGACAGGCGCCGAAGCTGAGCGCCCAGGCCAGCGGCGGCAGCGGCAGCGCCAGGCCGCGCGGCGCCGCCAGCCCCGCCTGGAGTCAGCTGCATCCAGTCAGCAGCTAGGCTAGGCTAGGCAGATGGTACCTCCGAGACAGGCGCCGAAGCTGAGCGCCCAGGCCAGCGGCGGCAGCGGCAGCGCCAGGCCGCGCGGCGCCGCCAGCCCCGCCTGGAGTCAGCTGCATCCAGTCAGCAGCTAGGCTAGGCTAGGCAGATGGTACCTCCGAGACAGGCGCCGAAGCTGAGCGCCCAGGCCAGCGGCGGCAGCGGCAGCGCCAGGCCGCGCGGCGCCGCCAGCCCCGCCTGGAGTCAGCTGCATCCAGTCAGCAGCTAGGCTAGGCTAGGCAGATGGTACCTCCGAGACAGGCGCCGAAGCTGAGCGCCCAGGCCAGCGGCGGCAGCGGCAGCGCCAGGCCGCGCGGCGCCGCCAGCCCCGCCTGGAGTCAGCTGCATCCAGTCAGCAGCTAGGCTAGGCTAGGCAGATGGTACCTCCGAGACAGGCGCCGAAGCTGAGCGCCCAGGCCAGCGGCGGCAGCGGCAGCGCCAGGCCGCGCGGCGCCGCCAGCCCCGCCTGGAGTCAGCTGCATCCAGTCAGCAGCTAGGCTAGGCTAGGCAGATGGTACCTCCGAGACAGGCGCCGAAGCTGAGCGCCCAGGCCAGCGGCGGCAGCGGCAGCGCCAGGCCGCGCGGCGCCGCCAGCCCCGCCTGGAGTCAGCTGCATCCAGTCAGCAGCTAGGCTAGGCTAGGCAGATGGTACCTCCGAGACAGGCGCCGAAGCTGAGCGCCCAGGCCAGCGGCGGCAGCGGCAGCGCCAGGCCGCGCGGCGCCGCCAGCCCCGCCTGGAGTCAGCTGCATCCAGTCAGCAGCTAGGCTAGGCTAGGCAGATGGTACCTCCGAGACAGGCGCCGAAGCTGAGCGCCCAGGCCAGCGGCGGCAGCGGCAGCGCCAGGCCGCGCGGCGCCGCCAGCCCCGCCTGGAGTCAGCTGCATCCAGTCAGCAGCTAGGCTAGGCTAGGCAGATGGTACCTCCGAGACAGGCGCCGAAGCTGAGCGCCCAGGCCAGCGGCGGCAGCGGCAGCGCCAGGCCGCGCGGCGCCGCCAGCCCCGCCTGGAGTCAGCTGCATCCAGTCAGCAGCTAGGCTAGGCTAGGCAGATGGTACCTCCGAGACAGGCGCCGAAGCTGAGCGCCCAGGCCAGCGGCGGCAGCGGCAGCGCCAGGCCGCGCGGCGCCGCCAGCCCCGCCTGGAGTCAGCTGCATCCAGTCAGCAGCTAGGCTAGGCTAGGCAGATGGTACCTCCGAGACAGGCGCCGAAGCTGAGCGCCCAGGCCAGCGGCGGCAGCGGCAGCGCCAGGCCGCGCGGCGCCGCCAGCCCCGCCTGGAGTCAGCTGCATCCAGTCAGCAGCTAGGCTAGGCTAGGCAGATGGTACCTCCGAGACAGGCGCCGAAGCTGAGCGCCCAGGCCAGCGGCGGCAGCGGCAGCGCCAGGCCGCGCGGCGCCGCCAGCCCCGCCTGGAGTCAGCTGCATCCAGTCAGCAGCTAGGCTAGGCTAGGCAGATGGTACCTCCGAGACAGGCGCCGAAGCTGAGCGCCCAGGCCAGCGGCGGCAGCGGCAGCGCCAGGCCGCGCGGCGCCGCCAGCCCCGCCTGGAGTCAGCTGCATCCAGTCAGCAGCTAGGCTAGGCTAGGCAGATGGTACCTCCGAGACAGGCGCCGAAGCTGAGCGCCCAGGCCAGCGGCGGCAGCGGCAGCGCCAGGCCGCGCGGCGCCGCCAGCCCCGCCTGGAGTCAGCTGCATCCAGTCAGCAGCTAGGCTAGGCTAGGCAGATGGTACCTCCGAGACAGGCGCCGAAGCTGAGCGCCCAGGCCAGCGGCGGCAGCGGCAGCGCCAGGCCGCGCGGCGCCGCCAGCCCCGCCTGGAGTCAGCTGCATCCAGTCAGCAGCTAGGCTAGGCTAGGCAGATGGTACCTCCGAGACAGGCGCCGAAGCTGAGCGCCCAGGCCAGCGGCGGCAGCGGCAGCGCCAGGCCGCGCGGCGCCGCCAGCCCCGCCTGGAGTCAGCTGCATCCAGTCAGCAGCTAGGCTAGGCTAGGCAGATGGTACCTCCGAGACAGGCGCCGAAGCTGAGCGCCCAGGCCAGCGGCGGCAGCGGCAGCGCCAGGCCGCGCGGCGCCGCCAGCCCCGCCTGGAGTCAGCTGCATCCAGTCAGCAGCTAGGCTAGGCTAGGCAGATGGTACCTCCGAGACAGGCGCCGAAGCTGAGCGCCCAGGCCAGCGGCGGCAGCGGCAGCGCCAGGCCGCGCGGCGCCGCCAGCCCCGCCTGGAGTCAGCTGCATCCAGTCAGCAGCTAGGCTAGGCTAGGCAGATGGTACCTCCGAGACAGGCGCCGAAGCTGAGCGCCCAGGCCAGCGGCGGCAGCGGCAGCGCCAGGCCGCGCGGCGCCGCCAGCCCCGCCTGGAGTCAGCTGCATCCAGTCAGCAGCTAGGCTAGGCTAGGCAGATGGTACCTCCGAGACAGGCGCCGAAGCTGAGCGCCCAGGCCAGCGGCGGCAGCGGCAGCGCCAGGCCGCGCGGCGCCGCCAGCCCCGCCGTCACCCGCACCATCATCGTCGACAGCGGGATATTGTCCACGAACGCAGATGCGATGCCCGACACCTAACGACCAGACATTATAATAATGGCTAGGATGCCACCATCATCATCATAATAATGGCATCTAGGCCAATTGTCGACTACGGCGGCTGTTCTCATATAAGGAGATCAGCCAGCTGCGCAGGACATGTTATAGTGCACAAATATTTGCGCAGACACAGGTGCACTCTCTATTCCCTCGCTCTCATTAGATTAGACCCTAAATGCATAAATGCTTGTGCACAGCGCACACATATGTTCTGCGCAGCTGGCTAATCTCCTTATATGAGAACAGCCACCGTGGCCGGCAATCGGCTAGGATGCCATCATCATCATCATTAAAAATCCGTTCAGAACTTCTTTAGTCTGTCGCCTATTGCAATATACAACGAAACAAAATGCAGCCAATTTTTCATATCCAGTTTTAGTCAAGAAAAAGAAGTGGTAACATTAATTTAGTCTCGTAAATATAAGGGTGCCGTTTTTTGCCATTCGGCTACGGAACCCTAAAAAGCAATCTCTATAAACTTACCCATAATATTAGCATGATGGCGACTGCTAACCGTGATTCCTCTCCCACTTGCAATATGAGCGACTCTGTCATATTGCCGATCCAGGATATCAAGCCCAGCTTTGATAACGCCTGCAATTAAGATGACCATTATTCGCCTAGCCGCTTCCCAAGTATGTATTTGGAGTCTTGCTTCTAGACTACTAGATGCAGTTTATTACGGATTAGGGAGACTCAAAAGGGAGACTAAAATGATCCCTGTTTCTCTTTATGACATCAACTGAATCATATATGTGTCTGGATAAATTTTTGATACACACACACCCAGCAAACATTCTTATCACATAAATGTGGACCCTGTCTTCAGCAGTTCGGCATGATGACCAAATTCAAAGTGAGACCTTGTAAAATTTCTTAGGAAACACGGTGAACAAGAGTGGGTCTTATAGAGAAGATCTGGCGATAGACTCGATAAATTTTTGCACCAAGTAGGCGTTTCGTTACAAGCAGTGGTTACCTCCATTAGCACGAAGAGTCCTGCAAAGAACAGCAGCGTGGACCACTCGACCCTCGCCAGTATGGGCTCCAGGTCATCTCTCTCTGCCAGTAGCAGCAGTAGTAGCGCTCCCAGGAGTGCTGTCCACCCTAGCGACAGACGCTCTGCGAAAATAATTGATTTGTTAGGCACGTACTGGCTGATTAAGATACTGATGTACAGGCTGTCCCTCAAAGTATGAATCAAAGAAACAAGGGTGTGGTCAGGGTCATTTACTAATAGTTTGACTAAAGAATGTGGGTCAAATTTTGGATGGGTCAAAAATGATGGCCAATTTTAGCCAAATTTCAAGAATTACGCATTGTAGTCGAAGAAAAATTATTCTGAAGTCAAAAAGTTGGCAAATGGCCCTGTCTGCACCCCTGTTCCATTTCATCCATTCTTCGAGGGGCATTCTGTTTATATCTAAGCTTTGGTTGGTGATTGAGTAAAAGTTAAGGTGTTGAGATGAATCACCATTGATGATGATGAATCACCAATTCGTCTTGACACGTGGTGATTAACAATCATTCCTTCTCTGTAAGAGAGGAGGCCTGTTCGCTGCATTGAGATGATAAAAAGGTTGATGGATAGATTTATAAAATGGTCTTAATGAATCCAGTAAGAAGGAGTTACTCACGTAGTTCAGGTATGGCGTGCAGGAAGAACACGATGATGACGAATGACACGCAGACTGCAGACTTCACCAGCAACGGCTTGTCTCTGATGCGGTACTGGAAATTACATTCAATTTATTGTCCACTTCTAAAAATGACTAAAATTATGCCACCTATCTCCCAAAATTCAGTTTTTAGAGGAAAGTAATGTGACTGTATATTTGACAGTTTCCAATAAAAGTAGCAAATTATTGTCTGGCTTAGACGTTTTTCAGTGTTAAGGTGCATTCGACCACTTGAAGCGGGAAATTCAAATATATTTTTTCATGTTTTACCTAAGTTAACATTCAATATGAGGCGTGATCTTATGATTGATGATCAATTTCTGATGTCCTTGTTTAACTTTGAAACTTCTTACAATTCAAATGTAACTGTAAAAAACTTTTTATTGCGAAATATCATAGTTTCGACAGTTACATTTGAATTGTAAGAAGTTTCGGAATTAAACAAGGACATCAGAAATTACTTTGTGGGATATTATAACCGCCAATCATAAGATCACGCCTCATATTGAATGTTAACTTAGGTAAAACATGAAAAAACCATTTTATATTTGAATTTCCCGCTTCTAGTGGTCGCATTCACCTTAATCAAAAAACCACGGTGGACTGAAGAAATTTAAAGTATACTTAAGCAAAAAGTGCTTATCTTTTTATTACAAGAAATTGCCCTTATGTAGCTTTTGGGAAGTAGAGGAAAGTTCAACTTTTATTCATAAGATTTGATGAAGATTTTTTTTTAATTTGCACTCTATGATAAGTAAAGCAAGTTACCTTGAGCTTCATCTCAGCCAGCGTATTAGAGAAGGCGGGGTCCTGTCGCGGCGCCGCCGCCCCGCGCCGCGCCAGCGCCGCGCTGAGCCGGCACACCTGCTCCACAACCGACCACTACTCATGTATACACTGCCTCGTTGGTCTAGTTGTCGCATAGCCGACTGCTGAGCACGAGGTCTCGGGTTCGATTTCCGGGGCGGGCCGAAATCGCTTTCAAAGCAGCCCGGAGTTGGAAGTTGGTGATTGATACACCCGTGCATCGGAGAGCACGTTAATGTCGGTCCTGCGCCTGATCTCTCTCCGGTCGTGTCGGATTGCCGTCCCATCGGGTTATGAGAGTGAGGGAATAGGGAGTGCACCTGTGTCTGCGCAAATGCTTGTGCACTATAATATGTCCTGCGCAGCTGGCTGATCTCCTTATATGAGAACAGCCGCCGTGGCCGATAATCGGCTAGGACGCCATCATCATCATCATCATCATCATCATCATACACATCGACATCTGCCTGGACTTTGCCTATGGCAGCATCTCAAACACAAACTCAAAAAAAAAAACTTTCAAATAGGCCTATGAAAGCTCTTTTGAAACCTCAAGCTAGTTGCACGGTTCAAAGAAGTGGGTCTCATGGAGAAGAAGTAAGTAACTCCATGGACACTCTTTTAAACAAAGGATCGGCTTCCAGTCTAACTGGATGCGGCTAAGTTCCAGAGTGTCACATGAAGCGATTGCCTATGCGACTTCCTTAACCCAGTTAACCAGGCAACACAATATCTGGCTTCTGACTACCCGTAACGACTGCCGAGGATGTTCAAAAGACAGCCGAAACCACTAGTTTATCGTGCCTTCCAAAATACGGAAGAACTCATCATGACAAGATGATCACCCACCGAATCATCCGAAGATTGACCGCGCTAGCCGTTATTAAAAAAAATAATATTTTAGGAGATTTCTTACAAATGTGACTTTTTCATTCGTTTTTAGAGATATTTACTTGCTGTTCCCCCGGTTTCACCCGCTTCTCTACTTCTCGTGCTAGGAGAGTATAAATTATATGATTATTTTTTTCGTATTTTTTATATCATACAAACTTCCTGACTGATAACTATCAGAATCGATCCAGCCGTTCAAGCGTGATTCCATGACCAGAAAAAAATGGGGAGTATTTATTTCTTAAACATAGTACAGAAACCCTTTCTTGACTTACACTTTACCAGATATTTATTACTTAGTTTATTACAGTTAGTATGGGCTACCTTCTTCTCGAGCGCCCTCCGCACGATGTCCTCGTCGCGCGAGTAGGACGACAGCGACGCGGCCGCGCGACGCCACACCGCTAACTCCTGACGTAACTCTGGAAGTTATACATTGCGTAAGGTACTATCACCAAACTTTTTGTCGTCAGTCACGGTAAATTACCGCGTTTTAACACTAGCAAATTTTTTGCTCGGTTCGATGTCAACGAATTGATTACGAACGGCAAAAACCGAGCAACAGATTTTTGGCGCTTGGAATATTATGTCGCGCGAGACCGTTCCGCGCCTCATGCGTTATAAGACGTCAGAAGCCATTAGACAGATTTGAGAAAACTCCGACACTAGGGGTAGGTGATTAAACCTGCAACTAACTTGATAAGAAGAAGATTATACGCGAAAAAGCCCAGCGGAAAATTTACCAGTGTTAAAGAAAGCGCAGTTAAAATCGAGCGATAGATTTTTGCCGCTCGTAATGTGATCTGCCGACAGACTGTCTGACGACAGAGAGTCTTAAAATGATCAAATTGAAAACTTACCTAAAATATCTCTGGGCACACTATTTCTTAGCTTATTGATATCTCTAAACATAAATCTGAGTTGGAAGTATGTTTGCACTCCAACTATTAGTATACCGACCCCCATGTGCAATGTGAACGTTGTGAAGTTTATATTCTGTAACAAAAAATAAATCATTCATCACATCACACTTTACATCACATCACACTATGACACATCATCACATCACACTAGCACATTAATATTATACAGGCGGATGTTTGTGTGTATATGTTTTTTACTTCCTCATACTCTAACAGCACAACTGAATTTGATGTAACTTGGTAGTAATATATGTACCTTATTCATTCGGATAACATATAGGTTAGTTACTTTTTTATCCGAGTGCGGTAAATAGTTGTTTTAAGAATACTGCCGTTTATGTTGTTAGTGAACTAGGGTGTAAATAATATGACGTGGCTATGATTTTATAGCATGACTTGGCTATTAATGGGCTTATCATTTTATGACATGGTTATCACTGGGCCTATGATTATATGGCTTGGCTATTAATGGGCTTATCACATTATGACATGATAATCACTGGGCTTATGATTTTATGACATGGCTGTCACTTTATGAGGTGGCTATCACTTGGCCTATAATTTTATGACATGACTATAACTGAGTTTATAATTTTATGACATGGCTATAACTAGGCTTATGACAAGTCTTACCGCTTTGACAATAGAGGGATGCGTGGCTATAATGACGTTAGGCGGGTCACCCACTGGTGTGGCGGCGCCGCCAACGTTACTGAATATCACCATCGACATCAGTACTGGGACGGGGTTCAGTTGGGTCACCTCACATAGTCTGGAAGTTAAATGAAAAAGGTTTTTTTGAATGTAAGTTTGTTTAGTGGTAAAAAAAGGTATAATTGTATCGATTCAGCCGATTGACTGTGAAAGCGTAGGCCGGTTTATACAGTGCGATTTTCTTGCCTGTTGCTTGCCATTTTATGGCGGCGAAGTTGCAATAAGGGTTGAAGTGGCAGTACGTGGGGGGTGGGGTGGCAGTAAGGGGTGCAATAGCATATGTGGGGGGGAGGGTGTCAGTAAGTGGGGTGAATTGAGTCAGGACTTTGATTTTTATATGTATAGATATGTATATAAGAATATAAGAAATATGTATGAAATAAATAAATAAGGCGTACGTAGGCTACTTTCTATCCAGATGCGGGAAATAGTTCCCTCGGTAGGCTAGTGACACAACTCGCAGGATCTATTGTATAAAATTTTAAGGATACAAGAAAGACTCTACAAGAGTTTTCAAGAAAAACAAATTCTCACCTGATTGTAACTGGAGTCATAAGGAGAACAGTGGTGACATTATCCAGGAACGTGGAGAATATGGCCGTGAAGAAACACAGCACGTTGATCAGAGGCCAGGTCCTACCGCCTGTCAACTGAAACAATCAATCAATCGATCAAAAATCAAAAAGCATTTATTCAAAGTAGACTGAAACACTTTTCGAACGTGAAAATTACATGAGATAGCCCCAAAAACGCCCTTCACCACTTCCTATGTGTTTTTGCTGGGAAGAAGAAGTGGCGCCACAAACTCCCCAGCTAAATGGAGAAATAACACTTTTGGGTAAAGGCAAATGATGAAGAGCTCGTGGCTAAGTAACAGTATGGGTTGATCTACTCATGGTCAGTTCGTGGGTAGGTGACCATTATGTCATGAGGAGTTCCTCCGTGTTTCGGAAGGCATGTTATATTGGTGGGCCCCAGCTGTGATCTGAACATCTTTGGCAGTCGTTACGGGTAGTCAGAAGCTAGATAGTGTGACAACTAGTTTTAAGGGCTATTGGGTTGCCCTGGTAACTGGATTGAGGAGGTCATATAGACAGTCTGATGATAAGCTCCAATAATTACTGGCTAGTTTTACAGAGTCCAGATAAAGTTTCCTGGCACATACTGCCATTGAGAAGAAGTAAAAATTAGAAATATTTCTATGGCGGTATCTGTCAGATAGCTATCTAGAACTTTATCTGGAACTTGTGTAACTGGTGCTACATCTAATTAAGTTCCAAACTTACTTCGAAAGCCAAGACAGCGAGGTAGTCGAACAGCCCAGTTTCTGCCAGTATGGCAACCAGTAGCATCATGCTGAAGAGCAGAAGCAGGGTCTCCACATCCAGCCAGGAGACCAGCTCGGGTAGTGAGGGTCTCTCTCCACTGAGAGCCAGTACAGCCACTGCGAGGGAAGAGGATAGGAGTGCTGCTATTGTGCGGTTTACTATCTGAAAGATTTGAAGATGTTAGTACAGTTCTTGCAACTAATTTTCGATCATATGCGATTATGCGTATGCGACCATTATCTCGCGCCTTCACACCTGCTGATACCTAAAAATTATTTCTGCAGAGCGCATGCGCGGGTAGCATAGTTTCGTGACGATAAAAATACCTACAGATATACTGACGAACTTGACCTCCATGTTTCGGAAGGCATCTTAAATTGGTGGATCCTGATTGTAGTTTGAAAATCTTTAGCAGTCGTAATGGGTTTGACAACAAAGTTGCGAAGGAAAATGGGTTGAGAATGTCAGATAGGCAGTCGTTCCATGTAAAACACTGGTACTTAGTTGCATTTGATTAGACTGCAAGCGGGGCCAACACAGTTGGGAAGAAGCTAGATAGAGGGTGACTTAAGTCGTTATAGTTCATACCTCAAAAATAATGAGCATATACAAGGTGATGAGCAGTATGGTGGCGTAGATGATGCCGTCCTCAGGGTCTATGGGGTTCAGCTGGTAGCTCACGGTCAGAGGTACAGTCATGTTACTCCCTGTGCTCATACGAAGAGTTATTCGCGTATCTGGAAGTATGAAATACAAGTTTCAGTTGGCGCAATATTTTCCGCTTCCATTCCTCTCTATCAGCCGTCATACTAACATTCACTACCTTCTTATTCATGTCATCTTTCAGGAAATCCATCCATCTTGTCCTTGGTCTACATCTGCTTCTCCATCCACATTCATACTACACACAGTCTTTGTAGCAGACGTCTTACACATTCTCATCCCACATGACCTCTCTTTTTTTCTGTCACTGGCGCAACTTTCAGACTGCATCTGATATCCCTACTTATTCTTCACTTTATTCATCCTGGCCAATCCACACATTCATCTCAACATTCTCATCTCTGCACACACTCTTTTCTTGTCATTCTTTTTTATAAGTATTTGAATCAAATATGTAGTCTATAAATAATGACCACTGATTAGAAGAAGTCCCAACTGGCATTTGAACATTCGTTATGGGTAATCAGAAGCCATTAAATCTGATAAACAGTCATACTAAGAGGTTACTGGTTTGTGAAGGTCAGATAAGCAGTCGCTCCCTGTAAAACACTAGTTCTCCTAAATAATTACCATTGATTCCGATCTGATTCCACCTGGTGATCTCTTCCTGCAGGTCTGTGGCACTTAGGTTTAATCTCCTGCTGTGTATAGGCGAGTTGTCCTGCAGCATCAGCACCTTAGTCTCCGAAGCGCTCGGCGAGAAGTCCAGAAGGGCTTCTGGTTGGAGATGGATCTTCCACTTTGTTGAGTTCTGGAATGGAATTTAGAACCGTGAGTGCCTGAGCTGCAGTATTGCCAGATTTTTTGCTTTGTTGATTTGATTGCTAAGTTGCGATTTTGGGACTTTTGGAGTGTAAAAGCGGGGATCAAAATTTAGATTTTAAATCTGTCAGTGCTGCTGGGTTGGTAGAATATTTTTGTCGTCAATCACGTCAATTACACACTATATTTCGAGTCCGTCTATACCTACTTATTCATTTTTGTATGTTGATTTATTTATTTTATTTTTTATGTAGGTAGAGTAAGGCGAGTAAGGCTTCTTCACACTGTACATGTTTTGCTACCGTAAAATCTACGGTAAATTTACCATAGCGTGAATAAGACATCATGATTTTCGATGGCACGGCAAATGCGCTGTTAATTCAAAAAAAAGTGTCGTGAACCAGAACTCATAGAAGATATGATGAGCAGAAAAAAACGCTGATTGGTATGCGCTATCAGAGAGTTATGCTTAGTTATTTAAAAAAATGTTGTTTTATAAAATCCACATGATTATGCTTATGCTATCTTGGAGACATAATATTCTTCGATTTGATTGCTCTCTTGCCAATAAATATTGACAAACAAAGCCCCATCTGTGCTGAAGCATTGAATCCTGAATGACTTCATTGTATTAGCACACATTAGTCATTGACTCGTAAATATTTATGATTTGTAGTTGACTGCAGATAAAAGTTAGTATCTTCTAAGTACCTATTGAGTTTATGAACATGATTAGCTTCTGCCAGCGGGTTTACTCGCGCATGGGAATTATTCACGCGCCCGGATAAAAGGAGACTATAGGTTACTTTATCCGAGTACAGGCAGTATTTCCCACGGGACGCGAGTGAAACCGCGGGATAACGGCTAGTATCCAATAAATGGGTGAGAAGTAAAAAAATGCTCCAGGTACCTCTCAACAATCACCATTAAAATCTATTTTACCACTCTATCCTAAGCGCCAGTTTAATAGGTTCCAGATAAAGTTCCAGATAGTTATCTAACAGATACCGCCATGGAAATGATTTTAATTTAACTATTATCTGACATGGTCTATCAGATTGCTATCTAAAACTCTATCTGGAACTAGTGTTACCGTAGGTAAGTCTTACCTGTTGAAAGTCCCCTGCATCATCAGACACAGCTCTATGCAGCCACAGCAGCAGTGTATTGGAGCTGTCATTAGTAGCTGTCTGCTCAAATGGACCTGTCAATGTGATCTGCAGTTTGACTCGCTCGCTGGTAGCTGGTAGTTCGTATTCTGGAAGTAATTCATCAAGGAGTTAAATTATTTTGCCAGATTCATGAGGGATTTTGGAAAACACGCTTCATACAAAACTTAAATGTTTTTAATTTGCTTTAATATATCAACTGTATTGATTTGCATCAGAAATGTAATAATTCCTTAACACGTTCACTGCGGCACAGATTTATCTTTACTTTCCAGTACTGCGTTACGAGTTATTTT
>NWSH02000305.1:1072656-1085194 GCA_002382865.2 Heliothis virescens | reverse complement strand
CAATTCGGGCTAGGGGGACGCCATCATCATCATCTTGCGTATTTTTTTTAAGCAGCTGGCATATTAAGGTTGTTGGTTTGGTGGTTTCATGACTAAGACTTCGCTGCGTTTGTCTCTAGGCATGTATTCGTATTTCTGCTGCCGTTATAACAAAACTAGAATAAGACCCATTATTTTTGGGGTCCCATACAGCCAAACATATTTTTCCTTTTTTTATGGATAAATAATGGTATGTAACTCGTCACTTGGCCTTTTTTTTGTATTCTTTCATTATTTGTAATTTATTTTTATGGAAGAATAGGTATCCAATGACAACACTGATGTTAATAAAACAGCATTTTATAGGCTCATGCATGTGATATTAACGTTGTCACGAAAACTAACGAATTATGTAAATGCTAGAGAAAAAAATATAGTAAAAATACATGCCTGGCGACACTTAGATATTTTATTATTGCTAGTTAAATCAATAATGGCCACGCCATGCCTACGTGGGCGTAAAAAAATTAGTTTTATTTTGTTACAATAAATACCATATACCTACTTAGAAGGCTGTTCTTTTTATTTTTTCTTTATCCTATCAGAGTCCATGGTGTTTGAAATACTATATTATGACCACATGTCATCAAAAAACATGAACACATTTATCTAAAAATTAAAAATGTTGATATGAATTTCCAGATACAATCGGGAGTTTGTTCCACCATTTTTTATCCCACCAGTAAAAAACACTAGGAAAGGTGTACGGCATGGCGTTTTGGGGGCTCTTTGTAAAAAAAATTGGACCTTCAAAAAGCTGATTTTCCACACCTTATAAATGACTTCTTTTATTCTTAAATGGCCCTTTAGTTAAAGCTTTGTTCAATACAATACTGGTTTACGTTTTCGGAATAAGAAGTAAACATTTACATTAATAATATTTATGTATTACTTTGTCTGTTTACTTGTTTCATGTTTGGAATGTTGATGCACTAAGAAACTTCTACTGTGATTTCCAATAATTGATCGTTAAAGATAAATAGTACATATTAGTACCTACATAAAAAAAAAAAACGATAGAAAAATAATATGAATTCCACAAAAAAAAGTAATCGAGTTGTGAAGTAATTCGAAAATCTTTATTCAACCCAGAAACCAAAAACATAAAAATTTGGAACTAGAGAGTTACTACTAATTTAGTTCTTGACAACAAGCCAAAAAAATCAGGTCAGCGTATACAACAGATGTGAATAAGTGCATTGTCGCAGTTAATTGACATAATTTGTTACATAACTCGCCTAAAAAATATTGACCTTGGACATCTGAAATGGCGCCTAGCCCGATTATCGGCCACGGCGGCTGTTGCTATATTAAGGAGATAAGCCGCTGAGCAGGACATATTAATAGTGCACAAGCATTTACGCGAGACACAGTGCACTCCCTATTCCTCACTTCTCATAACCCGATGGGAGGCAATCGACACGACCGCGAAGAGATCAGGCGCAGGACTCGACATTAACATGCTCTATCCGATGCACGGGTTATCAATCACTAACTCCAACTCCGGGCTTGCTTTTGAAAGTTTCTTAAAACCCACAAAGCGATTTCGGCCCGTCCGGATCGAGACCGAGACCTCTGTGCTCTTAGCTGTCGGCCTATGCGACAAACTAGACCAACGAGCAGTTGACCAACAGGACATCTATAAAAATATTATAACAGCTGAAGAGTTTGTTTTACATAGCCCTACTTATCGAGGTGGCTATAGTGCTACTTTTTATCCGGTTGCACGCAGTTAGTTCCCACGGTGAGCGGGCTGAAACCGCTGGCGAACTAGTATTAAAGATATATAGACATGTCACGAGATATTATTTTTTGATTTAAGGCACTGCCGTGATACTACAATGTTTGATTCTAATATGATGTAATTAATTCCATATGTATATCTAAGGACATAAATTAATGTACTAGAGCTGGCTACATAAGAAAAGATAATTTAAAATAGAAAGGCCCGCTCAAGGTTATCGAACACCAAATGAGCTGTGGACCAAAATTAATTCCTTTTTTATGACACCCTTCATAGCGAAACCGTTGAATAATATAAATAATAAAAAATAGAAACATATGTACCAACTTATTCGAAACTGACATTCCAATAAGAGACATATTCAATTTGTAATTGATTAATGTTCTTTACATTTTATTTATTTACATTTCAGTGTTTAATTTAATTATTTATACTAGCCGTTTCCTGCGGTTCCTCGCGATCCACCATGCGAATTATTGCCCGTACCCGGATAAAATATGCCTATATCACTCGTGGATAATGTAGCTTCGAATGATGAAAAGAATTTTTAAAATCGGCTCTAGTAATTTTTGAGCTCGATTCATTACAACGCAAACAAAAAAAAAAGTTTTCCTCTTATGAATATTAGTATAGATATTTATAGATATGTAGCAATGTGTAATAATATTATATTTTCGACAAAAAATACTTTTGGGCTTTTGATTCTTTAAAAACTTTGGCTTTACAACAAAAACAGTTTTAGACATGTCATTTAATTAGTTGACTGAAGTATCTTATCTAAAGAGTTTAATTTTATCAATTGATGCATCTTTTATGTCACTAGGCCATAATAAGTATTTTCGTAATGAGTTAGTTTGAAACCGTTTTTTATTTATGTCTTTAAATTCTTTCTTTACAAATGTGACACATTAAAGAGAAATAATCATTAGAATTTTCATTTTATTAATAGTTCTAGAGAAATAGTTAAAAATCCTTATTGTAATTAATGGAAAAGTTAATTTTCAACAAATTCACATGCTATCAAATATTACAATAAATGTAATTTATAACCTGATTTGTTGAAATTTCTGGACACTTGTATGAGTGCATGTTTCAAATTAAATTCAAAAATATAGATCCAGAAGACATGATAAATTGTTGTTGCGACTTTAAGACCCCTTATGTTCACTTTAAGCAAAATCGTTTTTTTAAAGCTAGCCATGAGATACTGTTTTTCAGCTCTATGTGAAGATCTATCGTTATATATTTACTAAGGGAACAAATATTAAGACACCAAAAAATGTTGTGAATACCCTAGATCTATCACCAAAAAAAATTACTTAACTACCAAAAAAATAAAGCCTAAAATTGCAAATATTACTACCTATTTTATCACAACTTGATCTTTAGAATTGTATTCGAATCACCAATATAGTCAAAGATCACCAAATCTTAGCGTACCTAAATTAATGCGCTATTTTCTCCTAAATACAATCAACTTGATTACCATAAAATGTAGGCTTATTACCAAATAAATGTATTATGATGCCATATTTTAGTTATGTTTCCACTTGCAATACCCCTCTCACTGCCACACAAAGCGCCGCGCTTCGCCCGGACACATTAAGTTGTTATGGACGCGAGGTGATTAATGCGGGCATATTCATAATGGTGCCGAGCAATTAAAGATAATGTCTGAGCTCTATCCCGTTAAAGTGATTTACATTACTCATCTAAACCTTCATTATTTATCACATTGCCGGTATTATTATATTGCCTACATGACATTTGCGGCAAGTACTAATAATGACGGTGGGCAATGTGATAAATAATGAAGTTTAGATAGTAATTAATCACTTAACGAATGAGCTTAACATTACTTTATAATGCTCGCACATTATGAATAATTCCCGCATTAATCACCTGGTCCAATAACAAACTAAATCGTGTCCGGGCGAGGCGCGCGCTTGTTGGGCAGTGAGAGGATAGATTGCAAGCTGGATAACATAACTAAGATATGGCATCATAATTAACTTTATTTGGTAATAAGCCTACATTTTATGTAAGTTTCAAAGTGGTTTATTTAGGGAAAATAGCGCATTAATTTGGTCCGCTAAGATTGGTGATCGATTTACTATATTTGGTGCTTCGATACAAATTTAAGTCAAGTTTGACTAAAATGGTAGTAATATTGCAATTTAGGCTCTTATTTTTTGGTTGTTTAAGTAATTTTTTTTGGTGATAGGAACTCTAAAAGGGTATCACAACATTTTTTGGTGGTCGTTATATTTGTTCCCTTAGTAAATATTATAACGATAGAATCTTCATAGAGCTGAAAAAAGTTCCTCATGGCTAGCTTAAAAAAACGATTTTGCTTAAAGTACACATAGGGTCTTAAAGTCGCAACAACTAATTTATCTGTCTTGTGGATCTATATTTTTTGATTTAATGAAACCTCACATTAACAGCTTCAGCAAATTTCAACTAAAAATCGGTTTAAATTTACATATATGTAATATTGTAGCAGTTGATTTGTTGAAATATAATTTTCTCATTAATTACAATAAGATTTTTTAAACCTATTTCTCTAGAATATTAAAAATATGAAAATTGCTATGATATTTCTCTTTAATGTGTCACATTTGTAAAAAAATTTAAAACATAAAATACAAAAGAGTTTCAAAAAAATAATTCATTACAAAAATACTTATTCATGCCTAGTGACATAAAAAGATGCAAATCAAATGCATAAATTAAACTCTTTAGATAAGATACTTATCAGTCAACTAATTTAAGATGACATGTCTAAAACTTGTTTTGTTTAAAGCCAAAGTTAGATTTAAAGCAGTATTTTTTCGGAATATAAATATTTATTAAACCATTGCTAATATCTATAAATCATCTTATACTAATATTATAAAGAGGTAAACTTTTTTTGTTTGTTTGGTCTGCTAATGAATAGGCTCAAAAATAACTAGACGATTTAAAAATTCTTTCATCATTCGAAAGCTACATTATCCACGAGTGATATAGGCTATATTTTATCCGGGAGGAGTATGGCCATTGGGATGCGAGAAACCGCAGGGAAAACGGTATTGTCATAGATATTAAATTAAAACCTGAAATTGTAATAAATAAAAATGTAAAAGAACTAATCATACAATTGAATATTGTCTCTATTTGTGGAAGTCAGTTCGAAAAAAGGGTACATATTGTTTTCTTATTTTATTATTGTAGTATATTATAACGGGTGTCGCTATGAAGAGGCTGTCCAAGAAGTTTTATTTTGGTCCACAGCTCATTTGGTGTTCAGTAAACCTAGCGCCCTCTCCTATTTAAATTATCTTTCTTATGCTAGCCCGGCTCAGTAATTAATTTTAGTGTAGGCATAATAATTGATGGTATTATTTACATCATATTTGAATTCAAAATTTGTATTCAAAACGCAGTTTCTTAAATCAAAATATAATATCTGTGACATGTCTATTAATCTTAGATACTAGCTTCCGCCAGACGGTTTCACCCGCTCTCTCGTGGGAACTACTGCGTGCACCGGATAAAAAGTAGAGCCTAATAGCCTACCTCGAATAGTGCTATGTAACAAACTCTTCGCTTTATAATTTTTATTAGATGTCCTGTGGGTTCAACTGCCTCGCTTGGTCTAGTATGTGCATAGCACAGTGAGCCGACGGTCTCGGGTTCGAGTCCCGGGACGGCCGAAAATCGCTTTGGGTTTTAGAAACTTTCACAAAGCAAGCCCGGAGTTGGAGTTAGTGACTTGAACTACACCACACTGGTTCTCAGCTGCATCCGGTTAGACTGGAAGCCGACCCCAACATAGTTGGGAAAAGGCTAGGCAGATGCACATGATGGTTCCGCTATAATGCTGAAATGATGTTGCCCTGTCATCGTCTGCTTAGCATTTTCCTAACTATGAGATAAGCATGTGGCACACTGGTACTCAGCTGCATCCAGTTAGACTAGAAGCCGACCCCAATCCAGTCTAACTGGATGCAGCTGAGTACCAGTGTGCCACATGGAGCGACTATCTATCTGATCTCTTCAAGCTAGTTACCTGGGCAACCCGATACCATGGTAAGACTGGTTATCAGACTTCCTGCCTACTGATGACCCGTAACGATTGCCAAAGATGTTCAAATGACAGCCGGAATCAACCAATTTAACGTGCTATCCGAAACACGGAGGAACTCGTCATGACAAGATGGTGCATGAATGGACTGTGTCAAGCGTTGCTTAACCTTATGCTAGATGAACCCGTACTTAGCCACGTGCTCCTGCTAAACTGGCCATAATAATTATAATGACGTCCAAAACCACGTGTCGACCACGGCGGCTGTTCTCATATAAGGAGATCAGCCAGCTGCGCAGGACATATTATACTGCATGCACATTTGCTGTGACACAGGTGCACTCCCTATTCCCTCACTCTCATAGCGCGATGAGACGGCAATCCGAAACCACCGGAGAGTGATCAGGCGCAGGACTGGCATTAACATGCTCTCCGATACACGGGTGTATCAATCCCCAACTTCCAACTCCGGGCTGCTTTGTGTCAATTTCTAAAGCCCACAAAGCGATTTCGGCCCGACTCGAATCGAATCCAAGACCTCGTGCACAGCAGTCTATAGGGCATCTAGACCAACGAGCCAGTTAAATCTGGCCATATGTCAAACAAATATACATAAATATAAACATTATTTCACAAATCAACTAAGAGTTCAAGGCTATAAGGTGTGACTTACGAAGTCACAAGACTTCGGCTTTTGATGCCATTAGGATATAATTAATGACAGCAAGACATAACATTATGGTGGCGGGTTTTTATTGAGTTTGCATCATATTAATTCTGACAGTTTTTACATTATAACCTGTTGTTTTATTATCTTCTCAACATAGTTATTATCAGCATATAATAACACTAGCCGTTTTCCCGCGGTTTCACTCGCGTCCCGTGGGAATTACTGCCCGTACCCGGATAAAATATAGCCTATGTCACTCGTGGATAATGTAGCTTTCGAATGGTGAAAGAATTTTTAAAATCGGTCCAGTAGTTTTTGAGCCTATTCATTACAACCAAACAAACAAAGTTTTCGTCTTTATAATATTAGTATAGATTACTTAATAATTACTAATCAATTATTATGAAACTGTGAAAAGTTTCCATAATGTCTGAACACATATTTTATTGTGACGTTCTGTAAAAAAAATCTGAAGGAATATATTATTAGTTAATATTTGTGGTAGGTAAGTGTGTACATGCAAAATTATCCATTGATTAATTTGGTTCCAAGATGGCAAAAATGTTAGAGCTGCAGAAAAATCTCGATATTAACCTAGGGAAAGGATATTAGGAAAGCTCCTTGAAGATGATCAAGATGTCATTTAAGTATTATTTTGACAATAAACGTCAAGAGACACAGACTAAAACTTTTCAAAATGCGCGAAAAATATCCAAAAAGGGGTGGTTTAATTAGAAAAAAAACATGTCATGGCACAAGAAGGAAATATGTTACACAAGAAATCACATCAGATAGACTGTATTAGGGTTGCTCTCAAAAACAGCCTTTAAGGGCCAGTTTCAAAGGTCCCAGATAAACTTCTAGACAGCTATAAGACAGATCATGCCATAGAAAAGTACTTAATCAATATTAAAAACCGGCCAAGTGCGAGTTGGACTCGCGCGCGAAGAGTTCCTTACCACGCTCCTGTAATGAGTAACAGATGGCGTTGTATTCAAATTGCACTCTTTATAATTTATTGTATGGGGACGCCCCTTAATATATAACTTTTTTAAATTTGTAGTATTTGTTGTTATAGCGGCAACGGAAATACATCATTTGTGAAAATTTCAGCTCTCTAGCTATCACGGCTTATGAGATACAGCGCGGAGACAGACTGACAGACAGACAGACAGTCAGTCAGACAGACAGACAGACAACGAAGTCTTAGTAATAGGGTTCCGTTTTACCCTTTGTGTACGGAACCCTAAAAACATTACTATAGCATCATACATATGTCAAATAGCTATCTAAAACCTTATCTGGAAGCACTGAAACTGGGGGTGAGAGTCAAAAACAGCTCTTTAAGTAATTAGAAGCTGCAAGACGGAGCTTAAGAGCGGGGTTAAAATGCACATACAAACAAAAACGTGCATCTTACCATATTCTTAATATTTATTGCCGAAGTGTCGGAGTGTGATCCGAAAAACGGACGATTCGAATGCATTTTCGATCTGTTGAAAATAAAAAGATGTTAAAATATTTTTTCTTTTTTATGAGAGAAAGTCTGTGCTCTGATGCAGGACAAGAAGATGATGCCGAAGATTGAAGTTGTGGTGACCTAGTGGGTAAAGCACCAACCCCTCAAGTAGGCATAAGTGTGTTCGATTCCAGGTCAACCAAGTACCAATACAACTTTTCTAAGTTTGTAGTTACTTCTAAGTATATCTTAGACACCAATGGCTGATTAAAGGTGAAGGAAAACATGTCGAGGAAACCTGGACTGTAACATTTAGCCCACGTGGTGATTAACGCTCAATCCTTCTCTGTGTGAGAGGAGGCCGCAGATCAGCAGCGGGACGATACAAAGGATGATGATGATGACTAAAAAGTTTCAGACTTTCGTCAGACAAATGTTTTTTATTTCTTTCTTTTAAACGCATGATTTTTATCATAAAAAGTGTAATATTAGTTTATCAATGCATGCACATTAATATAGGTATGAATTCTCATTTATCGTAAAAATATGCGTATATATATATATATATAATACATAACAATTTCAATCTAATATCCTGTTTTTCGAAATAATGTTGATAATACGAAAGTTGTTTTATTAATACTTATTACTTTCACGTAAATGAAAAACAATCTACAATTTTTCAACCAGACCAAGCTAAGAATATTTTTTAATCTAACCGTATGTTTTCGTAATAAGCCATGACCCCATCCTTCCTACAAAAATAACGTTGTAAAAATGTTCGAAAATGTTGCTCTATGTCCAAAAATAAATTTGTTTAAAAAAAACTTAGTCGTATCCACCATATAAGGCCTCTAGCAATATTTAAAGTTTTTTTTCTCATGTATGCTTACGCACTTAACACCGGTTATGTTATGAACTTTAGGATAACTTAAAACTACAGTGTTAATTAATATAATAAGCATATATTTGATATCCGGGTAGCACTTACAGGCTTTTAAGTTGTTTTTATTATTTATTTGTATTTTCAATTCATCGCAGGGCTCTCGTTAAGGTCAAGTTTGTTTGTAGCTCACGCTAAGTTTAACCCGGCGAGAGTGTGGCAGGGTATTTCATACCCACCGTGTTACTTATTTGCGTATATTTTTTGTTTATGGCCTTCAAAGTGGTTGTCGTCTTGAGTAGCTGGAGTTAAAGGGTTGCGGGAAGGGATAGTGGAGTGATTGCAGTGACACGACAGCCTACACTCGAGTAACACGCTTGCAAACCGCGTTTGGGTATGTCGTACCCTGCCACATAGTTAGTGTATATATTTCGTGACAAAAACTTTCCTACTATTTGAGCTTATTTTCTTCATAAATATATAGATTTATGTAGAAAATGAATTTTAAGCGTGATGCAAACCGAGTTCGGTCCATGTTGGAATAGTTTAAAGTTATTTTTCATAAAACTTGTTTAGTTTTTTTTTTTCATAATTATTGAGTAGTCGTTTTACAATTATAAATAATTTGTACAATATTTTTTTATTAGAATCAAGTTTTACAGCTAAATTTCTAAGCGGGTATGTCATACCCTGCCACATACTCCTTGTAACATTTTTTCACCACACTCTCGCCGGGTTAATGCACGTCATATAGTGAGCCATTTAGGTAAAGGAACTTAGTATATCGAATGCTATAACTTTATTTAAGTTAACGTCTGCCAGCGGTGTCATTTGCGTCCCGTGGAAACTACTCCACGCACCAGGATATAGATATACCTAGTATAGATTATATATTATAATTATTATATAATTATAAATTGGGTCAAGTTTACGCTAAATATATATTTGTAGAAGTATAAGGAGTGAATATAATATAAGGAAAATGTCTTATTTTCCTGAATTACTTATAATTATCCTGAATGGTGGCAATTGAATTGACCTAGCAGTACGGCTATGGTAGTAGCACTTTAATATATTCAATCCTTGCTAATATATTATTAATGTGAAAGATACTTTGTCTGTCTGTCGTGATGGTACATATATAATAGATGAAATGGTGTTAACTAGATCGACACTTAACAAGAGGCAAAAAAATGCACTTTCGCCATTATAATAATTTCAAACTAGATAAATATATAATTTTTATATAGTTTTTTATGTAATGTAGAATAAATAAATTATATAACAAATATTATTAAGCTATGAGCTGCTTTCAGTACCAAGGGGTGTCAGGTTGCCCGGGTAACTGGGTTGTGGAGGTCAAACAGGCAGTCGCTCCATATCAAACACTGGTTCTCAGCTGAATCCGGTAAGACTGGGCCGACCCCAACGTATTAGGGAAAAAGCTAGGCAGATGATGATGATGAGCTGCTTTCAATAAACATTCACTGCCTCGTTGGTCTAGTGGTCGCATAGCGCGACTGCCGTGCCACGGGTCTCGGGTTCGATTCCCGGGTCAGGCCGAAATCGCTTTGTGGGTTTTAGAAACTTTCACAAAGCAGCCTGGAGTTTGGAAGTTGGCGGTGTTACACCCCCGTGCCTGGGAGGGCACGTAAAGCCGTCGTCCTCGATTGTTACTCAGTAGCAGTCGTAGTTATAAATCCACGTCAGAGGCCGTCAGGCGGATTTGAGAAAACTCTGACACTAGGGCTTGTCAGGTGATTAAACCTGCAGCTCACTCGATAAGAAGAAGACCGCAAACACAAACTATAAACTTTTCTACCAACACAAAAAACAAACTCAGTTCACTTTAATTTCAAAAGCAACTCAAATTCACCTAACGAAAACATCAATAAATTACAAAACAACATAATTATTATAATAAAACCCATACATAACGAATTAGGGATTATGCAAAACTCGTCAGAATGTGTAAAATTTAATTATCTGTTTACCTCGTTCCAAAGTCATGTCGGTAAGCAAGTGTCAAAGATTTTGACTGCACATGTCTAAAGTAATGAAAATATTGCTGTCGCGTTTTATGGAAAACAATGGTTTAATATTTTTTTGTAGTAATAATCTATCTATACTAATATTATAAAGAGGTAAATTTGTAAGTTTGTTTGTTTTTTGTAGGGGGTAATCTCTGGACGTAATGAACCGATTTAAAAAAATCTTTCACCATTCGAAAGCTTCATTATTCTTGAGTGCTATAGGTGGGTAGGGAACCCTACAAATGTGACCGTACTGACCGTGGATGACCTTGCGATGATAAACTTTCCATAAGATTATAGTTTAAACCGGTTTATGTTTGTAATAGGTAAGGTCAATAGATTTGTTTCCTTGTGAATAAACTGTCGTTATGTCTTTATTTAAGTACAGACGACAGCAGGTCAACGTAAACGAATCTGTCAAAGGAGATCATTCAGGCTTCATACATTTTTGGGCCTTTTTTCAAAGTGCCAACAAAAAAAAATTGTGCGTACGTTTAGAAGAAGCTATTTGAAGCAATAGTCACTATTATGGCACCAAAGCTGTAGGATCGATGTGATTGTGTGAAAGTAGATATGGCTAGAAAGAATGTTACTTGTGAGATGACGGCAGATGGAAGAGTATGGAAGAAGAAAACATGCTGCGCCGACCACAAATAAATGGAGTTAGGGCAGGAAGATGATGAGATTTTGAGTGAGTGAAACAACTAAATACTAACACAGGGGTTACACGATCAGTCTGTCAGTCCATCGGTCTGGTCAGAATTATGGGAGAATGATCGTGTAACCGGTTGATTGACGGACTGATGGTCCAAAATGTACCGTGTTTTTTGTCCGTCAGTCTGAGACTGATGCCAGAATGACGCCAGACTAATCGTGTAACCCCTGTCTAACGTATAAATATGGAAACTAGTGACGTAAATATATACTTTTCTGTATATGTGCTCCATAATGACATGGCTAGTCTATGGAATATTGGAAGCTATCCAACCAGCTTCTAGGAAAATCATTTTCTCATTATCGCGTAGAATTTGGCTCGACTGCCCGAGGGAGAAATAAGGAATAACATGAAGATTTGATTGTTATACTAGCTTCTGCCAGCGGTCTCACCCGCTTTCCCGAGGGAACTACTCGGCGCAGCCGGATAAAAAGTAGCCTATAGCCTTCCTCGATAAATGGGCTATCTAACACTGAAAGAATTTTTCAAATCGGACCAGCAGTTCCAGAGATTAGCGCGTTCAAACAAACTCTTCAGCTTTATAATATTAGTATAGATAGATAATTGTAGATATTAACTTTCGCCTGAGGTTTCCATCGCACTCGGATAAAAAATATCTTATCCTATGTGTTAATCCAGGGCGTCAGGTTACTGGTTACGAAAATTTTATTAAAATTAGTCTAGACGTTGTGATGCTGTGCCTGTGTGAAACTTTTGCCTCAGTTACGAAAAACTTTTGTATGGTTAACATAACTTGTTTTGTAAATTCGATTCAACGGAATAGGTAACTCGTTGCTAAGTCAAAGCCACGCAGATCGATCGATCATAAGGTTAAGCAACGCTTGGCGCGGTAGGTCCGTGGATGGGTGACCATCTTTTCGTAACGAGTTCTTCCTTATTTCGGAAGGCACGATAAACAGTGGGTC
>NWSH02000305.1:1036002-1051818 GCA_002382865.2 Heliothis virescens | reverse complement strand
GACTTTCTGGCTTATGACTACCCGTAACGACTGCCAAAGATGTTAGAATGACAGCCGGGACCCACCAATTTATGGTGCCTTCCAAAACAAGGAAAAACTCGTTATGTCAAGATGGTCACCCATCCACGGACTGACCGCGCCAAGCTTTGCTTAACCTTATTATCGGTCGACCCGTGAGTTTCTTACTTAGCCACGAGCTCATAACGAGTAAATAACACTAATTTAATTCCTTAAGTAAATCTTAGGTCAACCACAAGATATTTATGGTAAACAAACTAACCGCAAATAGACCTTGTCTAAGTTTTATGTGTCTAATGATAAAATCTATGGAAATAAAATCAGTTACGTACCTAATTATTTAAATCTAAGTTAATTTAATTAAGCCATCAACGAAAAATGGAATATTCAAAAATATTTCATTGAATTCATGAATAGTAAATAAATTTGTATATTTCGGCCTAATCGGGAACATTTTTTTTTTCTATACTGATAATTATGGAAATTTTCTTTTTGTTATTTAAACGTAACATATAATGTAGATTAAATTAAGTAAATATTTGAAGCAGTTAAACTTAGAAATTCAAGAAATTATTATATAAATAAACAAAACAACTTATTGCAGAGTCAACAAAATAATACTTTTCCAAATTATATAATATTGTCCCCAAAAATAAAAACGACTGAAAGGGACTTATCCCTTGAATGCCACTTCAAAACGTATAGCTATATTATTTACGTTCATAATGTAAGCAAAACAATTTTAAATATTTATTTACCTGTTAGCAAAATCCACAAAAGCTCACCAAAGGAATCGCTCGTTCTAACTTCAAAAAAAATCAATAACAAGCACAAACACTCATTCTTACAGCCTTATAACAACCCATAGTCAAAAATCACCATTAAAAACCTTATTTAAATCACATTCTTAACAAATGATCACTGAAATAAGTTAATAAACTTTAGAATTAAATATTTTTCGCAGTAATATTTAGCGTAGAACATTTGCAAAGGCACTGGAAGGCGGAAATAAAAACATTGCGATGGAAAACCATTGCCTTGACTACAACAAATGTTATGTCTCTTTCTAGCTCGCGCGTTTTTGCGAGATAGCAAGCATTGCAGTGCTAAGGAAAACTGATGGTTAAAATTATAATATTGTAACATATTTCTCATAAACAAAATATTTAATACCGTGTTATTTTATTTAACTCATATGATTATTTCCCAATTCTTTCATAAGCATAACTGGAAGATTACAAGTATTGCGTACAGCGCCATCTATTGCGCAATAGCCAAAATATCAAAAGAAAATTGTTTAACTTCGTTCATATTTATTTCCATAGGTGTCGCTGTTTACAAGTATTGTACCATGTTGAGACATTTTCTTAAAAATGTTATTATACCTAGATTTAAAAAAAAAACAATACTGATAGAAAATTAATTTACTGACATAGAATTTTATTTAATACAGGACGCGTCAATAACTTCAATCTGCATTCATTCTGATATCATTCACCAGTTTACGTAAAATCTAGGTTTAGATTATCCTCAAAGTAATTAAAAAAACTGATGAAACAGAACAAATTAGGATTTGTAGGCTTTGTAAGTCTTCAAAAGCCCTCTATTTATGTCACAGTATTGATCACTGTCTACTGCCTCAATTCACGTATCATTTCAATCTCAGTTATCCCTTGAGAAAAAATGTTTTTCATCTGATTGAACAACTTATAATGAAAATTCTATCATAATAACACGAAATTTGTGTTTAAAAATAGAATAATAATTTATTAGTAATACCAAAAGTACGTTAATAAGAAATAAATAAATTTATATTGTTAATAAAAAATCAATCAATTGTTTCCGCGTTTTCCCGCGCGATACTAGCGCCACAGATTAAAACAGGCATCAGATGTAGTTTGGTTGTAACAAATTATCAAAAATGAGGGTATTTACAAAAGTTATGGTGTTTTATTGAATTGTTTTAGTGTATTAGAGTGTTGATTGATATTTTTGTGGTATATTTATTTCAAAATACAGATGTTTGACATCAATTATCATTGTTTTATGTGGCAAAATCAGGTGAGTGGAGTGTTTTTCATCTTTATGTCAGAAAAAAATCGTTGTGTGTTATTTTTCTTATAAAAAATTATAACAGCAAGTCAGAAAATACCAAATATCTATCGTGTAACAAAATAACATGAGATTCTTTGTATAATTTTGAGAAAAATCACCATAATTATCTAAGTTTCAGAATCATATGAATAAAATCTATTATTAGAAGTAGGTTTATCTCCTGAAAAACGTTTAAAATATAGGTCAAGGTGACCGTGCCAAAATGTCCTAGACAGATCGATAATGTAAAGGACCTTTCTACATATTTTAAGAAACACTCAAAGGACTTTTTAGTAGGTTTATAAGTATTTTAAAATAAAATTCTATATGCATATTTATTTATTATTTTTAGGCCTAGTATTTTTTAGTGTCTCTGACTTATCGTTTAAATAAATTGTAAACTAGTATGAAAATTGAAATAAGTACATATTTTATAATAGAAAAATGAGGACCCTTAAAGGAAAAAAAAACCGGCCAAGTGCGAGTTGGACTCGCGCATGGAGGGTTCCGTACCCCCCATGCGTATTAATATATATTTTTTTTTAATGTTCAGTATTTGTTGTTATAGCGGCAATGGAAATTCATAATTCGTGAAAAATTCAGCTTTCTAGCTATCACGCTTAATGCAGCGTGGAGACAGACATACAGACAACGAAGTCTTAGTAATAGGGTCCCGTTTTACCCTTTGGGTACGGAACCCTAAAAAAGAAAGGCATATGTATCATGCGCGAACATAGAGAGCTTTTTAGTAGTTCGCAACCTGTATTTATTATTTATTGTAAAAATGAGAGTAACTTTGAAAAGTTCAGGGCCCCCCTCAGGTTTATTCGAGGGGCTCCCTAAGCTTGGGGGCCACGGGGCACTGCCCCGGCTATCCCCTTCGTAGCTACGCCACAGCTTCCAAGAAGGGTCATGTGTTTTCTCTATTTCCAGAGCCATGGATAACCACAAGGAATTTACCTCGTCTTCCACGATATCGTTTATAGAATCAAGCACAGAAGAGAAGGGCGTCGGCAGCAGAAGGAAGTCATTCTTCAGAAGAAATGGTCTTCTCAAAGTGAACCATAGTTCCAGCGATGCTGACATATCCGCTATTGAGTATGAACGGTAAGTTATCGAAAGTTTTTGGGAATTTAATCTTCTGTGAATGATGATGACGTTTACGTAACTTAAGACCGATTTTTTAATAGTAAGTAATTACTTGTAATGATAACTATAAACTTATTTTTGCGTTATGATGAATTCCCTGACAGTTCTAAGTTTTCCATCACACGCATACTGCTTTAGAGCGATAACAAATAAACCAACAAAACAACGTTATTTTAAAATATTGTCTGTTTGTTAATTACCCAGTAAACTATATTTCTTGATATATTTAATATAATATATTTAAATGAACTTAATAAATATGAATGGCCCATAAACTAAATAATCGATGTTAAAAAATTATGATTTTAAAAAATTACGTAAATGTCAAATGTTTGAAACGGTAAAAAATCGATGTAAAGTAGCGGCCATATAAAAATTCGCAGTGCCGATTTTATTTTCTTTGCCAACCGATTCGATATTAAAAAATATTCGATTAAGTTTCGTTAGGTTACATCCCTATAACTATCAGTAATGAAATGTCAGGGAACTCATCATAAAATAAATGCACTATAGTATAAGACGTGGCTTTAAAAAGTACTTAACTTAGGTACCAGCTTCAGCGATAAGTTTAAACCATGCATCATCTTCATCAAGTTAATGGCTTAAACTTTTCTCTAAAGCTGTATAAATTGGAAAAATAAGATTTAAAAAATATGAACTCTAAATATTATTCTGTGGTTCATTTATCAATTTCAAATTGTAGCCGGACCTTTGTAACAGTTCCATGAAAAACATATCAAACATTACAGACTTAAAATATATCACAACACATAAGGTATACTTATTCATTAGTAATTTTAGCTGACCCGTAACACCTCTCACCGGTCGTGTCGGATTGCCGTCCCATCGGGTTATGAGAGTGAGGGAATAGGGAGTGCACCTGTGTCACAGCTAATGTTTGTGCACTATAATATGTCTTGCGCAGCTGGCTGATCTCCTTATATTAGAACAGCGGCCGTGGCCGATAATCGACTAGGACGCCATTATTATTACCCGTAACAGCCGCGATCGATCGATCATAAGGTTAACGCGATCGGTCCGTGGATGGGTGACTATCTTGTCATGACGAGTTCCTCCATGTTTTCGGAAGGCACGGTAAACTGATGGGTCCCGGCTGTCATTTGAACATCTTTTGCAATCGTTACGGACCTCAAAAGCCAGTAGACACAATCAGTCTTATCAAGAGGAATCGTGTTGCCCGGGTAACTGGGTTGTGGAGGCCAGATAGGAGTCACTCCACGTAAAACGCTGGTACTCAGCTGCATCGGTTAGACTGGAAGTCGACCCCAACATAGCCAGGAAAAGGCAAGGCATATGATGAATTTTAGCAATAATACATCGAATAATTTTCTAATTTTAATTCTACAAACGTTTTTACTGTCAATATGTATGTATAATATACCGATAATCTATAACGTTATTCATCATTGCGAAATATAAACCTTTGTAATACCATTTTGTAACATAGACTGTACCTAATACAAATACATGCTATTTCCCGCGGAATTACCTGCCTTTGACAGTAGTTTCACGGAAATTATTATTGTTTAAGAAACAACCTTTAAGCTTTCTTTTACCTTTAACTATAAGTACTACAACTTATGAATTTAATCATAATTCATCTAGCCGTTTATTACTATGATAAATGATAAACAAACAGACAAACGATACAAAATCATCTATAGATGTTAATTTTGTGAGATTTTAAGTTTAAATAAGGTAATCTCTGGAGAAGAGAGTGGAAGAGCTCGTGGCTGAGTCAAAGCCGCGTGGATCGACCGATCATAAGGTTAAGCACCGCTTGGCGCGGTTGGTCCGTGGATGGGTGACCATCTTTTCATAACGAGTTCTTTCGTGTTTTGGAAGGCACGATAAACAGTGGGTCCCGGTTGTTATTTGAACATCTTTGGCAGTCGTTACGGGTAGTCAGAAGCCAGAAAGTCTGACAACCAGTCTTACCAAGGCACGGTAATATTACCGTGACCAAGGGGTGCCAGGTTGCCCAGGTAACTGGGTTGTGGAGGTCAGGTAGGCAGTCGCTCCATGTAAAACACTGGTTCTCAGCTGCATCCGGTTAGACTGGAAGCCGACCCCAACATAGTTGGGAAAAGGCTAGGCAGATAAGGTAATCTCTGGATTTACTAGACCAATTTTGAAAAATCTTTTTACCAATAAAACACACGTCTTATCAAACCGGACTATTTTGAGCTTAGCATAATACAAACCAACTGACAGACTATTCATCTTTTAAAGTAATATTAGTATAGATGTTAACGGAAATGTATGTAATCCGTCATTGTATACAAATCCTAGGAAATGTATGTAATTCCTAAAATAGCCCGGAAATGTGTGAAATAAATTATATTAGACACATTTCCTAGGAAATCTATACATTTCCTAAATAGCAATCGGAAATGTGATTTTTTGATGCTTTAATTAGTAAAATAATATGAAAATATTATACGGCACTCATTTAACGGGGCAGTTGTGATTAGCAGTTACGTGTGGCAGTAACAAATTGGAATTTGTTGGTAAGAAATCTCATTCTAGGCAATTCTATAAACAATGAGGTAGTAAAATGCAAGCAAGCAGGCAACATGCAATCAAGCATGGCATCATGCAGCAGGCATGATTCTGTCATGGCTCCGGCTTAGCTTCGGCTTGCGGCCGGCTTGAGCCGGCCAGCCTCAGCCGCGGTGGCGAGTGTTACAACCACCTGCTCCTCACACTCGCGGGGCCGCCTCGCCCCTCCGCGCCTACGCGATTTTTAAATTACACTCTAGGGTAGGGCAGACAAGACTACGTGGAGTCGGATTTTACAGGCGATTCGTTTTTGCCAATTAAAGCCTAGTTTATGACAAACTTTTTATTACAGAAAGCCTTCTTTTTATACATTTCCTAATACGATATAGGAATGATTATATACAATTCCTAGGAAATGTATACATCTCCAGGATATGTATCTGTTAACGGAAATGTATGTAATCCGTCATTGTATAGAAATCCTAGGAAATGTATGTAATTCCTAAAATAGCCCGGAAATGTGTGAATTAAATTATATTAGACACATTTCCTGAGGAAATCTATACATTTCCTAAATAGCAATCGGAAATGTGATTTTTGACGGCTTTGATTAGTAATATATATGCAGCACGCATGATTTCTGTCATGGCTCCGGCGCTGCGGGGCTCCGGCGGTCCCACGCGAGTTTATCGTCGCAGATAGCTTTAACGCTCACCACCTTAGCTTCGGCTTGCTGGCCGGCTGAGCCGGCCAGCCTCAGCCGCGGTGGCGAGTGTTACAACCACCTGCTCCTCAACTCGCGGGCCGCCTCGCCCCTCCGCGCCTACGCGATTTTGAATTACACTCTAGGAGTAGGGCAGACAAGACTACGTGGAGTCGGATTTACAGCGATTCGTTTTTGCCATCAAAGCCTAGTTTATGACAAACTTGTTATGGACAATGAATTTCGGAAATAAAAATTTAGGTGACGAAACGGAGTCCCCTCGCTATGATCTGCTGAACTATTTATCGAACTGCTCATTCCGTAATTTTTACTGCTCATTCTATTATTGGACTGCTCAGTTATTTTTAGAATTTACATTGTATGATAAAATAACCCAACTAATTGTTTTTTTTACTGTCACAATAATTAATCAACCGCCATTAAATTAAATAAGTGCTCAATATGTTTTTCAACTGATCATAATAACATCTCGAATATTTAAATAACAGCTCAAAAAATTAGTTCCCGTATTATATTTTACGCTATAATTATTACCAGATTACCTGGTTGGTTACCTCAACGAGTGCCTTCATAAAAATATTATTCTCATTTTAACAAGGTGTTTTATTACAGAAAGCCTTCTTTTTATACATTTCCTAACACGATATAGGAATTATATACAATTCCTAGGAAATGTATACATCTCCCAGGATATGTATCTATTAAATAATTTTTAAAACAATATTTTATACATTTCCTAAATAGCTTTGGAATTGTATACATTTCCTAGGAGTTGTATGCAATTCCTAGATTTTATACATTTCCGTTAACATATCTATAAAATAATTTTTAAAACAATATTTTATACATTTCCTAAATAGCTTCGGTATTGTATACATTTCCTAGGAGTTGTATGCAATTCCTAGATTTTATACATTTCCGTTAACATAGATATAAGAAGATTTTAGTATTCAAATCATACAGTATCTTCATGGAAAAGCTTATGCTTACATAAAACAAACACAGAAGTTTCGCTTTGAATACGTAATACCTAGTCGTGTCTGCGTTCGTAAAAAGTAACATTATATTATATGTTTGACCCCATTTTTCTCTTTCGTTAGCCATTAGTCTCCTTTTTTAGGGTTCCGTACCCAAAGGGTCAAAAGGGACCTTATTACTAAGACATTACTAAGACTACGTTGTCTGTCTGTCTGTCTCCGGGCTGTATCTCATAAGCCGTGATAGCTAGAAAGCTGAAATTTTCACAAATGATGTATTTCTGTTGCCGCTATAACAACAAATACTAAAAATTTAAAAAAATATTAAGGGTGTCTCCATACGGAACCCTTCATGCGCGAGTTCAACTCGCACTTGGCCGGTTTTTCTCTTTCTTGGGTAAATAACTTAACTAAAGGGTAATTTCCTGTGTAGCCATTAGTCTTATTTTTTACGCAATGAGGCTTATAGCCTGTAGATATTCTTATTGACATAATTTAGGTACAGACGACAGCACATCAAGTTACCACAATCTGTCAAATTTCTGCACTCGATTTTCAACCTTATCTCAATGGAGGTAGGTTAATGTTTGATTGGTAAAATTTGACAGATTCGTATACGTTGACCTGTTTTCTCAACTATGTTTGGGGTCGGCTTCCAGTGTAAGAACCAGTGTGCCACATGAAGCGACTGCCTATCTGACCTCCTCAACCCAGTAACCCGGGCAACCCTTGGTAAGACTGATTGTCTGTCTTTCTTACTTCTGACTACCCGTAACGACTGCTGAAGATGTTCAAATGACAGTCGGGACTCACCAATGTATCATGCTTTCCGAACCACGAAGACAAAAGATTCTAAGAGAAAGGTTACACGATCAGTCTGGCGTCATTCCATTCCATCAGTCTGGTCAGAATGATGGGAGAATGATCGTGTAACCGATTGATTGACGGACTGATGATCCAGAATGTACCGTGTTTTTCGTTAGTCTCAGTCTGATACCAGAATGACGCCAAACTGATCATGTAACCCTTGTCTATGAGTCAGTTTCAGAGGTTCCTGATAAAGTTCTAGATAGCTATCTGACAATTAAAAACATTTCTTTGAGAATAATGGGTCCTAGCATTAGCATAGCGTAGAAACTCCATCGAGTTTCCTCACACGATTATGTACGATGCAACGGCGAAGACACGAAAACAAAGTATTAATATTAGTAAACAGCGTTTTGTCATCGCGTTTGTGAAAACATACTGAACGGTTACAAGCGTAACTTGTAACCATATCAGTACATTTCATGACGCTGTGTCAAGCACACGCGTTCGCGCCAAAACCGACGGCCATCTTTAAAAAATTTAAATTCGTTCGAACGTTATAAATAAATAAAAAAAACAGTTTGAAATACGAAGAGTTTTGACGTTTAATTCAAATTTTTATATTTGGAATGCGATAGTGTTGTTTTTTAATAATGTGTGTGTAATAAAGTTTGTTTTTATCGGTGTCGTTAAATTATAAACTGAATTTGTGGTTTGTAATTGAAGTGGAATTTTTGGTTTGACTGATTTTATTCTCGAATATTAATGATTTTACTTAAGTTTAAGTTGTGAAATGTATAGGACAGTCTCTCTTCTTCACATTACCAGTGTAAAACGAAAGTTATTTCTAACATAATCAGTTAATTTCGGATTAACAGGAAACTAAGCTATTTATAAATACTCGTAGCTGATTAGAATAATATAGGCCAAGTTCACTGACAAAGTAGACGTCAGTTTTCGTAAAACTGCTGTTTACTATAAATTTTCACGGAACGAAAAACGGACGGTTATGTCAATGGTGCCTTTAACTTTTAGTTTCAACAGTTCTCTGTGATACAGTAAACTAAGCTTCTGCCCCTTTTTTTTATATCGATGGGAAATCATCAGTATGACCCCTCCCGCTGTGGGTGACGGCGTGAGGGAGTGTCAGACTTTTACTGACTAAAACCCACCGTGTTCCTTCGGGAGCCCTTTGTGTGCCAGGGCCGCGGCAACTCTTTCGAACAACCCGCAGAAGCTTCTGCCCCTGCAATTTCAATTTTGCATGCTTTTAATAAGAACTCTTACTTGCGGTTAAAACAATGTCTCGGTGGTCCTTCTTCCCACACCCGGATAAAAAAGCTGCATCCGATAAAGGCTGAGGCCAAACGAGCGTAATTTTGTGAGTTGTGAGTAGCAGAATTTCGGTCGCAGAAAATCTGCTACATTCGGTTTCACACAAAAGTCCTATTTGATTCACACGGCAACGCAAAATGAGTTGTCTTTTTGTTTGTGTAACGATTTTCTACGACCGAAATTCTGCGACTCACGACTTACTAAATTACGCTCGTTTGGCCTCAGCGAAAGACTAAGAACTAACCTTATTATTTGTTTTGGAAAAATCTGTGCAGGCGACACCTTAACATTAGCAGCTCGAAACACGATTTTAGTACAAAAAAATAGTATCATATATCTATGCATAACTAATTGTGTTGTCGACTGTACGATGTATCGTGTCGAATACTGATAAGACTAGACATGACAGTAGGCGTGTTTTTATTTCAAACACAGCTGTTTCCTTTCATACAAGCTAATAGCTTCTGCCAGCGGCTTCGCCCGCGTAACACTTAAAATCACGTTTTTCCCGTTCCCGTGGGAATTTCGGGAAATCCTTTCTTATCTCGCGTGAGTCTTAAGATGAACCTCTGTGCAAAATTTCATATTTATAGGTTCACCGGTTTGGGACCTATGTTGATGAGTCAGTGAATGAGTCAGGACTTTGATTTTTTTATGTTTAGAAGATAAATTAATAAATATAACATTAACGACCAGTTTTCATAGAAAAGTTGTTCTTAATTCAGAAGCTTTTATTGCCACTAAAATCTGCACAAATGCAGAAAAGGCAGTCTAACATAATAAGGTCCATTTTATTACCACGAAATAGTTGCATAAAAGCAAAAAAAAAACGAATTTATACAGCTGAAATTTCGCCCAGAGCTTCATTTTAAGACTCTCACGCGAGGTAAGGATTTTGCCAAATTCCCACGGGAACGGGAACGAAAAAACGGGATTTTAAGTTTTACGGCGAAGCCGCTGGCAGAAGCTAGTCATAAACGAATCTCACTAAAAATTTTCATAATTCAATTTGATACGCTAGCAGAAATATTACAGTAATGTTCTTTTGACCAACTGTGTAAACTTATCGCGGATACTAACCTACCTTAACTGGACTGAAATTCAGGTGATTCGTGTATACCTAATAAGGCTTTTGCAAAGCGATAAGGATTTTATTATGCAATAGAAACTTCGTGGATATGGTAAGGCGTTTTATACACGTATTTTCAGTTAGTATGAAAAGAAAATTAGTAAGGAAAGTTGGAAATAAATCTATATTAATTCTATACTAATATTATAAAGCTGAAGAGTTTGTTTGTTTGAACGCAGTAATCTCAGGAACTACTGGACCGATTTTAAAAATTCTTTCACCATTCGAAAACTACATTATCCACGAGTGACATAGGCTATATTTTAACCAGGTACGGGCAGTAACTCCCACGGGATGCGAGTGAAACCGCGGGAAAACGGCTAGTAGATTATAAAGGGGTAAAATTGATTGTAAAGTAAGTTTGTTTGTATGGGGTAATCTCTGGAAGTAATGAGCCGATTTTAAAAATTCTTTCACCATTCGAAAGCTACATTATCCACGAGTGACATAGGCTATTATCCGGGTACGGGCAGTAATTCCCACGGGACGCGAGTGAAACCGCGGTAAAACCGCTGTTTATTTAAGACTGGCTTCTGCCAGCGACTTCGTTCGCGGATCATGTCGCTTATGCCAGCGACAACGGGTCGTCATAATCAAAGATTCTTCCCTTCACTGCTCTGCTCCTATTGATTGTAGCGTGATGAAAAGTATACTGTAACCATCTCAGGAGTATGAATAATAATTGTACCAAGTTTCGTTAAAATCCGTCGAGTAGTTTTTGTTTCTATAGCGGTTATACAGACAGACAGCTAGTAGGTATTATCTAAAAGTATTTCTTACTGGAATTACATACATAGGCGTCACATTATTTCCCAAGGGGGAAGCAATGGTGTTGGATTTCAGTAGTAACCAGCTGAAACGTCTATAAGTTTCTAGATTTTATACCGACTGCTAAAGAATGGTTATGTTTTTTATTCTGTTGTGTGTGTGTGTGTGTGTGTGTGTGTGTAGTATTGACAATCCTTACTAATATTATAACACGAAGTAACTCTGCCTGTAACTATGTCTGTCTGGCTTTCGTCAAAACCACTAACGGCCGTTTCCAATATTCTATCTATCTGTTGATTTGCTTACCAGAGATAGGAATTTGACACTACTTGTATGCGTCAAATATCAAAATTATATCTCTAGGAAGCAAATCCAAAGATAGATAGGTTATTGAATTCCGCAGTAAACCGATTTAAATGTACGGGTACACAGTAAGGGTCATGGCAGATTGTACCGGCACCGCTCCAACCCGGCAAATAACGTGTCATTTAAATTTGAACATTAAATTGTATGACGTATAATATATTTCATAACAACGTGAGTTGTCAGATAGGAAACCGCGCGCTGACAGCCCGCCGTTGGCTTTTTTGTTTTGACGTTATGAAATACATCATACGTCATACGATTTAAAGTTCAAATTTAAATGACACGTTATTTGCCGGGTTGGCGCGGTGCCGGTACTATCTGCCATGACCCTTAGTCTCGATAGAGTATACAAAACACACAGTTTAGCTACTTTTTATCCAAATGCGGGAAGAATTTCCCTCGGTAAGCGAATTCTAGCAGCCGTTTCCAATAACCTATCCATCTGTTGATTTGCTTGCAGAGATTGAATTTTCCATACAAGTAATATCAAATTCCTATCTCTAGTAACCGAATCGACCGACAGATAGGCTATTGAATTCCGCAGTTAGTCATGAATAATGCACAATATAACGTTAAAATGTCGGTATATGTACAGACGACAGCAGGTCATCGTATACGAATCTGTCAAATTGTACCAATCGAACATTAACCTTCCACTTTTGTAATAAGGTTGAAAATCTATCGCAGAAATTTGACAGGTTGTGGTAACTTGATGTGCTGTCGTCTGTACTTAATACTCATAGTTGAAGTACATTATGTGATAAGGTTATCTGTCAGATAACTCTAAGCTTTTATAATCACAGTCCCATGTGTTATGGTGTTCTACTCTGACGCAATATTACCTAGATAACACCACCATAGTTTTTGTCATTTGTACTAATAGGTGCGTTACTTCCTAATAATATATGTAATGCGTTACTTTGTGAGTATGTATGTATGTATGGTACTCTTTCAAGCGCAAATGGCTGAACGGATCTTGATGGAACTTGGCAGGATTATAATATACTAGCTTCTGCCAATGGTTTCACCCGCGTCCCGGAAAAAGTAGCCTATAGCCTTCCTCGATAAATGGGCTATCTAACACTGAAATATGTTTTCAGTCGGACCGGTAGTTCCTTAATATATTATATAGACCTTGTCTTTGTGTAGTAAACATCTAATTTGAAAGGAATTTTACTATTAAAAATCTGAAATTTTGTAAGTATGTATTATTAGTAAAGTTCCTTTCAAATTGTGAGGTATCATTGTCACCACGCTAAAACTCCTGTAAGTTTTTTGATAAAGTTTGCACTAACATAGCTAATACATCAAAATAACACATAGACCTACGCTACTCTTTATCCGACTGCGGGAATTAGTTCCCTCGAGACATAAACTAGTTTGAAATTCTTCTGTATATCCTGTGGTAAGCGTGCATGCCTCGTGTATGACAATACGACATGAGTGGCTCATGTGTTTGTTTGTAAATACCATAATCGTTCATATCCTATGACCCGGTTTGATGACGAACTCATTATTCCATTGTCAAGGTAAAAAGGGTTATTTTTAAACAGTACAGGAATAGACGTGGTGGCTGAAAAAAGGCTAAGTACGAGTTGGACTCGCGCACCAAGGGTTCCGTAGCAGTATCTATGAAAAACATGTTTATTGTGTGGGGAGTCCCCTTAATATATATTATTTTAATTTTTTGTTTGTGTTGTTATACTTGTATAGGCAACGGAAATATATAATTTGTGAAAATTTCAGCTTTCTAGCTATCACGGATTACGAGATACAGCCTGGAGACGGTCAGACAACGAAGTCTTAATAATAGGGTCCCGTTTGACCCTTTGAGTACGGAACCCTAAAACGATGCATTCTGAGTTCTAGAAGCTTGGAACTCCACATCAGTATGTAGCAATTACCACGTGTTTGGGCTTATTTCATTCAGATTGACGAGATCTTTACACCGAAATGTTATGACTGCCATGGAAGGAAAACAACATGAAAAAACTTTTTTGAATTTATCGCAAACAAAACGGACAGAATACGCCCCGCAAAAAAGCTGGCTTAAAAAACAAACATCAGAATTAAGAACCTCCTCCTTTTTTGGAAGTTGGTTAAAAATTGTAATCATTATGTAGTTAGGTATATGTTAAAGGATTATTAACTATGTACAGACGACAGCACATCAAGTTACCACAATCACATTCAACCTTATCTATCACAATAGTGGAAGGTTAACAACCGATTGGAAAAAAAATACAGATTCGGGGAGGTTGAAATGCTGTCGTCTGTACTTCCAGTTGATAGTAAACGCTACAATTAATTCGCTTGTTATTTTCAAACGGTCTAACAGTCACGTCAATTGAACTAGTTTACCTAGTTAGAAAATTTTCCATTATTGTATGTAAATTAGACATCATTAGCGTTCATTAACGCGGCAGTGGCCTACAGGTTAAACTGAACTCATTTTATATCCCAATTTGCGGATTCGATTCTGGGTCATCATCATCATCTGCCTAGCCTTTTCCCAACTATGTTGGGGTCGGCTTCCAGTCTAACCGGATGCAGCTGAGAACCAGTGTTTTACATGGAGCGACTGCCTGTCTGACCTCCATAACCCAGTTACCCAGTAAAGAGGTCAGATAGGCAGTCGCTCCATGTAAAACACTGGTACTCAGCTGCATCCGATTAGACTGGAAGCCGACCCCAGCATACTTGAGAAGAGGCTGAAGATGAATAAGGAAATTTGAATGAATTAGCAAATAACTGAATTCACATTTAGGAGAGGTTAGTCTTTTAGGAAGAATTAGTTTTTTTTGAAGAAGATAGTTTTGTCTTCAAATTGACCAGGGCGGTGATTCCTTGACTACAATTGTGTGTCACTCGTATGAAAATTCAATGAAAATTGTATGGCAATAGCAGTTTTAGCCTTATCGGTTATTCTCTTACTATTAAAAGACCAATCGTTTTCCAATGACATGCCATTGGTCTGTCATCTGTCATCTGACAGTACATTACGAGTAGATTTTTATTCAATTTGTGTGTACATTAAAGTGTTAACAGAATAACCAATAACGCTTCAATCGTATTGTAGTTGTTGTTGGGTCTCATTGTAGTGACAATTGGTTGTTGCTTAAGTTTAAGAAAGTGAATCAGGGCCCAGTGTGAATAAACGTGACATGAGCTAATTAAGTGTTTATTTATACTAGAGTATAATCCAACCGCTTATTTGTCATAACACGTTAGGACAAGGTAATGTCATTACAATGTAAAAGTGTAATGAAGTGTTACATTTTGTGGCTTAACGCTTCACGCGATCGTACAAACGACAGCACATCAAATTACCACAATCTGTCAAATTTCTGCAATGGATTTTCAACCTTGTCACAATAATGGAAGGTTAACCTTTGATTGATAAAATTTGACAGATTCGTATACGTTGACCTGCTGTCGTCTGTACATATCATGCATGNGTGAATAAACGTGACATGAGCTAATTAAGTGTTTATTTATACTAGAGTATAATCCAACCGCTTATTTGTCATAACACGTTAGGACAAGGTAATGTCATTACAATGTAAAAGTGTAATGAAGTGTTACATTTTGTGGCTTAACGCTTCACGCGATCGTACAAACGACAGCACATCAAATTACCACAATCTGTCAAATTTCTGCAATGGATTTTCAACCTTGTCACAATAATGGAAGGTTAACCTTTGATTGATAAAATTTGACAGATTCGTATACGTTGACCTGCTGTCGTCTGTACATATCATGCATGAATATTTTATCATGCATGACAAAGAAATGTGCAAGGTCATTGCTAAATTCGTTAACCCAGGTGTTACTTCGGGCGGGGGTCCCCCCACAGCGTTGAATTCCACGTAGTGACCCCTGGGCAACGTCGCGCCTGACCACCGTAACGGAGTGGCAGGCCGGCG
>NWSH02000305.1:995769-1035902 GCA_002382865.2 Heliothis virescens | reverse complement strand
GTTGCTTAACCTTATGATCGATCGATCCGCGCGGCTTTGACTTAGCCACGAGCTCTTCTATAGCGGAACCGTAATACTATATTTAAATTAATAAAAACTCATGCAACGGAAATAAACACCATAATATCAGTTGAGAAATCATAGAAAATTATGATCTTCCTGCTACGGTCACATAATATCTAAGAACATGTTATTTACTTAGACGGTGTTTACATAGGTACAACAGTATACAAGAACTTGTTTCGTGTTTATATAGGTAAAATGCTGTATTACTGAGGTGCATACTTCGTACCTTCTTCTTACCTAGTGAGCTGCTAGTTTTTACCAAATGAGTTTGAGTTTTCTCAAGTCCCCCTGACGGTCTCTGACGTGGAATTGTAACAACAACTGCTACTTAGTAGCACACGGGAACGCCGGCTTTACGTGCTTCCAGCCTCGGGGATGTAACTCCGCTAACTTCCTGATTCCGGGCTACTTTATCAAAGTTCCTAAAATTTAAAAATCGATTTCGGCCCGACACAGGATTCGAAATCGAGACCACGTGCACAGCAGTCAATTATGTGACCACTATAAGGCCGGGTTGCTAGATTTAACTTTAACTATAACCTAACCTTAACCGGCCGTCAAATGGCCGCCCATTGGTAAATTTTTTGACGTGACAGCTGTGTAACCAATGTTCGGCCATTTGACGGCCTTAAGGTTAGGTTATAGTTAAAGTTAAATCGAACAACCCGGCCTAAGACCAACAAGACAATAACCTCAAGATTATTGAACATTTCACTAGGAAATCGCGAGAAACATGTGGAAACCTAACAATTTCTTTCTTTTAAAAAACAAAGACTAGCCATCGGTCAAAGTCCATGTTTTAAAACAAAATTCGCTCTTTGTGCGAAAATATGGCACATCGAATGTTTTGTCCTTTACAAAACGATTGCCACTGGCTAACTGCCAGATATCAGTTTATTTTGATGCCAAATAAACCCACGAATATACAGTCGTGGTACTTTGATTTTATATACATATAGGAGTATAGAAGACTTGCTTCAACCAGTGGTTTCACCCGGTAACCGGGGCAACTTCTTCTGGAAGAGCTCGTGGCTAAATCAAAGCCGATCGATCGATCATAAGGTTAAGCAACGCTTGACGCGGTCGGTCCGTGGATATCGTCATAACGAGTTCTTCCGTGTTTCGGAAGGCACGATAAACTGGTCCCGGCTGTCATTTGAACATCTTTGGCAGTCGATACGGGTAGTTAGAAACCAGAAAGTCTGGCAACCAGTCTTACCAAGGGGTTAGGTTGCCTGGGTAACTGGGTTGAGGAGGTCAGACAGGCAGTCGCTCCATGTAAAACACTGGTTCTCAGTTGCTTCTGGTTAGACTGGAAGCCGACCCCAACATAATTGTGAAAAGGCTAGGCAGATGATGATGACTTACCTATTATTTGAACCTTATCAGTAATTTCAGTGATGGTTAAGAGCTCCCGCACACTGCAGACTAAACAGTCGGCTGACTGTCGGGCCGTGGGTATACAAAAAATTCCTTTTTAAGGAAATCACCAATCCAATAAGTTTTTATTTCGTCTTAGCCCGGCAAAATACCTCATCATTGTAATGTGCATACTTACACTCATCTTCATACTGATTTATAAGCTCGTACAAACTATCGGCCGACTTAAGTCTGCAGTGTGTGAGAGCTCTAAAATATAACATCTGTTCATGTCTTATCGTTATCCTTTGGTTTAGTATTTCAGTCGGCCATATTGTCATGATAATAATTCTATAATGATGTGACATGTTAAGATAATAACAATATGTTTGTCTGTTTGTGTATTTAAATGTCTGTTTTCCAATACATGCTTTATACTTAGTCGACTAGTTTCCACCAGCGGTTTCACCCGCTTCCCGAAGGAACTAGTCCCCATATAATCTATATTACTGTCAAGTTTCATCAAAATCCGTCTAGTCGTTTTTGCGTGAATGAGTAATAAACATACATACATACATTTTCACCAACTTCCACGTTTGTAATCTAGTAGGAAGTAAGATATACTAGCCTTCTATACAAAATATATCTGTATAAATTTTAGCTATTCCCCGCGGTTCCAACCTCCTCCCGAGGGAACTACTTACCGCACCTGGTTAAAAAGAAGCCTTTCACAGGCTTTCACAGGCTCAAGACTATCCGTGTGATGGCGTCCTAGCCGACTTCGGCCACGGCGGCTGTTCTTATATAAAGAGATCAGCCAGCTGCGCAGGACATATTATATTTATAGTGCACAAGCATTTGCGCAGACACAGGCACTCCCTATCCCCTTACTCTTATAACTCTCTATACTATCCGTGTACTAAACATTGAAATCGATTTAATAATTTAACTGTTTGTAAACAAACAGCAAAAAAATAACTTGTTTTTTTTCAATTACTTGCCCTTCAAAAGATACAAATTAATACCTAAAACCTTCAAATTCTTTAAGTAAATATTTGTTTGTTTTATGCATAATAACCGTCATTAATACTGGTTAGATAAACAAACTGTCATTTTATATTAAAGTCTGTTATTTTTAATCTTGATTTATTTAAAACTAACTTCCAGCTCCGGTTTCACCCACGTCTCAGTGGAACAACTTCCCAAAAACGGACAAAATATAGCTCATGTTACTCGGGTATAGTCTAGCTTCACAACGGTGAAATAATTTTTCAAATCGGTTCAGTAGTTTCGGAGCCTTTAGCGTGCAAACAAACAAAGAAAAAAATGTTTCCTCTGTATTATATTAGTATGGGCCAACTTCCACCACCGGCTTCACCCGCAACCCAAGGGAACTATTTCGTCACAAATTGTTCATCAGTTTAAGAGCTACGGTGCCACAGACATACATAACGATACGTGATGGTGTTGACTGGCGATTGATGGTAGAATTGATTCGTCAACGCGATCAATATGGTCGAAACTATTGATCGACGTCGGTCAATACTTTTTAACATCGATGCATGGCATCGGCCGACTGTCGATCCATGGGTCGGTCGAATTGAGAACCTCCTCCTCTTTTAGGAAGTCGGTTCAAAATCATGAATATGTATAAAATTTCTCGTGAAAAAGCTCGTGGCTAAATCAAAGCCGCGCGGATCGATCGATCATAAAGTTAAGCAACGCTTGGCGCGGTCGGTCCGTGGATGGGTGACACGAGTTCTTCCGTGTTTCGGAAGCACGATTAAACAGTGGGTCCCGGCTGTCATTTGAACATCTTTGGCAGTCGTTACGGGTAGTCAGAAGCCAGAAAGTCTGACAACCAGTCTTACCTAGGGGTGCCAGGTTGCCAGATAGATAGTATAAAATTTAGGCGTCATAGTACTCCTCCACATATCTGTCACCCGGTAATGTATCCAGAAGTGCTGATTTCCTGATCAAAGAATAAGCCAGCCCTTTGGTCACGCGAAGCGTCGACCAGTCTCCTCGCTCCCTAAAACTTATAACACCCCTCTTAGCAAGTTAAAATCTTTAACAATTTTTCAAACAGAAACAGTAGTAAAGCAGGCCGCACACCAGCGCCACATGCTACACGCATCGAACATTTGTGTTGCCACAATCATTGTGCTACAATTCAACTTACTACAAATGTATTGTATATGCGCACATTAGACGCACATTTGTAGCGTGGCACCGCTTTTAGAATGTCGACATCAGAGTCTGATGATGACGAATTCTTGATGTGGCGTGGCAAAATAATTACACGGTGTAGTACGATTTTTTTTATTTACAAAAGAGGGTACCTACTTACTCTATTCATTGAATTTTTCTCCAATCTTAGTCCAAATAATTTCAGTAATCCGTCTGTTACTATAATCATTGAGCGTATGATTGTATAATATAGGGTTTTTTTCAACCTCTGCAATAAACTCAACATAAAACTCAATGTTGTCTTTCATTTTTACCAAGCAACACGACACAAATAACGAACGTGTTCGATCTTCAATTCGTGTGGCGCGGACATCATCTCGCTACAAAATGCACCCGCTACAAATGTTTCCCAGGTGTGCGTGCTCACGAACAAATATATGGGGGCGTTAAATGTGTCCTGCTTCAAATGTGGCGCTACAATTATCGAGTTACAAATGTATGCCTGGTGTGCGGCCTGCTTTAGAGATGTATGCCTGGTGTGCGGCCTGCTTTACGTAAACGTGATTCAAAGTGGCTTGTTTACACCCATTACCTAACCATAGAGTTGTAAACACTAGTCGTGACGGACTGTGTTTGTAATTGCATTGTCTTCTAACTATCCTGCATACATACATACATACAATCAGATGTGTACAATTGACTACGCTGTGTTTATGTCGGATGAAGCTATGATTGGTTGTAACGGCACTAGAACGTGCAAACAGATCAAAATGCATTTATTGAAAGTAGGCTGAAAAACAGCACTTTTTGAACGTCAAAATTACATGAGACAGCCCCAAAAACGCCCGCCCTTCACCATTGTTGGGAAGAAGAAGGGGCCCAAGAAACTCTCCAGCAACACATGTTTGTCAGTTAGGTAAAATGTTTATATAATCTTAGAATGTCTTATTATACGTTTTCAGACGTATTGATAAACTAGCTTCTGCCATTGGTTTCACCCGCCTCTTAAGAGAATTGTAATAAACTTCTCGTATTCGGAAGAAAAGTGGTTTAGTTTTATCAAAATAGTAGTAAGTAGAATAAACTGCCTTGTTTTAGTAGACGTATAGTGCGACTGCTGTGTGCGGGGTTTCAGGTTCAATTCTCAGTTTATGGGGAAGGGAACTCACAGAGCAAATAAACTTGTGCTGACTCAAATTTTATGATGGTTTGGTTTAAAAAACCCATAAAGCCCAATTTCACTGACAACAACTATCATGAATTTTCACATTCAATTTCAAAGCAAACCATTCTTTTAAGAAAAACGGACCTGTGTGTTGTCGGTGAACTTGGCCCCTACAGTTTAAATTAACAATTAAAACAGCAGTTTAGATGAACCCTTAGTTAACCTAGAAAAGTTAGGCAGAGGGTAAGTGATAGTTTAACCTATCCATTTGTCCAAAATATAGTTGGACATTGCAAAGACGATGTTTGTTATTTTTATCACACTTTTGATCTTTGTACTCACATATGCCATAATTTCTCATGTCTCGTGTTCGTGTGTGACATAAAAATAGATTATTGTAAATACATAAGAACGGCTAGTTGCTGGGTAGTTGTTCTTGGTAGAAATACTAACTGCGGAATTCAATAATCCATCTATCTCTGCTTTGCCTACTAGAGAAAGACTTTGACATTAGCCCCATACAAGTAATGTCAAATTCTTATCTCTAGTAAGCAAATCAACAGATAGATAGAATAATGGGAACGGTCGTGAGAGTGTAAGAAAGGGTGGGTTTCATGGGGTAGTAAGAAGAGACTGACACCGTCTTTACAGTCTTCGAAGCTAACAATATCCCACACTGCGCTCACCAACACGCATGCCCAGCGCGGTGAGTATGGGCAAATCCCCCCAGCGCGCGGGGAGCCAGCAGTCCAGCAGTGGGCGTTTTAGGCTGTAACGATGACGACGACAACTGCCTCGTTGGTCTAGTGGTTACAAGCAGCCTGTAGTCTGGAAGTTGGTGGTTGATACACCCGTGCATCGGAGACCACGTTATTGTCGGTCCTGCACCTGATCTCTCTCCGGTCGTGTCGCATTACCGTCCCATCGGACTATGAGAGTTAGGGAATAGGGAGCGCACCTATGTCACAGCAAATGTGCGTGCCCTATATATGTCCTGCGCAGCTGACTGATCTCCTTAGAGAGAACTGCTGCAACCGATAATTTGCCTGGACGCCATTGTTATTTTTTGAAGAATTCGGACAACAATAACGTCTATTATAAAACACTGCTGCACTTTGCCCCCACGTGTACATTTCAGTATCAAAGATAGACTTATGAGTCACAGGACTCAAACTGCAATCAATTTCAACTTCCAGCTATGAATGCTGTGTGTATTTTTTGATAGATTTAACTCGAAATACTCAAAAAACACTACTTAAGTAGTTCTAATTTCCGCCGGGGCTGCGGGTTGTTCGAAAGAGCTACCGCGGCCCTGACACACAAAGGGCTGCCGAAGGAACACGGTGGGTTTTACTCAGTAAAAGTCTGACACTCCCTCACGCTGTCACCCACAGCGGGCCATACTGATGATTTTTCATCGTTAAAAAAAAGTAGTTCTAATTTCTACTTAAAATTATTTCTGTTGCCGAAATCTACGAAAATGTGATAGAGAGATAATGACGTTAGAGCGTTTTTTTAAATTGAGTGGCCATTCAGTATTCGGCCGTTAGACGGAATAATAATTCGGAGACTTATAGAAGTTTTAGTCAGGCCTTAAAATTTTAGTGTTTTCTAATCCAATATAGAAATCCCTTATTTTGGATTTGGAAACACTGAAATTTTAGAAGCACTGGTGAACACAGAATGCATGAAAATTGTTTTTTCTTAAATGAAGGTTAACTTTGCATGACTTCTACCATTTATTCCCCACTTTACTTTGGGGAAATCCTGTTTGTTTGACCCAGTGACTTATAAATTGGAATAATTACAGGTTATAAAATAATGAGACTATTAACCTTGACTGATCTTTCAAAGATTTTGGCCAAATTGTGATGACTTTTGATAATGTTTTTAACACGCTTTTATTAGGTCCACCTGAATGTAACTAACATGTAATCAAATCTAAGACCACTAATTTCGCCATCTTCCAAGGATCGCAGCATCATGAAAATTGGCAGTTGTATGTAGTTCTGATGACAATACAATAATATGGTTCTGTCGAACTGATCTCATGATGGAGCCGGAAAATATGAACTGGAACTTCATGATGGAACATCGTATCATATCCGTGTTTGGACTTTTTAGAAAGGTCGTGTGATGAACTTTGACCACAATAAGGTTTCAAGGTCTGACAAGACATCTGACATTCCCATTTCTTAAGGGAACTACTATCTGCACCCGGATAAAACGGTTCAATTCCCGGAACGGTCAACATTTGTGTGATGAGCATGTTTATTGGCTGTGGTCTGGGTGTTATAATATGTATTTGTTTTAAAAAAATGTATACGTAATTATATGTAGTTTATCAGTTGTGTTAGCACCCATAACACAAGCTAATTAATAGCCTACCATGGGGCTAACCGACCGTGTGTGAAAAGGTGTCCCGATATCTATCTATACTTATTATAAAACAAAGTCCCCCACCGCGTCTGTCTGTCTGTCTGTTCACGATTTACTCGAAAAGGACTGAACGGATTTTCATTCGGTTTTCAAAAATAGATAGAACAATTCTTGAGGAAGGTTTAAGTGTATAGTAAGTTTATGTTTTGTACAAACCAACGCCGATCGGGAGCTTTCCAGGAAGCGAAGCGAGGGCGGGCAGCTAGTATAATATTTTATGATGCATACATCAAATTCCATTCAATAGTTTCTGCGTAAAAGAGACATACACTTACAAATTCTTACAAGCTATTGCATTTATAATATCAGTAGGTTAATTAAAAAAAATAAAAATATTTAAAGTTCCTCTAAAATATTGCATTATTCTCGTACCTTGAGGAAAATAACTTGAAAAACATTCCTGTTTTGTATGTTAATATTGATACGAATCAAAACAATACAATTCCTTGCCATATGTATATGTATGGAAATATTACTAAGAAATAGTTCCATAATATTCAATAGTTCTTGTTACTATTGATTTGTATTCAATAGACGATCACACGAATAAAGTACAGACGACAGTTATACATCAACCTACTAGAATCTGTCAAATTTTACCAATCGAACATTAAGGGTCAACTCACACCGAGACGCGACGCGGCTTTGATGTAGCGCTGCGCAGCGCTGCACCTCGAGACGCCTCGCGGCGTCGCGAGACGCATCCTAAATTCGTACCATCAACGAAGCAGCGAGATGCCGCGCGTCACCGCTGCGTCAAGATGCGTCGCGCGGCGCCGCGCGGCGTCTCGAGGTGCAGCGCTGCGCAGCGCAACGTATCTGAATTCTCACAATTAAATGTGTATCGTTTTGGTAGTGAATAAAGTATATTTTGAGTCGCTCTATGTAAAATCTGCGTGCAGCGTCGCGTCGCGTCGCGTCTCGGTGTGAGTTGACCCTAACCTTCCACTGTTGTGATAAGGTTGAAATTTTTTTGGAGAAATTTTACAGATTGTGGTAACTTGATGTACTGTCGTCTGTACTTACAGATTAACGTTTGAGTGAATAAAACCCGGCCTAGTACGAGTCGGACTCGCGCCCGAAAGGTTTCATAGACCATGTAGGTACTACTATTTACTACTAATATTTTAAATGCGAAAGTTTGTGAGGATGTACGAGTATGTTGTATGTATGTGTGTATTTATGTATGCTACTCTTTCACGCAAAAACTACTGGACGAATTTTAATGAAACTTAGCAGTAATATATAGTTTCACTCGCGTTCCGTGGGAATTACTGCCCGTACCCGGATAAAATATAGCCTATGTCACTTGTGGATAATGTAGCTTCGAATGGTGAAAGATTTTTTTAAATCGGTAAATTACTTCCAGAGATTACCCCCTACAAACAAACTTACTTTACAAACAATTTTACCAATTTTTAAAATATTAGTAGGTATAGCTATATCAGAATACAATATAACCTACTTTTTATCCGGGTACGGGAACTACTTCCCTCATTTTCTCTCGAGTTCCCCAGAAAAGTGGGTGAAACCGATGGCAGAAGCTAGTACATCAATAAAATCGTATGAATACAAGCTCATTGGTTTCAAGTATCACAGTCAACATGTTCACCTTTCAATTGAAAACAACGCCATCTATTGACCCGGCGACGTAAACAAACGGTTTGATTCAAGGCTGGCCAATTAACATTGCTCGCTTTAGGGTTGTCATAAGTAGAAAATACTTTTATGGGTTCTTTTTATTCGATCGCATGAAAATCATCATTTACGTTTATGTCAACAGCTCGTCATTAGCCTGTTTATCGTCCCACTGCTGGACATAGGCCTCCTCTCACACCATTCATTCATTGCTTTTTTTAATATTATGAAAAAGATTTTCATTTCTTTAATAGGCTTCGAATTTAGGTACTGACAATATTTGGAAAATTCTGTTGGGAAGCTGCAATATCAGTGGGTGATATAAACTTGTATTTTATTTTGGTATGCGACAAAATTCCCACAGGACGCGGTTGAAACTGCGATAAACTATAGACTGTCGCTCCATGTGGAACACTGGAACTCAGCTGCATCCAGTTAGACTGGAAGCCGAACCCAAAATATTTAGGAACAGGCTAAGCAGATATTGGTAAAAATCGAAGAATATTATGAGTTAAAGAGAGACATTCGGCGGCAGAATTTTTTTTGGAAAAGGCTATGTAGTATGTTGATGATACATCGTCTTCTTCTTCTTACCTTATATTATTATTGTCTATATATCTATCTTTACATACCAAAATATCATTCAATACATTTATCTCATACATATCAAAGTCCTGACTCATTCACCGACTCATCAACGCAGAGCCCAAACCCGTGATCCTATAAAGCTGAAATTTTGCACAGAGGTTCATCTTAAGACTCTCACTCGAGATAAGAGTAAGGATTTCCCGAAATGCCCACGGGAACGGGAAAAAACAGAATTTTAAGTTTCACGCCGGTGAAGCCGCTGGCAGAAGCTAATGCCTACTAAATTCCTTACCAGCCCTATTGAATCACAAACAAATAACACGAGGAAGTAATGGGCTGTTTACATTAACAATTAATGTAACGAATATCAACCTTGACTCACGCACTTAAGGAAATGGGACTAGCTATCGTACTGACACCACATGAACCTACCTCATTCTGTCTGTCTTCAATGGATTTTCAACCTTATCACAATAGTGGAAGGTTAATATTCGATTTCCGAAATTTGAAAGATTCGGGTCCTGCTGTCTTCTGTACTTACGACCATTTAATTTGTTGACATTACAAATCTTTAAGAAAGGGAACAAAGTTTCTTTGACACTTTGTATACAGATGATAAAGAAATTTGGCATAAATCATCATCTGCCTAGCCTTTTCCTGACTATGTTCGGGTCGTCTTCCAGTCTAACTAGATGCAGCTGAGTATCAGTGTACCACATGGTGCGATTGCTTATCTGGCCTCTGAAACCCAATTAGCCTTAGTAAGACTTGTTGTCAGTCTTTCTGGGGCATGATTCTCTTTTTACAATTATAATATGTGTCAATCGTATGAAAATTGAATGGAAATTAAATCGCAATAGCAGTTTTATTCTATTATTATTAAAAGATATTCTGTGGTTATTCTGTTACTATTAAAATACCAATCGTTTTCCAATGACATGCCTACATAGTCTGTCATCGGTCATTACGGTCCTGGTCAGGTGGGACCCACCAATTAAAGTGCCTTCTGAAACGCGGAGAAACTTATCTTACCTGATAGTCATTTATCTTCGGACTGATCGTTCGAAGCGTTATTTAACCTCATGATAGATAGATATAATAAAATGTATGAAGAAAACATTATTGCACGCTGACTTGAAAGCGGCAAAATTCCTACCTCAAGCTGTCAAACTTAATTAATTTTGAACCTTATCACTATGGTTGAAGGTTAATGTTCAGTTGGTAAAATCTGACACATTATAGATTGACCTGCTGGCGTCGGTACAATTTGTAGCCACGAACAATCTGTCGTCTATCGGAGGCCGTGCCATACGATTTCATACAGTAACTATATTGACGTATCAAAGATCGACTGCACGCGATAGTCGCATGCCTCGACATTCTACGTTTAATGACGATTGATCAAACAACGTAGGTAGCAACTGTCTAACTACATATATTACTATTGATGATGAGACAATATTATATGATGATGAATGTGTGAAGATTGAAGTATGATTATAGGATATGATACAGTCAGACATAAACTTATTACATTAACTTAACCTTCTGCAACTATCACCCATTCATAAATAATAATAATGGCGTCCTAGCCGATTATCGGCCACGGCGGCTGTTCTCATATAAGGAGATCAGCCAGCTGCGCAAGACATATTATAGTGCACAAGCATTTGCGCAGACAGGTGCACTCCCTATTCCCTCACTCTCATAGCGCGATGGGACGGCAATCCGACACGACCGGTGAGAGATCAGGCGCAGGACTGACATTAACGTGCTCTCCGATGCACGGGTGTATCAATCACCAACTTCCAACTCCAGGCTGCCTTATGAAAGTTTCTAAAATCCACAAAGCGATTTCGGCCCGTCTCGGGAATCGAACCCGAGACCTCGTGATCAGCAGCCGCCTATGCGACAACTAGACCAACGAGGCAGTACAGTCACAGGTGTCGATAAATCTTTGAAAGATGACTTCTATATTAGCATCAATCAGTGGTTGGAATGGTTCCTGAAATTAGCGCGTGTGTTTGTTTGCTTAGACTAATGACTAAACTAATGGACCGATTTGGCAAATATTTTATCGCTAGATAGCTCATTTTGTGAGGACGACTATAAACAACTTTCACGGGAAGTAATGCCCTCAGACACCGATGAAACCACTGGCGGATCCATTATCTGCCTAACCTTTTCCCAACTATGTTGGGGTCGGCTTCCAGTCTAACCGTATGCAGCTGAGAACCAGTATTTTACATGGAGCGACTGCTTGTCTATCCTCCACAACCCAGTTACCCGGGCAACCCGATACCCATTGGTAAGACTGGTTGTCAGACTTTCTGGCTTCTGCTACCCGTAACGACTGCCGAAAGGCAAATGACAGCCGAGACTCACCAGTTTATCTTGCCTTCCCAAACAACACTGGAGGAATCCATTCCAAAATAAAACAACCTCCCTTTTTTCTTATTCCAGGTGACAGACCTCTTCACCCAGATGCGAGAGCCTTCCCCCGGGGCCCCTAGCCCCAAGGGGTCGAACTCCTCCCTGACCAACGGGGCCGTGACCAGGAACATCGGCTTCCAGCAGCAGAACACTGAACTGCCCTGGAGTAGCCCTGCTATATCTCTACCTGGGAACTGCAATTCTAACCTGTGAGTTTAGTTTTTTGGGTTATATTGTCATCTAAAGTGTGTCAAGATCTAAATCCACCAATGGTGGTAATTCTCTTAGCCGGAGATGTAAAAATTATTTGCTTTACATATAACAATAATGCTCGTCTAAGTTTGAGAGTCACCTCAACTTTCATCAGAATGTTTATGTTTTCAAAGTAAAGTAGATATGGTGGATATTACTAAAAAACACTTCTTTAGTCATCATCATTATCATCATTTTTATTGTACCACTGCTGGATACTGGCCTCCTCTCACACGAAAAGGATTAAGCGTTAATCACCACGCTTGCTCAATCCGGGTTGGTGATTTCCGGTGATTTCCGGTGGTTATAGTCGAGGTTCCCTCGAGATGTTTTCCTTCCCCTTTTAACCAGTCATTAATGGCCATATACTTAAAACGTATAAAAACATTGGTACTTGCCTGCCCTGGAATTGAAACCACACGCTCATACTTGAGAATTTGGTGCTTTGCCAACTAGGCCACCACAACTTTTGTAGGTCAATCAGTTGTAAATTCGGGATAAAAACATAACTCTTTTTGGCTCTCGGGTAAAAAGTAATAATAATATTACCTTCATTATTTCCAGGACCAGTGAGAATCAGAACCCGATGGCTCGTACAATCAGCAATGCGTCTGCGCTGACGTCCCTCTGTGCAGATCTTTCAGCTTCAGACTCGCACTTCTTTGAGGTAAATGAAGATATTTGTATTATTTGTGAATCATTCATAAGGGCCAACCATGGTACCTATGTTATGGTATGGGAATTTGTTGAGAAGGGATAAAACACATGTTACAATGAGTGTGTTAAGTATAAATGTGGATATGTACGACGCGACGGTTGTCAGAGATGAATAGAAGTGGAAAACATGTTGTGCCAACATCAACTAAATTGGGAAAAGTGCAGGAACTAAAATACTTTTTGTAATCTTAAGTGATCCACCAAAAGCGCTAAAAATAAGCGGTGAAAACTGAAAATACATTTATAACAAGATGCCTAATAATGTGATATTCCCCCAATTTAAATTGTATCTATCTCTCTTCATTTTCCAGGTGCTATACATCGGAAAAGTGAGGATATCTCAACGTAAAGTTCCTGAATCCTTGATCGACGATGCTTTGAATAAATTCGCTCAACATGAAGCTGAAAAAGCCTTGAAACAGAGGCGACATAGCTTGCTGTCGTCAACTGGGGTAAGTAATTTAACCGACATGGATATAGTTAACGAATTTTTTTATCGAATCGTGCTTATACGTATAAATATAACTCTGATCGTTTTAAAGGATTATAATTGAAGTCTGGGGCTAGCTATAGTCGTAAAGTATGGTTGAAACACAGGAAATAAGTGGCTTTATTCCTATCAAAATCTTTATTCAAAACTATTCAATTTTTTTCACTAGTACCTACATAAAATTTAAAACTTGAAAGACTCAAAAAGCTTTACGTTTCACAAAAAAAATATGAAATTTCTTTTTCACAGACATCAATATACAGTTCAGATTCTAAAGAGAACCTCGAAGATGAGAACAACACTCCACCACACGAGTGCTTTACCAACAACAGCAAGAAGATCCTAACACCAAGCACTACTCCTTTAGAACCAGACAAAGCCTGGGCAAGTGCTGAAACCCTCAGCACAAAACCAGACGCTAAGAAAATCGACGAAGAATTCGACATGTTTACTAAAGAACGCGCTGAAACATTCACTAAAGAAACACTAATTAAAAAGCCCACACAGACTCCACTTGAACCAAGTGTCTTAGTTCTAAATGTACCCAAAAACAATTTAGACACCGTCAAAGAAGAAGACAAATCTGATATTTACTCAGTTATATCAGAAACTGCATCTTCTATTAACGAATTTTGTTTGAAAACCAAAATTGAGAATTCGAAAATTGATTCGAAAGACCACGACCCGTTTTTAGATAAAGCTTCCCAGAATCAGAAGGGTCGGGAGGCGAGTCCAGCTCCGATGAGCTTTCAAGAGATTAATAGGAAGCCTGTGGTGAGTGAGAGGAAGACTTTGAATGAAAATAAGCCGTTTTTAAGGGATCGGTCAGCTTCTATTGGAACTATTAATCAGAAAACTCCTATAGCTCAATTGATTGGGGAACAGAATAGGACTATGCTGTTTCAAGTGAGTATTTTTTGGTTTATAGACCTTGTAAGAGTCTTTCTCATAAGATAATTTCTCATACGTATATTAACTAACTTCATAATATTATCCACGAAGAGATATAGTTTTTAAGTCCCAAGTCTTAAGTCAAAAAATGATTTTGTTATATTTTGCATTCACTATCATCACTATCCTCCTGCCCAATTTTATTTATCATATCAGTTCTGCATGTTTTCTTCTTTCATGCTTCGTTATCTGACGTGATCTCCCAGTAATATCCCGATCGTTATATGTAGTTTACTTCCATGTGGTTTATCTGACGAAACTGAATGACCCATATACTAAACTTGTGTGAATAAATGTACATGTGACCGGAAAATAACAAGATCCGAAAATTTTACGAAAATGTGGATGAAAAATAACACAATTTATCTCCCGTTTAGAATCTTACGAAAGTTTGTCAATTTACTAGGAAATTTATAAACTTTCGTAGGATTCAAACTTTTCTTGAAGTTTATAAATTTCATAGAAAATTTATAAAATTACGGATCTCGTTATTTTCCGGTGACATACATACACACTGTGTATGAACGCGTTAGCTCAGTTTCTATACTATACAAAATATTATCTCTCCCAGGTTGGTCGTGCTGAACTCCGTCTAATAAGCCCAGATAGAAAGCAAATCCTTCTCCACCGAGGGTTCAAAGACGTGGCCTCCTGTGTCCTGGGCAGGATCAATAAGGAACACTTCGGCTTCGTATGTCGAGAGACCAATGATACCTACGCGTGCTATGTCTTCAAGTGCGAGAGCGATTCTGTGGCGTTAGAGCTTATAAATGGTGAGTTGATGTTTGTCATCTGCCTAGCCTTTTCCCTTGTGTGTTGGAGTTGGCTCGACGAGCTGAGTAAACGTGTTTTACATGGTGCGACTGCCTTTTGACCTCTTTACTCCATTTACCGAGGAGCACGATAATCCTTGATGGTGGTGGTCAGGCTTTATGGTTTCTGAATAATACTGGCAAAAAAACTGTAACGGGGCAACTCCTTGCGTTATATTTAATGTTGCTTGCTTGCTTTAATATTGCCACGAGCTCCTCTTACTTTAATTTGGTTCATGAATAAACCATATATGTATAGAGTTCAATACTCAATTCTCAATACTCAATTCTTTATTAGCATTCCATATGTTCCACTACAACTCATAGCAAATATTTGACCTCCACCAAATATCTGCTGGAAAATGACGGGGAAGTCCTATGTTCAGCAATGGACATCCTACGGTTGACATTATTATGATGATAAATGATGATGATGATGATATTATTTACAGCCATAAAGCAAGCGTTCGTAGCTCACGCAGAGCTGCTGAAGAAATCGCGAGAGAAGTCGCCGAACATGACATGTGAACATTGTCCCATGTTGTGGTATCATCGCCTGTGCCATGACATTGAAGGTAAGCATATGTTCTTCGTGCCCTATTTCCAATTATTATTTTGATCAGCGAAATTTTTTATCACCTTCTTCTATTCTTTTCTGTCACTCATTTCATAACGTGCTCATTATACTCACCGAGTGAGTGAATTGTGAACCTTGTTGGTCTAGTATATAGTCGTATACCGTGATTGCTAGCACGCAGTCTTGGCGTTGAATTCCGGATCGGGACGAAATTGGTTTCAAGAAACTTTATCATTGTCAGTGTGAGTAGCTCAAAGTATGGAAGTTGGTGATTGATACACCCGTGCATCGGAGAGCACGTTAATGTCGGTCCTGCGCCTGATCTCTCTCCAGCGTATTAATATTTTGACAAGCTTCTAGGGAACTACTGCCCGTACCGTAAAAGGAACATATACACACAGTATGTTATTCCGATATATAAGCTGTATTATTGTCAAACATTAAAATCCGTCCAGTACACATACATCCATACATGTACCCTGACAAAATTTAGCATTCATAATACTAATAGAATCATACATAATCTACACAATTTATACTTTATTGTTACAGGCATGAACGACAAGAAAACCCATGCCTTCATCCTCCGCCGCATAGAACAGCTGCCTGAAGATGAACAGGACCTCATAGTGACCAAGTACCAGGGAGGTACCAACCATATGTACGAGGTAATTAATAGTCATTTACTATTGAACATTTATTTATGGGGTACCTCAGGGTTGAATTTTAGGTCCACTCTTTTTTTGCAGTTTAGTAAGTATATTATCTAATGTATGGTTTAAAATATATGCCTCGTTGGTAGCAGAAGTCGGGAGCGCGATATAGGTTCGATTCCCAGTTCTGCAAAGAAGCCTGGAGTCTGTACCCTTATGGGAGGGCCCGTAAAGCCGGCGTCCCCGAATGCTACTCAGTAGCAGTCGTAGTTACAATTCCACGTCAGAGGCCGTCAGGCGGATTTGAGAAAACTCTGACACTAGGGCTTGTTAGGTGATTAAAAAGAAAAGAAGAAGAAGATATTTTAAGTGTCGCACCAAACTAACTCGTATTCCAATACTATATGTCGAGTACAATATTCGTTCAAGTAGCAATACTTTCTCTTCACAGACGGGTGAGCACAACGCATTCCTCATGATGTTACTACGAGCGCATTGCGAAGCCAAGCAGACACGACATGTTCACGACACTGCTGAGAATAGGTGAGTAGAGATACAGTAGTAATAAACATTTATTTGGAACTAGCTTCTGCTAGCGGCTTAGCCCGCTTCCCGAGGGAACTATTTCCCGTAACCGGATAAAAAGTATATAGCCTATGTTGTTAGTCAGGGTCTATTCTATCTCTGTACCAAATTTCATCAAAATCGGCTCACTAGTTTAGGCGTGAAAGCGTAACAGACAGACAGACACACTTATATTCGCATTTGTAAAATATTATGTAAAAAATCTAAACAACCAATACCAACTGAAAGTGGAAAGAACGTTAAAAAATCGGACAAGTAGGAGTTAAACTCATGCATGATAGTTAACGAGTTCCCTAAACTAATTATAACTTGCTTACACTAACGGTTTCATCCATTTCCTGGTGGAACTACTTCCCTAATGTTGTTGAGTTTCATCAAAATCTATCCAGCAGATTTTGCGTTTGAGTGAAACATCTATCCATACAGACATACCTACAAACTTTTGCGTCAATCATATGATTAAAATATGTAAGTTATCTAAATCGTCTTTATTATTAAACCCTGAAGTAAAAATCATATTACTGTAAACAATCACCAAAATTCGTTCAGCAGTTTTCATGTCAGAATAATGAAAAATATCACCACATCCTTCATGATAGTTAACCACAGCCTTGGTTACAATTTTCAGATCGGAGTTCCTGAACCAGTACCTAGGTGGCAGCACTATATTCTCAAAAGCCAGGCGTTCTATATCCAGCAGCTTCGATCTACTCAAGCGGAAGGCTAGCAGAGATGAAGGAATTGTAGCTCCTATTATAAAGAAGGTATGTATGAAGAGCTCGTAGATAAGTAACAGCTGCACGGGTCCATCGATCATGAGGTTAAGTTCCATAGATGGGTGACCATCTTCCCCTGCGGCACCCACTAGGGCCGTCGCCCGTCGGGGCTGCGGGTTGTTCGCGCGAGTTACCGCGGCCCTGGCACACAAAGGGCTCCCGAAGGAACACGGTGGGTTTTAGTCAGTAAAAGTCTGACACCTCTCACGCTGTCACCCACAGCGGGAGGGGTCATACTGATGATTTCCCATCGATATAAAAAAAAATGGGTTACCATCTTGTGATGACGAGTTCCTCCGTGTTTCGGAAGTCTCGGCTGTCGTCACGACATCAGGAGCCTAGGTAACTGGGTTAAGAAGATCAGATAAGCAGTCGCTCCATGTGGTACACTGATGCACCTGATCACAAACACAGCTGCATCTGATTGGACTGGAAGCTGGCACCAACATAGTTGAAGAGACTCAGAAGTCTCATCATCTGTCTAGCCCTTTTTCCCTCAATTATTATTGTATTTTTTGCTCGTTAAATCGTTAAGTCAGTGTGCGGACCAAACAGTCGGCCGATAGTTGGTCCGTTGGTAGGCAAATTTTACCGGCAAAACACCTCATCATTGCAACGTGCATACTACCATACATCTTCATACTGATTTATGAGTCCGAACTAACTATCGGCCGACTAAAAGTCACAAGTGCACCCTAATCTTCGCTCAAAGCTTTTTTTAGCCTTTCAAGTGAAATATGTCATAGCTTTTGAAGCACTGGACGTATTCTATCTCATATACTATATCGGATAGTATTCAATAAATTTCATTTTATTTTAGGAATCATCACCTCTGTCCACTCCCGTACCAACGGCTATAGTGCTGGACACTGCATCAGAGCCTTCGAACCAGGAGTTACTCTCTCCTGAAGTCGTGAGGAGCAAGAGTCTGTCCCCAGCTGTCTTGGAAGGTAGGAAAGAAAGCTTATTAACAAAGTGAATAAAAATGAAACAACACACACATCAACCTACCCGAATCTGTCAAATTTTACCAATCGCACTTTAACCTTCGACTATTGTGATAAGATTGAAAATCTACTGAAGAAATTTGTCAGATTGTGGTAGCTTGACATGCTGTCGTCTGTACAAGTATACAACCAAAATTCTGTCTGTTTGTTTCGGCGAGTCTCTAAAATGGCTGGACGGATACTGACGGGACTTTCACTGAAATATCGGCTATAACATTTTTATTTAAGAGCTTACTGGCCTGATTTTGTTTAATACATTTCAACGTCGGATAGTCTATTTATCGAAAAAGGCTACTTTTTATTTCAGGGTGGATAGTAGTTGCCTTGACGCGTCTCATGGTGAATCAGGGGTAACAAACCATAATCCTTTTCTTTTTTCACTAGCTTCCGCCAGCGGTTTCACCCGCATTCCCGTGGGAACTACTGCGTGCACCCGAATAAAAAGTAGCCTATAACCTTCCTCGATAAATGGGCTATCTAACACTGAAAGAATTTTTCAAATCAGAAAAGTAGTTCCTGAGATTAGTGCGTTCAAACAAACAAACTCTTCAGCTTTATAATATTAGTATAGATATGACGAGAAAAAATATTAACTCCAAAGTCCCAGACTTAACTAAGGCAGAACAGACCAGACAAGTTCTTAAACAAACTATTTCAGTGAGACAAGATGTTTGAATAACGAAATTCTATTGGTTTTCTAAAAACATCTTGTGCATTGAATTGATTTAGCAAGACAGGAATATCTAACACTTCAGTGGTGGTTACAGAAGCGACGCCGTCACCGCGGTCCAACATGACTCCGACTCCTGAGGAGTGCGAGGATACGGCTGAGGCTCCTGTCAACTCGCCCATGATGGATATGTGAGTTTTAACTTTTTGACTAGTCATTCTACTATAGGACTTTGTGTAGATGTAGTTATACATATATACTAAACTATTTATCAATATGAGTAAATAGGTACAACTATTCAGTTTTAAAATATGATAGGGATGTTGATTTCAAAAATACATTAGTCCTACTTTCAGATTAGAAAAAATATTTCACTATTATTTTTTATTTGAGATAGATCCCTATACCTACTAATATTATAAATGCGAAAGTAACTCTGTCTGTCTGTTACGCTTTCACGCCTAAACCAGCAAGCCGATTTTGATGAAATTTGGTACAGAGATAGAATAGACCCTGAGGAACAACATAGGCTTTTTATCCGGGTACGGGAAATAGTTCCCTCGGAAAGCGGGCGAAGCCGCTGGCAGAAGCTAGTAACATATAATGTATTCAAGTTTGTGTTATGACGTCACAGTTCAGTTTTGTACAGACGCTAGACCTACTTCAATCTGTCAAACTTCAATAGATTTTCAAGCTTATCACAATAGTTAATTTTCGATCTGTAAAAATTTGCAATTTGGTAGCTTGACCTGCTAGCGTCTGTACTACGTCACTATTACATATAAAAATACAAAACTGTGATTTCAATAATCTTCGTTCTCGACCTTTACCTATGCGCCTTTCATAAAAACATGCCATTAACCTACTTTGTAATTTGCAGTTTCCTGAAAGTTAGCGACAATCGTCCGGCGCCAGTAGAAGCCGGCAGCGAGAACGAAGCCACTTGGAGACAGGCTATATATGAGAAGATTGTGCAGCCTGATGTGCAGGTTGAAGGTAAGGAAATTAATATAGGTGTCAGTCTATTTATAGAACAAAATACTGAATTGAGTAACGGTGATGGAAAACATCTTGAGAAAACCTCGACTTCTAAGGTCTGTAATCGCCACCAACCTCTCGCGCACGTGGTGATTAATGCTCATTTCTTATCTGTATGAGACTAACTGCAGAATTCAATATTCTGTCTATCTATGAATTTGCTTACTAGAGATAGAAATTTGACATTACTTGTATGGGGCTAGTGTCAAAATTCTATCTCTAGTAAGCAAATCCAGAGATAGATAGGTTATTGGGAACGGCTGTAAGTGAATAAAAAGACAGATGCTGACTTTTATCATTTGTACAAATTATCTCAATATAAGTTTTCGTCAGATCCTAATCTTCCTAACCTTCACAAAGTTTTATCTTTGGGGCAAATTTTATATGCATCCCTATAATTTTCAAAGGTTTATTTTCCCAACTGTGTGGTATATAAAAATGATTTCATCAAAATAATCTTCTTCCATTGCAGGAGAGCTAACTTCAATGCGCAAACCATCAGGGCCTAAAGGAAAGAGAACAAAAGAAGAATTGCGAAGACTATGGAAGATGGCTATAGACCAGACCATACTACTGGTCAGAATGGAGAAGGAAAACGCTAGACTGAAAGGTAAGATTATAATTTAAAGATCATCAACATATGCCTAGCCTTTTCCCAACTATGTTGGGGTCGGCTTCCTGTCTAACTGGATACAGCTGAGTACCAGAGTGCCACATGGAGCGACAGTCTATCTGACCCACTCAACTCAGTTACTAAAGCAACACGATACCTCTCGGTAGGACTGGTTGTCTTGCTCGCTTTTGACTACCCGTAAAGACTGTCAAATATGTACAAGTGATAGGCAGGACCCACTAATTTAACGTGTCTTCCGAAACACGGAGGAACTTGTTAATATTTTATTTCGGGGGCGCTTTTGAGAGTGTTGTCCTTTGTAAATTTTGACGTAAAAAATGCTAATCACAACTAATATTATTCCTTACAGAAAGTGAAGAATCATCGGCAGTCCGTAGAATTAAACTGGAATACACTGAACTGGGTGTATGTGATGCTGGAGTGAGTCTCATGTGGGATTCCCTGCTGTCCCGGGACCCTTCACAACCCATGGCGAAGGTCGACAGGCATATGCTGACCCAGGCTGTCATACAAGGTAAATATTTCTCTAATAAATACTAAAAGCACGATAGTATAGAAAAGCAAGAAAATATGCGTTGTACCAAGAATAGGTCCTTGGGGAACTCCTCTGTACTATTGAATTAATGCTGTAAAAAAATATTGTCATACAAGGTTGTTTTCCTTTTTCAGCATTTTATTGAATTTATGTAGTACTTTAAGTGTTTATTGAGTGCAAATAATTTATGGGATATTTGAAATAATTACATATTGATGGTGTCAAAGCCTTGATTTGAATCCAATAATAGTTAAACTTATCTATTCGTGATTAGAGATTTAATATTGAAGTTAGTGCCATACACATAATGGTAAATTCTTATCTCTAGTAAATAAATCAACAAATAGATAGGCTATGAAAATCCTCACTAAGCGAACTTTTCCACTGCGAGTTCCCTTTTTTAGGGTTCCGTAGTAAACTAGGAACCCTTATAGTTTCGCCATGTCTGTCTGTCCGTCCGTCTGTCCGTCCGCGGATAATCTCAGAGACTGTTAGCGTTACAAAGCTGAAAGGACAATGGGCAAGTTGTATGGGATTTGGTACCACCTCCAACAGTAATGTGTGATACATCATTAGAAACGCCGTTACGTGAAGAATCATAAAAACGATGGGGCTTGTCTCAATTAGTTGTCCGATCCGAGAAATTATTAAAATTGCTTCGACAAAAAAATAGTATGTCATCTAAATACGCAAATGCATTATAAGGAATATGTCGCCACTATAATCACTTTAAACTCAGTTAATATACATCTTCTAATCTTTAATATACACTTTATCATAATCTAAAGGTTTTTCAACCGACCATGGAGTCAAACTACAGACACACCATCATCAACCGATTTGACAATAGTTCAAACGTACACATTAAGTTTCTGTTTTTTTTTTTTGAACAAAATCATCAATAAGTACTCCCTACTCACCTGTCCTACACTAAGAGGAGTACGACAGAGTGTTCGACTCTAAACATTTACATAATTGGTTTTAAACACTGAAAGGTTTTCATCAAATACCTATGGACAGTTGTGTATGAGCTACAAAGGTTTCCACAGTCTTTTTTAATACAGTCGGTAGGCAAACGTTCTTAAACGGACCCATTCCTGTTTTTTTTTACTCATACCGGATTTTATTCAATATTGTTTGAACTTAAGAACTGTATCTATGTTGATGACTTAGTGGTCATGGCAAATTCTATTAGTCGATGTCACGCAAATTGGACAAGGATTTGAGACTAGTCGCCATAATAATATTTTTTTGTCTTACCAAAACCTACGCAATGGTACTACAGTCAACACTGTTGGACGGGGGTACCAAAACGCCCATTGTCCTTTGGTACCAATATGTAAATCAACCACGCCGACAAAGTGCAAAAATAAAAAGTGGAAAAAAATGTTTTATTAGGGTGCCTCCCCTACACGTAAAGTGGGGCGTGATTTTTTTTTTCACTTCAACCCTAACGTGTGATATATCGTTAGATAGGTATTTTAAAATGAATAGGGGTTTACTGAAATCATTTTTTGATTATGTTAATACTTTCGGAAATAATTGCTCCAAAAGCCGAAAAATAGGCCCCCCCCCCCTCTAACTTTTGAACCGCAAGTTTAGAAAATATGAAAAAAATCTCAAAAGTAGAACTCTACATAAACTTTAAAGGAAAATTATTTTGAACGTGGTACAGACAGCAGTCTTTGAGATAAAGCTATTTTTGGAAACCGCAAATTATAACTTTGTTATTCATATGTTTATATGGAACATTACAGATCCACAAAGTTATTTTTTATTGCCGAAAAATGTTTGTATTTTGGCTAGTTGTAGGTAATAGATGCGTTCAGTTTTCATAGAAAATGGTACGGAACCCTTCGTGCGCGAGTCCGACTCGCACTTGGCCGGTTTTTTTACCAGTGTAACGGTGAATTTTACAGGTTCTAAATAGAGTAACTATCTGACATATCATGCCATAGAAAAGTAATCAAAATTAAAACCACTTCTATGGCACTGCGTCAGATAGCATATTAATTTTTTTTTCTGGAACTTCTGAAACTAGCTATTAGACAGGGGTTACACGATCAGTCTGGCGTCAGTCAATTCCATCAGTCTGGTCATGAATGATGGGAGACTGATCGTGTAACCGGGTGACTGACGGACTGATGGTCCAAAATGTACCGTGTTTTTTGCCCGTCAGTCTTTCGTCAGTCTGTGACTGATGCCAGAATGACACCAGACTGATCGTGTAACCCCTGTCTTAGAGTCTGTTACGAAGAGGATTCTAAATAGCTATCTGATAGATCATGCTCTAGAAATGTTTTTAGTTTTTTCTACATCTGTGAGATATCTGTCTAGAATTTTGAACAGATTAAACTTGCGGCGGGTTTCAAGGTTCCAGATAAAGTTCTAGTAGCTACCTGACAGATAATGAATATCGGGTTGGAAAATTCTCATGGAGACTCTCCGACCTTGGGAAAGGGCGAAAGGGACTGTCAGACTCTTACTGACTGACTAAAAACCAACCCGTGTTCCTCAAGTACCCATGTGTCGGAGGGGCGGGTATCGCCGAAGCATTCATCCTACCCCCCGACGGGTGTTGGCCCGCCAGATGGTCAGGCGGGCCCCGTCACCCACTGCGGCCATCACCCCGGCCGCAGGACTCCAGTATGAGGCGCGCGCGGAACACGACGCCGCCGCCTCGAGGCCTGCTGCTGGTCTGACGACAGGATGCCTCGAGTTTGCCGTCCGCAGGCTGCTAGAGCTTATTGAAAGCAAGTTTGTTGGCCCCAGGAGTGCCGCGCATGTCGCGCGGCGGCGTGTGGTACTTCCTGGCGGAGCAGGCGTGCCTGCCGCCCGACACCTTACACTATATACACTCGCGCCCCCCCAGGAGTGCCGCGCATGTCGCGCGGCGGCGTGTGGTACTTCCTGGCGGAGCAGGCGTGCCTGCCGCCCGACACCTTACACTATATACACTCGCGCCCCCCCAGGAGTGCCGCGCATGTCGCGCGGCGGCGTGTGGTACTTCCTGGCGGAGCAGGCGTGCCTGCCGCCCGACACCTTACACTATATACACTCGCGCCCCCCCAGGAGTGCCGCGCATGTCGCGCGGCGGCGTGTGGTACTTCCTGGCGGAGCAGGCGTGCCTGCCGCCCGACACCTTACACTATATACACTCGCGCCCCCCCAGGAGTGCCGCGCATGTCGCGCGGCGGCGTGTGGTACTTCCTGGCGGAGCAGGCGTGCCTGCCGCCCGACACCTTACACTATATACACTCGCGCCCCCCCAGGAGTGCCGCGCATGTCGCGCGGCGGCGTGTGGTACTTCCTGGCGGAGCAGGCGTGCCTGCCGCCCGACACCTTACACTATATACACTCGCGCCCCCCCAGGAGTGCCGCGCATGTCGCGCGGCGGCGTGTGGTACTTCCTGGCGGAGCAGGCGTGCCTGCCGCCCGACACCTTACACTATATACACTCGCGCCCCCCCAGGAGTGCCGCGCATGTCGCGCGGCGGCGTGTGGTACTTCCTGGCGGAGCAGGCGTGCCTGCCGCCCGACACCTTACACTATATACACTCGCGCCCCCCCAGGAGTGCCGCGCATGTCGCGCGGCGGCGTGTGGTACTTCCTGGCGGAGCAGGCGTGCCTGCCGCCCGACACCTTACACTATATACACTCGCGCCCCCCCAGGAGTGCCGCGCATGTCGCGCGGCGGCGTGTGGTACTTCCTGGCGGAGCAGGCGTGCCTGCCGCCCGACACCTTACACTATATACACTCGCGCCCCCCCAGGAGTGCCGCGCATGTCGCGCGGCGGCGTGTGGTACTTCCTGGCGGAGCAGGCGTGCCTGCCGCCCGACACCTTACACTATATACACTCGCGCCCCCCCAGGAGTGCCGCGCATGTCGCGCGGCGGCGTGTGGTACTTCCTGGCGGAGCAGGCGTGCCTGCCGCCCGACACCTTACACTATATACACTCGCGCCCCCCCAGGAGTGCCGCGCATGTCGCGCGGCGGCGTGTGGTACTTCCTGGCGGAGCAGGCGTGCCTGCCGCCCGACACCTTACACTATATACACTCGCGCCCCCCCAGGAGTGCCGCGCATGTCGCGCGGCGGCGTGTGGTACTTCCTGGCGGAGCAGGCGTGCCTGCCGCCCGACACCTTACACTATATACACTCGCGCCCCCCCAGGAGTGCCGCGCATGTCGCGCGGCGGCGTGTGGTACTTCCTGGCGGAGCAGGCGTGCCTGCCGCCCGACACCTTACACTATATACACTCGCGCCCCCCCAGGAGTGCCGCGCATGTCGCGCGGCGGCGTGTGGTACTTCCTGGCGGAGCAGGCGTGCCTGCCGCCCGACACCTTACACTATATACACTCGCGCCCCCCCAGGAGTGCCGCGCATGTCGCGCGGCGGCGTGTGGTACTTCCTGGCGGAGCAGGCGTGCCTGCCGCCCGACACCTTACACTATATACACTCGCGCCCCCCCAGGAGTGCCGCGCATGTCGCGCGGCGGCGTGTGGTACTTCCTGGCGGAGCAGGCGTGCCTGCCGCCCGACACCTTACACTATATACACTCGCGCCCCCCCAGGAGTGCCGCGCATGTCGCGCGGCGGCGTGTGGTACTTCCTGGCGGAGCAGGCGTGCCTGCCGCCCGACACCTTACACTATATACACTCGCGCCCCCCCAGGAGTGCCGCGCATGTCGCGCGGCGGCGTGTGGTACTTCCTGGCGGAGCAGGCGTGCCTGCCGCCCGACACCTTACACTATATACACTCGCGCCCCCCCAGGAGTGCCGCGCATGTCGCGCGGCGGCGTGTGGTACTTCCTGGCGGAGCAGGCGTGCCTGCCGCCCGACACCTTACACTATATACACTCGCGCCCCCCCAGGAGTGCCGCGCATGTCGCGCGGCGGCGTGTGGTACTTCCTGGCGGAGCAGGCGTGCCTGCCGCCCGACACCTTACACTATATACACTCGCGCCCCCCCAGGAGTGCCGCGCATGTCGCGCGGCGGCGTGTGGTACTTCCTGGCGGAGCAGGCGTGCCTGCCGCCCGACACCTTACACTATATACACTCGCGCCCCCCCAGGAGTGCCGCGCATGTCGCGCGGCGGCGTGTGGTACTTCCTGGCGGAGCAGGCGTGCCTGCCGCCCGACACCTTACACTATATACACTCGCGCCCCCCCAGGAGTGCCGCGCATGTCGCGCGGCGGCGTGTGGTACTTCCTGGCGGAGCAGGCGTGCCTGCCGCCCGACACCTTACACTATATACACTCGCGCCCCCCCAGGAGTGCCGCGCATGTCGCGCGGCGGCGTGTGGTACTTCCTGGCGGAGCAGGCGTGCCTGCCGCCCGACACCTTACACTATATACACTCGCGCCCCCCCAGGAGTGCCGCGCATGTCGCGCGGCGGCGTGTGGTACTTCCTGGCGGAGCAGGCGTGCCTGCCGCCCGACACCTTACACTATATACACTCGCGCCCCCCCAGGAGTGCCGCGCATGTCGCGCGGCGGCGTGTGGTACTTCCTGGCGGAGCAGGCGTGCCTGCCGCCCGACACCTTACACTATATACACTCGCGCCCCCCCAGGAGTGCCGCGCATGTCGCGCGGCGGCGTGTGGTACTTCCTGGCGGAGCAGGCGTGCCTGCCGCCCGACACCTTACACTATATACACTCGCGCCCCCCCAGGAGTGCCGCGCATGTCGCGCGGCGGCGTGTGGTACTTCCTGGCGGAGCAGGCGTGCCTGCCGCCCGACACCTTACACTATATACACTCGCGCCCCCCCAGGAGTGCCGCGCATGTCGCGCGGCGGCGTGTGGTACTTCCTGGCGGAGCAGGCGTGCCTGCCGCCCGACACCTTACACTATATACACTCGCGCCCCCCCAGGAGTGCCGCGCATGTCGCGCGGCGGCGTGTGGTACTTCCTGGCGGAGCAGGCGTGCCTGCCGCCCGACACCTTACACTATATACACTCGCGCCCCCCCAGGAGTGCCGCGCATGTCGCGCGGCGGCGTGTGGTACTTCCTGGCGGAGCAGGCGTGCCTGCCGCCCGACACCTTACACTATATACACTCGCGCCCCCCCAGGAGTGCCGCGCATGTCGCGCGGCGGCGTGTGGTACTTCCTGGCGGAGCAGGCGTGCCTGCCGCCCGACACCTTACACTATATACACTCGCGCCCCCCCAGGAGTGCCGCGCATGTCGCGCGGCGGCGTGTGGTACTTCCTGGCGGAGCAGGCGTGCCTGCCGCCCGACACCTTACACTATATACACTCGCGCCCCCCCAGGAGTGCCGCGCATGTCGCGCGGCGGCGTGTGGTACTTCCTGGCGGAGCAGGCGTGCCTGCCGCCCGACACCTTACACTATATACACTCGCGCCCCCCCAGGAGTGCCGCGCATGTCGCGCGGCGGCGTGTGGTACTTCCTGGCGGAGCAGGCGTGCCTGCCGCCCGACACCTTACACTATATACACTCGCGCCCCCCCAGGAGTGCCGCGCATGTCGCGCGGCGGCGTGTGGTACTTCCTGGCGGAGCAGGCGTGCCTGCCGCCCGACACCTTACACTATATACACTCGCGCCCCCCCAGGAGTGCCGCGCATGTCGCGCGGCGGCGTGTGGTACTTCCTGGCGGAGCAGGCGTGCCTGCCGCCCGACACCTTACACTATATACACTCGCGCCCCCCCAGGAGTGCCGCGCATGTCGCGCGGCGGCGTGTGGTACTTCCTGGCGGAGCAGGCGTGCCTGCCGCCCGACACCTTACACTATATACACTCGCGCCCCCCCAGGAGTGCCGCGCATGTCGCGCGGCGGCGTGTGGTACTTCCTGGCGGAGCAGGCGTGCCTGCCGCCCGACACCTTACACTATATACACTCGCGCCCCCCCAGGAGTGCCGCGCATGTCGCGCGGCGGCGTGTGGTACTTCCTGGCGGAGCAGGCGTGCCTGCCGCCCGACACCTTACACTATATACACTCGCGCCCCCCCAGGAGTGCCGCGCATGTCGCGCGGCGGCGTGTGGTACTTCCTGGCGGAGCAGGCGTGCCTGCCGCCCGACACCTTACACTATATACACTCGCGCCCCCCCAGGAGTGCCGCGCATGTCGCGCGGCGGCGTGTGGTACTTCCTGGCGGAGCAGGCGTGCCTGCCGCCCGACACCTTACACTATATACACTCGCGCCCCCCCAGGAGTGCCGCGCATGTCGCGCGGCGGCGTGTGGTACTTCCTGGCGGAGCAGGCGTGCCTGCCGCCCGACACCTTACACTATATACACTCGCGCCCCCCCAGGAGTGCCGCGCATGTCGCGCGGCGGCGTGTGGTACTTCCTGGCGGAGCAGGCGTGCCTGCCGCCCGACACCTTACACTATATACACTCGCGCCCCCCCAGGAGTGCCGCGCATGTCGCGCGGCGGCGTGTGGTACTTCCTGGCGGAGCAGGCGTGCCTGCCGCCCGACACCTTACACTATATACACTCGCGCCCCCCCAGGAGTGCCGCGCATGTCGCGCGGCGGCGTGTGGTACTTCCTGGCGGAGCAGGCGTGCCTGCCGCCCGACACCTTACACTATATACACTCGCGCCCCCCCAGGAGTGCCGCGCATGTCGCGCGGCGGCGTGTGGTACTTCCTGGCGGAGCAGGCGTGCCTGCCGCCCGACACCTTACACTATATACACTCGCGCCCCCCCAGGAGTGCCGCGCATGTCGCGCGGCGGCGTGTGGTACTTCCTGGCGGAGCAGGCGTGCCTGCCGCCCGACACCTTACACTATATACACTCGCGCCCCCCCAGGAGTGCCGCGCATGTCGCGCGGCGGCGTGTGGTACTTCCTGGCGGAGCAGGCGTGCCTGCCGCCCGACACCTTACACTATATACACTCGCGCCCCCCCAGGAGTGCCGCGCATGTCGCGCGGCGGCGTGTGGTACTTCCTGGCGGAGCAGGCGTGCCTGCCGCCCGACACCTTACACTATATACACTCGCGCCCCCCCAGGAGTGCCGCGCATGTCGCGCGGCGGCGTGTGGTACTTCCTGGCGGAGCAGGCGTGCCTGCCGCCCGACACCTTACACTATATACACTCGCGCCCCCCCAGGAGTGCCGCGCATGTCGCGCGGCGGCGTGTGGTACTTCCTGGCGGAGCAGGCGTGCCTGCCGCCCGACACCTTACACTATATACACTCGCGCCCCCCCAGGAGTGCCGCGCATGTCGCGCGGCGGCGTGTGGTACTTCCTGGCGGAGCAGGCGTGCCTGCCGCCCGACACCTTACACTATATACACTCGCGCCCCCCCAGGAGTGCCGCGCATGTCGCGCGGCGGCGTGTGGTACTTCCTGGCGGAGCAGGCGTGCCTGCCGCCCGACACCTTACACTATATACACTCGCGCCCCCCCAGGAGTGCCGCGCATGTCGCGCGGCGGCGTGTGGTACTTCCTGGCGGAGCAGGCGTGCCTGCCGCCCGACACCTTACACTATATACACTCGCGCCCCCCCAGGAGTGCCGCGCATGTCGCGCGGCGGCGTGTGGTACTTCCTGGCGGAGCAGGCGTGCCTGCCGCCCGACACCTTACACTATATACACTCGCGCCCCCCCAGGAGTGCCGCGCATGTCGCGCGGCGGCGTGTGGTACTTCCTGGCGGAGCAGGCGTGCCTGCCGCCCGACACCTTACACTATATACACTCGCGCCCCCCCAGGAGTGCCGCGCATGTCGCGCGGCGGCGTGTGGTACTTCCTGGCGGAGCAGGCGTGCCTGCCGCCCGACACCTTACACTATATACACTCGCGCCCCCCCAGGAGTGCCGCGCATGTCGCGCGGCGGCGTGTGGTACTTCCTGGCGGAGCAGGCGTGCCTGCCGCCCGACACCTTACACTATATACACTCGCGCCCCCCCAGGAGTGCCGCGCATGTCGCGCGGCGGCGTGTGGTACTTCCTGGCGGAGCAGGCGTGCCTGCCGCCCGACACCTTACACTATATACACTCGCGCCCCCCCAGGAGTGCCGCGCATGTCGCGCGGCGGCGTGTGGTACTTCCTGGCGGAGCAGGCGTGCCTGCCGCCCGACACCTTACACTATATACACTCGCGCCCCCCCAGGAGTGCCGCGCATGTCGCGCGGCGGCGTGTGGTACTTCCTGGCGGAGCAGGCGTGCCTGCCGCCCGACACCTTACACTATATACACTCGCGCCCCCCCAGGAGTGCCGCGCATGTCGCGCGGCGGCGTGTGGTACTTCCTGGCGGAGCAGGCGTGCCTGCCGCCCGACACCTTACACTATATACACTCGCGCCCCCCCAGGAGTGCCGCGCATGTCGCGCGGCGGCGTGTGGTACTTCCTGGCGGAGCAGGCGTGCCTGCCGCCCGACACCTTACACTATATACACTCGCGCCCCCCCAGGAGTGCCGCGCATGTCGCGCGGCGGCGTGTGGTACTTCCTGGCGGAGCAGGCGTGCCTGCCGCCCGACACCTTACACTATATACACTCGCGCCCCCCCAGGAGTGCCGCGCATGTCGCGCGGCGGCGTGTGGTACTTCCTGGCGGAGCAGGCGTGCCTGCCGCCCGACACCTTACACTATATACACTCGCGCCCCCCCAGGAGTGCCGCGCATGTCGCGCGGCGGCGTGTGGTACTTCCTGGCGGAGCAGGCGTGCCTGCCGCCCGACACCTTACACTATATACACTCGCGCCCCCCCAGGAGTGCCGCGCATGTCGCGCGGCGGCGTGTGGTACTTCCTGGCGGAGCAGGCGTGCCTGCCGCCCGACACCTTACACTATATACACTCGCGCCCCCCCAGGAGTGCCGCGCATGTCGCGCGGCGGCGTGTGGTACTTCCTGGCGGAGCAGGCGTGCCTGCCGCCCGACACCTTACACTATATACACTCGCGCCCCCCCAGGAGTGCCGCGCATGTCGCGCGGCGGCGTGTGGTACTTCCTGGCGGAGCAGGCGTGCCTGCCGCCCGACACCTTACACTATATACACTCGCGCCCCCCCAGGAGTGCCGCGCATGTCGCGCGGCGGCGTGTGGTACTTCCTGGCGGAGCAGGCGTGCCTGCCGCCCGACACCTTACACTATATACACTCGCGCCCCCCCAGGAGTGCCGCGCATGTCGCGCGGCGGCGTGTGGTACTTCCTGGCGGAGCAGGCGTGCCTGCCGCCCGACACCTTACACTATATACACTCGCGCCCCCCCAGGAGTGCCGCGCATGTCGCGCGGCGGCGTGTGGTACTTCCTGGCGGAGCAGGCGTGCCTGCCGCCCGACACCTTACACTATATACACTCGCGCCCCCCCAGGAGTGCCGCGCATGTCGCGCGGCGGCGTGTGGTACTTCCTGGCGGAGCAGGCGTGCCTGCCGCCCGACACCTTACACTATATACACTCGCGCCCCCCCAGGAGTGCCGCGCATGTCGCGCGGCGGCGTGTGGTACTTCCTGGCGGAGCAGGCGTGCCTGCCGCCCGACACCTTACACTATATACACTCGCGCCCCCCCAGGAGTGCCGCGCATGTCGCGCGGCGGCGTGTGGTACTTCCTGGCGGAGCAGGCGTGCCTGCGCGGCGCGCCGCCCGACACGGCCGCGTGCCCGCTGTACCACGCGCCCTACACCGCGCTGCTGGCCGGCTTGACTAAGCATCAGCACGCCATACTTATTGATTTGGGTGAGTTTCAAGCATTTTTTTTCTATACAAAACTAGCGCTTTCACCCGCTTCCTGAAAGAAGTACAGTCGCGGTCATAATTGCACAAGCAATTTTCAAACCTTCGCAATTTTGTAATGCCCTAAACACAACGGATCCACTGGTTACACTAATACCTATTATATGGCTAAAATAAGAACGAGGGCAAGTTACTAGTGCATATGATAATGACCCCAACATACTTCCCTTACCCGAATAAAAAGCAGCCCATATTTTATTCGGATATATGACCTATATTACAGCCAAGAGTCATCAAAATCCATCCAGCAGTTTTTGCATAAAGGTGTAATAAACAAGCATACAAACTTTCACATTCATAATATCAGTAGGATTATTTTTCGATGTGATTTTACCATCTATCCATAAACTTATAAAATCTTTTCCCATCTCAAGGTCGCACATTCCCAAAGCACTCGTACTTCGCATCAGCCTTGGGTCCTGGACAGCTGGCGCTATACAACCTGCTGAAGGCTTACTCCTTGCTAGACCCTGACGTGGGCTACTGTCAGGGTCTCAGTTTCGTAGCTGGAGTGTTGTTGCTTCATGTAAGTTCATTAGTTAATTATATTAATAGTAAATGCTCATCTTATACATGTACATAGAGATGACGTAGACTTCTATTATCAAGCAATCATCAATATTGTCATGAATAATAATAGCCACTTCGAAAACTAGGCCTCGCTAAATCGTCCTTGTGTATAAAGTGTCTGCCAGTCAGGTATTCTCGCGCATTCCCGGCTGATAAATCGCCAAAATCTAAACCGAACTCCAGATTTGTGGAAGGTGTAAGTAAGAGTAATGAAAGGTCAATGCAAAGGTACCCTACCAACACAGGTGATTGCACGCAGCCGAAAGCACTAGCTCACGACAGATACGCGTGGCGAATGCGTCATAAATCACAGTATGGAAATGTCTGTCGTAGAAAGCCGATTGCCATCCGCTGCGCGCTACAAATGCCAGTTTCACAGGATACCTTTAGATTAGGGTGAAAGTAAATATGGTGATATATTACATGTTTCTTTCAGATGGAAGAGGCAGAGGCGTTCATACTGTTGCGTCACCTGATGTTCAGGAGGGGACTTCGCAAGCAATACCTACCAGATATGAGCGCCTTGCAAGTTCAGGTAGCCATTTTGCTAAGACTTATTTAACGACGCCCGTGAGTTTTTCTGTGTGTAATTATTTGTTATGCTTTCATGCAAAAACGGGTAATCAGATTTCATACAATTTGTCACCCAGGTAGATAGTACGATCAGCCCTCAAAGTCAATGTACACATCCAAACCAAAATGTCTGAACCACTGAGTTTTTACCAGAATTTATTTAACATTCTTAGGGTGAGTTGCACCCTAAAACTGCAACGATAACCAAACCATAAACAGCAATGAAATTGCGGCCCATTGATCACATCGGCGAACTTACCAATGGTTTTACTCTCGTCATAGTTACATGGCAACTCCTCGTAAAAGTTCAAAAGTAACGGAACACTCGATTGACAAACCCAAAAAATCGAACCATCTGAATTTATATTCTTCTCTATCTCATTTATTAATCAATCTCTTCCATAATCAATTTCTCCAGCTATACCAACTATCCCGTCTACTCCGAGATCACGAACCAGATCTCCACGCGAAGCTAGAAGCGCTGGACATCTCGCCTGCTCTGTACGCAGCACCCTGGATGCTCACACTCTTCACCAGCCAGTTCCCACTGGGTTTCGTCGTCAGGGTCTTTGGTAAGTCTCATCTGGCTAACAATATCTGAGAGATACCTATCTAGAACATTATCTGGAACCTGGGCAATGGGTCATTAGAATAACAATGTTCTCTCTCTTGCAGACCTGATATTCCTAGAGTCTCTAGACATAGTGTTCTCTGTGTCTCTGGCACTGCTGTCGGCTCACAAGGACGGGCTGATGCTGTGTGAGAGCTGTGAAGAAGCTGCCGAGTACCTCAAGCACAAGCTGCCTGATATGGACCGAGGGTTCTATGAGAAGGTCATGAAGAAGGTGAGGAAACTAATCTGTATCTATACTAATATTATAAAGCAGAAGAGTTTGTAGGTTTGTACGCCCTTAACTCAAAGACTGCTGGTCTAATGTAAAAATTCTTGGGAAGATTGGAAGAAGGTTTGTATCTATGTTTGTTTCTTCTTCATGCAAAAACGGCTGGACGGATTTTGTCAAATTGAGGCAGTTATGCAGCTTAAAAATTGGAATAACATACAGGAATTTCGATCCGAGTATGGCAAGTTGTTCCCTCGGAGATCGACTGAAGCCGCTGGTGGAAGCAAGTTATAAAGCTGTTGCCTTTGTTTGTTGGTTTTCTTGAACACGCTTATGCCAGGAACTACTAGTCCAATTTGAAAAATTCTTGCAGTCTTAGATAGCCCACTTATTCAGAAAGGCTATAGACTACTTTCCATCCTCAGGAACCAAGTAAAAGTTCTGGCAGAATCCAGTAACCCCATAAACCCCTTTCTTCTCCAGGTCCTATCTCTGGACATAAGCCGTCAACTATGTGACTACGCGGTGGAGTATGCTGTCCTTCGCGAAGAGATGCCCAGGCTTGCTGCTCTTACTGAAGAGAACAGGCAACTGATTGATGATAAGAATAGATTGGGAGAAGAACTTGATGTAAGTGGTATAGTTTTTATTTCATTTGAAGTAGTATTGTTTAGGAAGCATAATACAATATTGTATCATCATCAACATAAGCCTATTTATAGTGCTGCGGCCTCTTCTCATGTAGAGAAGGAATGAGTGTTAATCAAAACTCTTAGTGGATTGCCGATTTCAGACTTCAAAGTCCAGGTCTCCTCAAGATATTTTCTTTTTTCATCTTTCATTAAATTCATTGGTTTCGAAAGATATACTTACAAAATTGATTAAATTTCTTTTTACCTGACCTGGCATCGAACACTTTTACTTGAGGCTGGTGCTTTAATCACTAAGCCTTACCGTTTTTTTAGGGTTCCGTACCCAAAGGGTAAAACGGGACTCTATTACTAAGACTTCGTTGTCTGTCTGTCTGTCTGTCGATCTGTCTGTCTGTCTGTCTGGCTGTCTGTCTCCAGGCTGTATCTCATTAACCGTGATAGCTAGAATGCTGAAATTTTGACAGATGATGTATATTGCCGCTATAACAACAAATACTAAAAAAGAAGGCTATTGATTTATATGAATTAATTGCAAAATTGTATACTAGTAGCGCCATCTATTAGAAATAATGTGCAACTTAAGTAACTCACACTTGTCCAATTCTATTGTACTTTTTTCATAGATAATGGTACGGAACCCTTCGTGCGCGAGTCCAACTCGCACTTGGCCGGTTTTTTATATTTGAAATAATTAAATTACATTAATTCAGGCAACTAGCATCATCAACCTCCCGACTTGGAAAGTTAACGTTCTTTAAAGTATTTAAGATTCACTCAGGAGTGCTTTAACTTGCCATGTTTTATCCCGGTTCTGAAGTACATAATACTAATCTCGATAATCCCATTACAGGAAGCAATGGACGCCATCACGAATTACCAGAAAACACAAACACGCCTCGAGACACAAAACAAATCATTAGAACAACAGCTAACGTTACTCAGCCGGTACATATCCGCACATCACAAACAAGACATACCAATAGAAATCAAGAAAATCGTCCAAAACCACAGCAAGAAGCTATCCTTCAAAATATTCTCCACAAAATTCTCCAACGACCAACCAGAAGTTGAAGACCCGAGGAAGAACTTCAAAACAGGGATAAGTTCCCCGAATTTATTCGCCAAAATCCGAGAAGATTCTCCAAAGGATATAGAGCATGAAAGAAGACAGTTTATGATGAAGAAATCGCAGTCAGTCCATTCGGGTCTTATAGCTAATATGAAGAATTATCAGCTCAAAGTATTAGATGAGAAAAATGAGAATCATAAGACGGAAAATATCACAGACAGTTTGAAGGAACTAGGCAAAAAGCATTCAGGGTTCTTCGCGAGCACACACGAACAAATTCGTCAGGAAAGACTATTTGAACACCAACTTAAAAATAACTTTGACGAAAATTTGAGGAAACTAGACGAAAAATTAAATGAGAAACTTAACCCTACATCTTATATTGATGACTTGAGTATATTTCAGAGTAGAAAGAGTATGTCGTTGAATTTACAGCAAGGTAAAGATGGTAAAGTCGGGGATAGTGGGTTCGTCACCCCGTTGAGTCCAGATGAGAAGAAGGAGGACTCCTGTTCTACGATATCTCATCCATTAAGCGATGTTGATGTAGACATTAAGTTTGATGGCCAATCGACCAAGTTAAAACAAATAAGACCTATTAAACATGCCGTTGAGAAATCGTAGTACTTGCTAAGTGTAAGGGAATAAAGAATTTGTATAGAAATGATGTGATTTATCATCTGCCTAGACGTTTCCCTGATGCATTGGGGTCGGCTTCCAGTCTGTCGAATTTCTTCAATAGATTTTCAACCTTATCACAATAGTGGAAGGTTAATGTTCGATTGATAAAATTGACAGATTCGGGTAGGTTGATTACATACATGGAGTGACTGCTTCTCTAACCTCCACAACCCAGCAACCTATTACCATATACCCATTGGTAAGACTGGTTGTCAGACTTTCTGGCTTCTGACTACACGTAACGACTGCCAAAGATTAATCGATTAAAGATTATCGTGCCATCCGAAACACGGAAGAACTCGTTATGACAAGATGGTCACCCATCCACGGACCGACCGCGCCAAGCATTGCTTANGACTGCCAAAGATGTTCAAATGACAGCCGGGACACATTTTCGTTTCTCTACGAATTTAATATTCCTATATATAATATTATTTGTATTGTAGGCTGAATATTTTAAATGCGCAACGTGGATTATATAATACTAGCTGCTTCCCGCGGTTTCATCTGTGTCCTCAGGGAATAACTTCCCGCAGTCGGCTAAAATTAGCGGATTTTTGAAGTTCGGTTTATTAAGGCGCCATAATTATTATACATTTTGTAGATTTGGTTATTTTTAAATGGAAAACAGCTGAGTCGATTTTGATGAAATTTTCGCGAAAAATCGTGGATGGAAGTGGTGAAATCGCGGTTTAAAGTTACAATTGAATAATACAGAAATTAAATATAAGGGTCTGTGTTCATAGCATAGGATATTATACCACACGTTATTTATTCTATAGAATAAGGGCTCTAGGTTCCAGATAAAGTGCTAGATAACTATCTAACAGATAACGCCATAAAAAATAGTTAAAATTAAATTTAAAATATATATGTACCTATATATATATATAATAAATTTAAATTAAATATTTCTATGGCATTATATGTCAGATAACTATTTAGAACATTATCTATAGCCTCTGAAATGGGCCCTTAGTATTATATTTCCGAAGAAAAGAGATAGCACTATGTATCGTGTAGCGCGCTGTTTCACTCACACTGTGATGGCAAAAATAAAAATCTCGCTTTAAGCTTTTAGTTAATCATGTATAGTAAATATATTAGAATAAGTGCCAGATAACAAGTTCCAGATAAACTCCTAGATAGCTATCTGACAGATACTGCTATAGAAATACTTATAATTCTGAATACTTTTTTATGGCAGTATCTGTCAGATAACTATCTGTAACTTTATCTGGGACCTGTGAAACTGGCCATATAATGTATTAATTATAAGATCTTCTTTAAAAGCTGGCCTAATTATAGCGAAAAATATTAAAGAGTATGTTTTATTGTCAAAGTAATATCGACCTTATCTTTATTGAAATATAATCTAAATAAATTAATAAAACTATGACATAAGCATCAAATTTGTGTTACATATTATGTCTTATTTCACGAAAGCGAGTCCGCTATAACTGTGTGTGTAAATGTATAGACGACAGCACATCAAGTTACCACAATCTGTTAATATCTCCAATAAATTTTCAACCTTATCACAATAGTGGAAGGTTAACGTTCGATTGGTAAATTTGACACAAGTATGGCTCACTGGTTTCGTGAAATAAAATATAAAAAAATATCAGCAACTGATTTTAGATTCTATTCCAATAAAGATAATGTCTATAATAGCTTGATAGTGTAAAATGCTCACTGCGCCGGCCGTCACACACACAGCTTCCAATAAACACCAATAAATTAATTAATTAAGTAATAAATAAATAAATATAAATTATATTTGTTGCACAATATATTTGTAATTACTTTATTTAATAAAAGACAGTGGGCAATGGGCATTGTAATAAATGTTTGTAGAAAAAAATATAAAGGCCCAAGTTCATTGAAAATATAAACATCCGTTTTTCTTAAGAGAGCTGTTAACTTTAAAAATTGAACATGAAAGGAGAAACCTAATTCTGGGCCTGAAAACCATTTTTGGCTTTACACGAATGAAACATGTACCAAAATAATCGCCTTTTTTAGGGTTCCGTACCCAAAGGGTAAAAACGGAACCCTATTACAAAGACTTCGTTGTCTGTCTGTCTGTCTCCAGGCTTTATCTCACTAACCGTGATAGCTAGAATGCTGAAATTTTCACAAATGATGTATATCCGTTGCCGCTATAACAACAAATAGTAAAAATTAAAATAAATAAATTATTAAGGCTGTTGATTTATATTAATTAATTGCAAAATTGTATACTAGTAGCGCCATCTATTAGAAATAATGTGCAACTTAAGTAACTCACACTTGACCATTCCTATTGTACTTTTTTCACAGATAATGGTACGGAACCCTTCGTGCGCGAGTCCAACTCGCACTCGGCCGGTTTTATCGTAATTAAACTATTTAGAACTTATCCTTATTAGTTATTAGCAATGACCAAGTATCGGGAATAATTCGATATCTGCACATAAAATTCTAGGCCACGAAACCATAGCTCGCTTTTAAACGCGGCAACGCCATCTTGTTATACAAAAGACAACATACATCGGGAACATATCATAATATAACATAACCTAAAATATAACTGCCTGATTTTACCAATTTGTCCATTGCTGGGAGACGTGATACTCAGGCTCTTAATACCTTCCTAATTACTCTAATTTATGGCCAAATTCCAGCCATGTAACGCCAGGCCCCAATTTGTATGGATTTTAAGTTTCTCCTTTCATAGTAAACAGTTGTTTTAAGAAAACTGGTGTTTATTTTGTCAGTGAACCTATTAAATGTCAGATAATTGGCCGCAAACAGTTTTGAGTATTACTTTAACTTGATAATTGTATATGTTAATCTTACTTCCATGTTGTCTTGCATATATTTTTATAGCCATTTAAAAAGGTTCCATAAAAAATTCTAGATATTAGCAATTTGACAGATAATGCCATAGAAAAGTAGTCAAAATTAAAAACATTTTCTGTCAGATAGCTATCTACAACTTTATCTGGAGCCTCTGAAACGGGCCCTTAATCTGTAAAAAAGTATTAGGGTGTATTCTGTTGTCGGTTAATGGCCAAAGAAAGGTTTTTTATTAAATTCACTTCCAAAAATCGGTCTAAAGTTTTTTTATTAATGATTTAAAAAACTTAAAAACGTAATATTTATTTGTGTATTACGAATTATAAATTGCTCAAAATTTTTACTTTTTTTATTAATTATATTATAAATAAGAGTAATAAATAATAATTATGTAAGGACACTGAAATTATGTTCTGGCTTAAATATAGTGAAATATTGTGATTTATTTTATAAATATTAAAAATAAATGATTAATAGTTGATACATTGTGTTGGTTTATTTTTTGACTTGTTTCCGCCCGCGGCTATGTATCGAAGTCAAAGTCTAAGTCCAAGTCATTTTTTTTTATTTCTAATATACCTGGTACAGGTTCTTATGAACAGTCAAGCTAGTTGCACAGTTCCAAGGAGTTGGTG
>NWSH02000305.1:964992-983870 GCA_002382865.2 Heliothis virescens | reverse complement strand
CGCAGGACATATTATAGTGCACAAGCATTTGCGCAGACACAGGTGCACTCCCTATTCCCTCACTCTCATAGCCCGATGGAACGGCAATTTGATACGACCGGAGAGAAATTGGGCACAGGACCGACATTAACGTGCCCTCCGATGAATGGTGTATCAATCACCAAATTCCGGACTCCGGGCCGCTTTGCCCAAAAGCAAGCAAAGTTAGGAGCTCGTGGCAGCATGTGATCACAAACAATGCTTGACGCGGTCGTTCCGTGGATGGGTGACCATGAAAGAAATACTGACTTTCATGTTAAAAGTGGTGTTAGGGAGTCGCACTACCGAAGTGTCGAACTATTGTCATAAGCGTTTGTCGAACTAGCGTGATGTCGAATTTCAGTGATTCGAACTAGCGAGCATTCGAAGTAATAGTGAATCGCATTACATACAGTGTTTTTGGTATAAGCGTTATTCGTTCTAGTGAGATACACTCCCAACGTTTTTTTTTGGTCTAGAGCAGTGGTTCTTAACCTTTTTGTCCTGAGGGACCATTTTTCAAAAATTTCGTCATGACGCGGACAACAAGTTGATTTATGGATTTGGTTGGTAAAATTACTGCAACCGCCTTGACTCGCAGTCGGGCGTTGACGCACTCGGGTAATGTTGTGTTGACTCTTGTAACTTATTTATTGGCAATGGCGTAGCTCGTGGACCACTGAGACCAGATGCTTCCGAGGACCAGTAGTGGTCCGCGGACCACCTGTTAAGAACCACTGGTCTAGAGTCTGGGGAATGCAAATCTCGCAAGATTGGGGCTCCAGCGAGATCTCGCGAGATTCATAATCTTTGGCAGAGAGTCTCTGCGAGATTGGCAGTTTTGTGTGTTTTTTTTGCAAATAATCATAATATTTCACTGCAAGTTTTTTTTCAAATCGGACCAGTGGTTCCTGAGATTAGCACGTTCAAACAAACTCTTCAGCTTTTTAATATTTGTGTAAATGTAATCACTTTTGTTTTCGATTAAGTATATTAATTTTATCGATATGTGATGCAATGTGTGTTAAAGCACGTATAAGTATAATATTACGTATAATTTCTATTACAAAATACGTAAGATGCAGATATGAGAAAAAGTAATCATTATTTCTCGTTAAATGATAGTATTAACAAGGTTTTTATTGATATTTTTGTGTGAATTTTAATGTTTTGGGTTTTTTCTTTGCTAACTAATACTACAATTTAAAGATATATACGAAATCGTATCGAGAATATTTTTGCCGATTTTTCTACTGGTCCAAAATTGTTAAAAACATAATTATGTAATACACTACTCACAAAAAAGGTTAATTATTATTTTTCATGGATGATTTTCAAAAATCTTGCATTTCCAATTTAGTTTAGCTTTCAAATTTGCTCATGCTTTTTTTAAATATAACCGCTTGTCCAAGTGCTTTAATTAATTTTATATTTATTACAGCGTCAAAAATGGCAGCAGATCTCGGAATAGTAAACAAAGCATTCGATGATAAAGAAACAACATATAACACAATTTTTCAAAATATTTCCGACAAATTAACCACTTCCAATCAAGAAGATATAAGAACAAATAGTTGTAATATAGAACACAGAATAAATGAAGAAGAAAATAATCTTAATATTAAACAAAAACATGTTAAAACTGAAGCCGTTTTGGACTTTATATACAAATTGAAAGGACCGGCTTTCGGCAGTATTAGGGAGACGAAAATGAAGAAATGTTGGAGAAGAAGGTCGATTGACGATTGTGAATTAGAAGATGAGGAAATGTGAGTATTTTTTTATTAATCTTTCTATACTAATATTATAAAGCTGAAGAGTTTGTTTATTTGAACGCGCTAATCTCAGGAACTACTGGTCCAATTTGAAAAATCATTTCAGTGTTATATAGCCCATTTATCGAGGAAGGCTATGAGCTTTTTATCCGGGTGCGCCGAGTAGTTCCCAAAGGACGCGGGTGAAACCGTTGGCAGAAGCTTGTAGTAGATACTAAAAGGTGTTAGGAAAATAACTGTAAAATCTGAGTGCATGGTATATATTTCGTTGTTACTGCCTCGTTGGCCTAGTTGTCGCATAGTGCGACCGCTGAGCACGTCGCTCGGGTTCGATTCCCGGGTCATATTGTTAAAGGAGAAACTTAAAATCCATGCAAACTTGGGCCTGGCGTTACAGGGCTGGAATTTGACCATAAGTTAGAGTATTTAGGAAGGTTTTAAGAGCCTGAGTATCACGTCTCCCAGCAATGGCCAAATTAAGTAAAATCAGACAAAGTTATATTTTAGGTTATGTTTGAGTTCAATGTTCCAGGTACATGTTGTCTTTTAATTTATAGGTATAATTAGATGGCCTTGCCTTGTTTAAAAGCGAGCTATGGTTTCGTGGCCTAGAATTTTATGTACAGAAATCTGATTATTTTCGACACTTGGCCGTTGCTAATAAGGATACGTTTTAAATAGCTTAATTATGAAAAATAGACGATTATTTTGGTACTTGTTTTATTCATGTAACGCCAAAAATGGTTTTCAGGCCCAGAATTAGGTTTCTCCTTTAGTAATAGGTTGTCAGTGTTTTTCTTTATTTAGTGTTGATTTTTATAATGTTATATGGGTCACAAATATATGTAATGTGGACTTTTTGTGAGGCACCATTTAACGTCCTTTAAGATTTTATGTTTTTTGCAACACCTGTATAAAATTGCTAATCAAAAGTTTCTTACTAGTTCTAAAATATTATTTAAATTAAGTTACGTAGCAGTAATTAATATTTTACTGAATCTATACTGGGATATGAATTTATCTAGCAGTTAATTAATAACTACTGGGATTTTCCCGCGGTTTCGCTTGTGAGAGAATTACTCATTATGGATCGCAATAAAATATGTAAGTATAGGATATTTTGCTACTTTATCTAGCAGTGCCCAGCAGGTAGTTTATTATTATAATAAATGACCCTATGTCATCCAACCTCTTGCTACAAAATAGATCGATATTGACCGCCAACATTATTTTTACATGACTCTTACTATATGTACAGACGACAGTACATCAAGTTACCACAATCTGTCAAATTTCTGCAATCGATTTTCAACCTTATCACAATGGAGATAGGTGAATGTTTGACTGGTAAAATTTGACAGATTCGTATACGTAGACCTACTGTCTTCTGTACTTAACCACATACAAAAATGTGTATTTTTCCTCTAAGGATTATGTTTATTTAACTCATACCTAGATGATTTCATAGCTTTGATCACCGTCCATTTTCGATGCCAACCATATTGATGACATATTTTGTTTGCTTGCAAATTTCGTAAACATTTTGTAGGTAATTAAACTACAGACGACAGTTGGTCAACCTGTATTTTTTTACAAATCGAACATTAACCTTCCACTATTGTGATAAGGTTGAGAATCTATTGAAGAAATTTGACAGATTCAGGTAGGTTGATGTGCTAGAGTCTTTTTTTTGTAACGATAGGAAATCATCAGTATGACCCCTCCCGCTGTGGGTGACAGCGGAAGGGAGTGTCAGACTTTTACTGACTAAAACCCACCGTGTTCCTTCGGGAGCCCTTTGTGTGCCAAGGACCACGGTAACTCTTTCAAACAACCCGTAGCAAGTGCTGGCGTCTGTATCTACATTCTTAATTGCTCATTAGTTCATAACAATTTATCTCATAAACGCCTGATGATATTGTTTTAGCTATTAAACGCTATACGTTGTTTATGCTATTAAACTTATTGTCAATACTTAGTTAAGTATGGAATTTTATGGTTCTTGCTATCGTACTGATTGCCTACTAGCGGCTAGTTTCAAAGGCTCTAGTTAAAGTTCTAGATAGCCATAGAAAAGTCAAAATTAACCCGGCGTGCGCAGTGTAAATATGTAACGACGATAGTAGGGTTGGGTCTAGGAGACCCGTATTAAAAATCGTCATAACTTCTGTAGGTATTAAAAAGACATTTTGTGAGATATTGTATTAATAAGTTTAAAAAAGTATTACGTAAGAGATTTTGGATGAAAAAAAAAACAGCTTGGCTTGGTCACACAAAAAATTGGAGAAATACACACGTTTTAAAATGGCGCGGGTCAAATAGACCCAACTGTGCGCTCGCCGGGTTAAAAACATTTCTATGGCACTACGGCTGAGGCCAAACGAGCGTAATTTTTTGAGTCGCGAGTCGCAGAAAATCGTTGCAAACAATAAAGGCAACTCATTTTGAGTTGCTGTGTGAATCAAATAGGACTTTTGTATGAAACCGAATGTAGCAGATTTTCTGCGACCAAAATTCTGCTACTCACAACTCACAAAGTTACGCTCTTTGGCTGCACCCTATCTGTCATATAGCTGTCTAGAACTTTATCTGGAACCTGTGAAACAGGCCGTAGGTCTAGTAGTCATAAACGATACTGTAGTATTAAGTGATCTTTTTATTTAGTGGGAAATCATAAAATGACTCCTCCTGCTGTGGGTGCAGCGTGAGGGAGTGTCACACTCTTACTGAGTAAAACCCACCGTGTTCCTTCTGGAGCCCACAGTGTACCAGGGACAAGGTAACTCGCGCGAACAATCTTATAGCCCCGGAGTTGTTGGGATCTTAGGATTGATTTCGGGAAACATAAAAAAACGAAAATCTTTATAACGATTTCCAATATTCCGAATTTCATAATGTCGATTGTTCAAAATTACGAAGTTTATTTACCGAAAGTCAATAATCCTTTTATTTTAGTTTTTTTTCCTATAAAAGATAGCCTATGTATGCTCTCAGGCTCAAACTCTGGCTCTTGACCTTTAGACTATCTGTGTACCAAACATTTAAGGGCCTTATCACACTAGCGGATTGCGAGCAGATGTTGAGCGGAGCGGGCGCGCAGCGAATACGTTACGGACACACAACGAAGACGCCGCGAATGCGCAGCGAATTCGCATCTACTCGCAATCCGCTAGTATGATAAGGCCCTAAATCGGTTTGGTAGTTTTGGCCTCTGCTTCGTTGGTCTAGTGGTCGCATAGTGCGATTGCTGTGCACGGGTCTCGGGTTCGATTCCCGTGTCAGTTACAAATAGCTTTGTGGATTTTAGAAACTTTCACAACGCAGCCTGGAGTTTGGAAGTTGGAGGTATTAGACCCATGCTTGGTATGTACGTATGGTACGTAAAACTGGCGTCCTCGAATGCTACTCAGTAGCAGTCGTAGTTATAATTCCACGTCAGAGGCCGTCTCAGGCGGATTTGAGAAAACTCTGACACTAGGGCTTGTTAGGTGATTAAAAACCTACAGCTCACTCGATTAGAAGAAAAATAATAGTTTTGGCGTTAAAGCGTGACAGACAGATAGAGTGAAGTACTTTCCCAACTATAGGTACTAATTTATACTTCACTAGCCGTTTTCCCACGGTTTCACTCGCATCCCGTGGGAATTACTGCCCGAACCCGGATAAAATATAGCCTATGTCACTCGTGGATAATGTAGCTTTCGAATGGTGAAAGAATTTTTAAAATCGGTCAAGTAGTTTTTGAGCCTATTCATTACAACCAAACAAACAAAGCTTTCCTCTTTATAGTATTAGTATAGATATATGTAGATATTAATAAGGATAGTTAAGGTACCTACCTTGAAGAGTTTCCTTGGCTATTGTTTTACTTTAAGTAGCTACTTATAAATTAAGTATACCTATTCAAAGCGATAGTTATTGCACTACTAGAAACCTTTGGCTTATCTTTTGAAGGGCAATAAAAGGTACTTAAATATTACTTTATGTCGGGTTTTCCTCACTCTTGTTTGAAGTTATTTATTATTCTACTGCTATAATAAGGCTTATAGGATTAGTTGTAGAATGTTATAGAAAGACGTACAAAATTACATGCTGTATTTAAATAACGGGAGTTTAGGATTACAAAAGCAGATATACTTGTTTCTGTTATTGTTATTCTGGAGTTGGAAGTTGGTGATTGAAACACCCGTGCATCGGAGAGCACGTTAATGTCGGTCTGTGCCTGATCTCTCTCCGGTCGTGTCGGAGTGCCGTCCCATCGGGTTATGAGAGTGAGGGAATAGGGAGTATGAGCAAATGCTTGTGCACTATAATATGTCCTGCGCAGCTGGCTGATCTCCTTATATGAGAATAGCCGAAGTGGCTGGCAATCGGCTAGGACGCCATCATCATCATCATGTATAGATTGTGAGGTACTCATGGCTAAGTAACAGCCACAAAGGTCGATTGATCATAAGGTTAAGCAACGCATAGCGCGGTCCATGGATGGGTGACCATCTTGTCATGAGTTCTTTCGTGTTTTGGAAGGCACGTAAAATTGTTGGGTACCGGCTGTCATTTCAATTTCTTTGAAAGCCTTACCAACGGTTATCGGTTTGCCAGTTGCTCCATGTGACATACTGATACTCAGCTGCGCCCGTTAAGACTGGAGCTGATCCCTACATAATTATCTATTTCGGAAAAAGCTGTTAAGGGTTATATAGTACAGTCGACAGCAAGTCAGTCTACCCAAATCTGTCAAATTTTACCAATCGAATATTAACTTTCCACTATTGTGATAAGGTTGAAAATCTAATGAAGAATTTTGACAGATTGTGGTAGGTTGATGTGCTGGCGGCTGCACTTATAGACTGTAGGTACTAATATTATAAAAGCGTAAATTGTTGAGGATATATGTATGTTTGTCACTATTTCACGCAAAAACTACTAGATGGGTTTTGATGAAACTTGGCTATAATAACTATAGCGTACATATCAATTATTTGCTGTTTTTTATCCGGGTACGGGAAGTCATTCCCATGGGAAGCGGGTGAAACTGCTGGTAGTAGTACGTCCAGACGCCAGCACATCAAGTTACCACAATCTGTCAAATTTCTGTGATAGATTTTCAACCTTATCACAATAGTGGAAGGTTAATATTCGATTGGTAGTTGACCTGCTGTCGTCTGTACAAGAAAAAAGCCCTTTGCCCAGAACCCACCAATATTAGTCCACAAATATTTGCACAGATAAAACTAGTCCGTTAACGTAACACAATAACAATTGCTCCAGCAGTTTCCGAGTTCGATGCAAACAAACATACGCGTTCATTAACTGAATCAATGTTTAATTGTATTGATAAGATAAGTAGTACAGACGACAGCAGGTCAACGTATACGAATCTGTTAAATTTTACCAATCGAACATTAACCTACCTCCATTGTGATAAGGTTGAAAATCGATTGCAGAGATTTGACAGATTGTGGTAACTTGATGTGCTGTCGTCTGTACTTTGAACACTTGTGCTAACTAAACAGACAGACAGACAAAGATTAGATTATGTTATAATAGTGCTACTTAACAACTAATACAATATTAATGCGGAAGTTTGTATGTAAGTGGGTATGTCTGTCACTCTTTCAGGCAACAACTACTGAATCGGTTTTGATGGAACTCTATATTAAAATAACATAAATGCTCGATTGTTCTATTATTCTTTACAAGTATTTATCTGCCTAGATTTTTCCCAACTACTTTGGGGTCGGCTTCAGGTCTAACTGGATGCAGCTGAGTACCAGTTTTTTACATGGAGCGACTGCCTATGTGACCTTCTCAACCTAGTACAGACAACAGCATATCAAGTTACTACAATCTGTCAAATTTCTGCAATCGATTTTCAACCTTATCACAATGGGGGTAGGTTAATGTTCGATTGGTAAAATTTGATAGATTCGTATACGTTGACCTGCTGTTGTCTGTACATACCCAAACTTTCCTCTTGAAACACTCTATCCATTGATGAAAATTGCATGAAAGCGATTCAGTCATTTTAGAGATGTTTTTAACAGACGGGCAGGACCAGCGGATGACTTTTTTTTGGGTAGGTAGGTACTAGTTTCCACCTGCGGATTTGTTCGCGTCACAAATTTTTTGCGCATATTGAAATAGGTACATCGATGTTACTTTTATAGATATTTAATTAGATTTTAGATATTTCAATTGAATATACCATTCGAAAAACGGCAGTTGACAACTAGTCAGTTTTGAACTTCTACATTTTGACAGTATAATATACTATAGGCGAAATGAAACAGAGGTCCTTGAATTTAAAGTATAGTCGGCCATCCATAGCATGACCGCGGCAAGCAAACGATTAGCGCGTACTTATCAAATTCGGTCAAGGAGTTTAACCGTGAAATTAAAATTAACCCACAAGGTTACTTTCGCACAAATAAAACGCAGACGGCTGAAAAACTTATTTGTTTAGTTAAATCATTAAATAGCTTTTAGTTAGAGTTTGTTTGTCAGTGTAATTCTACGAAACTACTGAATGGATACGGATGAATACACATAACCTTATTAAGAACTATGATTCAGCTATTAGGTATCTAGTTATCTGGACAAATTAAATACCACAGAAAACAATAGTACAGACGCCATCACATCAACCTACCACAATCTGTCAAATTTCTGCAATAGATTTTCAATCTTATCACAATATTTGAAGGTTGTTCGATTGGTAAAATTTGACAGATTCGGATAGGTTGACATGCTGTCGTCTATACCTAAAATTTAGTGCAAACCAGCGTCCCAAAGGAAAAAGTTCCAGGACAAAAACTAGTCTATGTCCGTTCCCACAAAAATTCTTTCAACCAGTCTATCTGTGCACCATTTTTTTATTTATTTAATAGCTTCTGCCAGCGGTTTCACCCGCGTCAAGTGGGAACTACTCGGAGCACCCAGATAAAAAGTATCTTATAGCCTTCCTCGATAAATGGGCTATCTAACACTGAAAGAATTTTTCAAATCGAACCAGTAGTTCCTGAGATTAGCGCGTTCACAAACAAACAAACTCTTCAGCTTTATAATATTAGTATAGATTTACAAAGCTATCGTTACAGGACATACTCAATGCAATAGCAGTATAAAGTATAACTTAATTTAGACATAATATTAACAATACAAACTAAATATAGCTAGCAAAATTTAATAAAACTATTGTGAATTCACTCAAATTACACGAAAATACGTCAATCCTACTGTGAATTTCATTTATTACATGCATTGTACGTGTGAGGGGTGCTTTTGCCAGTAGGTTGTCCTGGTTGGTAAAATTCGTTTAAATCGCTAGAGTAGTTTTGTCGTGCAAACGCTACAAATATTAGCATTTATAATATTAATAAACACATAATTAAGCAACGTTTTCTTATGGTAAGTATCTTATATCCTAGTTTACGTACAGACGACAGCACATCAAATTACCACAATCTGTCAAATTTCTGCAATCGATTTTCAACCTTATCGCAATGGGGGTAGGTTAATGTTTGATTGGTAAAATTTGACAGATTCGTATACGTTGACCTGTTGTTGTCTGTACAAACACATTTTTACCTAAAATAATTCTATTTTCTGACGTCAGTCGGGTTTTGAATGAGTTGACTTAGCAACATTCACTATAATAACAAAATTACATATATTAAGTATATAAGTATAATCTATTTGATAAATAAATAGTAGATAAAGATCCATCAAGCATTCTGTTCCTATCAGCGCTGCTGACTTTGATTGAATGTTGCCATTATAATACACTAGCTTCTGCCAGCGGTTTCACCCGCGTCCCGTGGGTACTACTCGGTGCACCCGGATAAAAATAGCCTATAACCTTCCTCGATAAATGGGCTATCTAAGACTGAAAGAATTTTTCAAATCGGACCAGTAGTTCCTGAGATTGAGACTGAGAACAAACAAACTCTTGAGCTTTATAATATTAGTATAGATTTCCCAAGAAAATGGGAGTTTAAATTAAAGGATTGCTATGTCATGTCTTTTTATTTATTTATTTAACCATTTATGTATACAGAAACACATGACAGAGGAAGTAATAACATAAAACAGTAAAAAGCTGCTGCTTATTTCTAATGAAACCTCCAGTACTGTTCCAATAATATTGGCGTCCTAGCCGATTGTCGGCCACGGCGGATGCTCTAAAATAAAGAGATCAGCCAGCTGCGCAAGACATATTATAGTGCAGCATTTGCGCAGACACAGGTGCACTCCCTATTCCCTCATTCTCACATAACCCGATAGGATGGCAATCCGACACCACCGGAGAGAGATCAGGCCAGGACCGACATTAATGTGCTCTCCGATGCACGGGTTAATCAATCACCAACTTCCAGACTATAAGCTGTTTTCAGAAAGTTTCTAAAACCTACTGAAATGACTTTTCATTTCAGTATAATAATTACTAACGTCAGATAAAACTTTAGTTCCTACTCTAGCCACCTTTACAAACGGCTCGGTCTATACCTAATCAGCCAACAAAAATATTGAGATACGGCAATGATAATGTTTATACCAGTTGAGAATCGCGCGCGACGGAACGCGGACGCATCGACGCGCCAAAACAAAACACCATAGTGCATTCCCGCCAATTTATGACGTGAACTGTCAAAATTGACATTTAAAAAATCTTTTTTATATATTTTCGTGTTTTATGCAAAGTGATTTGAAAATTGTTGTTGTGTGTCCAAAAAAGTTGGATTAGTGCCAAAAATTGTTTGAAATAATCCAACGTTTGTATACAGATGGTTTATTTGTTGTTTTTATTTTTATTACGAATGTTTCCGATAGTATTTTTCTTATAGAGTTTTAGGTGTTATCTACCATAAACAACGGTTAATCGGTTATAGGTCGGTTGATAAAAGTATCGATAGCAACAGCTGATTTCATTTAATCTTGAATGAACGTAAAAAAATAGTATTGACGATTTGAACTGAAGAATGGCTTGACTGATTTTGATTAGGCTGCTTGTTATGGTTGAATATTTTTTTGAAAAACGATGCTGTAATTGCGTTATATATAAACAACGATCTTTGTAATAAATACGTGCGTTTTTCATATCAATGGTGTTATTTTAATACTAGGTATCTGATAATTATCTAGTTTAGATTCTCGATAATTTTACTACTTTGAAGTCCTTCCTTTGGAGGAAAAACATTCTGTGAGTAATTTTATACGGCATTTTTCCTGGATCTATAAAACGTTTTTGTTTTTTTAATTCTTATTTAACTAGGTAGGTAGGTACAGACGACCGCAAATCAACTTACTACAATCTGTCAAATTTCTGTAATCGAATTTCAACCTTTTCACAATAGTGTAAGGTTAATATTCGATTGGTAAAATTTTACAGATTCGTGTACGCTGACCTGCTGTCGTCTGTAAACTATTTTTGTGTGCCTAGAATATCTTTTAATTTAAAAAAGGGCTGATTCTAGACCAATTTTGTAAGCCATTTTTTAACCAAAACATTCACTTACGAATCAAAACATAAGATTCTTGAGTCAGCAGATGAAAGTCAAGGCAAACGAGTTATTAAGTAACAGTTTGTTTTGGAAGTTTCGAGTCACTAAACTCTAGATATTTTACTCGTGGTCTCGCACACATTAAAGTGTGAGTAAACATCAACTGATAATATAGGTACAGACGACAGCAGGTCAACGTATACGAATCTGTCAAATTTTAGCAGTCAAACATTAACCTACCTCCATTGTGATAAGGTTGAAAATCGATTGCAGAAATTTGACAGATTGTGGTAACTTGATGTGCTATCGTCTGTACCTATGACAAAACTACTTCCCACACATATTGATAAAAAGTAGCCTCATAATCATTTATTTCTCTAAACATGTGTGTACATACAGTTGTTATACAATTAGCATGCAAGATATAACTTAGAAATAGTCCAGCCATGTTTATTCCTCCTATATTTTATTCTGATTAAAAAAAAATTAAGCCGACTGCCGATTGCTGCCGATTACAGCTTCCCTTTTTTTCCTTGAAAAAGAAAATAATCTTCATTTTAATGACCCATCTAGATAATGTAAGACAACTAGCAAAAATCTACCGTGACGTCATACATTAATTAAAGATATAAACATGTTATCATTAAGAATGTCATAATGATTTAATTAATTGTTGGTTTTCCTATTATTGTTTTAATCCGATTATATCACGGTAGATAGTTATATTATCTTGATACTAAATGGTATCTTTATAAGCGTGATTAACCATTTAATTGGCGTAATACGGAATCTGGAAGTTGGGGCTGTTATACCCCGTGCCTGTACACGTAAAATCGGCGTCCTGCAATGCTAGTCAGTAGCAGTCGTTGTTATAATTCCACGTCAGAGACCGTCAGGCGGATTTGAGAAAACTTTGACAATAAGGCTTGTTAGGTGATTAAAACTGCAGCTCACTCGGCGTTAAACATGAATTGTTTCAAAGGGCGAGATTCCCCCGGTGTGTTTCACTGTGACGCACACAAATGTATCTCCTGGTGTACTCCCTCTAGCAAACAGTAACACATTGCGTGCGAACATTTCTAAAACTTCCGCAAAATTTCCACTTTTATGCGTGAACACCACGCTACTACAAAGTCTGTTTAAATAAATCATCAAAATAACCCTTCCTGTGCTCGGTAGGTAAAGGGAGAGCAAATATCAGATTCTTATTTTCTATATAATTTTTTTAGTTTTTTTTTGGGGCTTGTTGTGTCTATCATTTCGAACATCTTTGGCAGGCGTTACAGGTAGTCATGAAGCCAGAAAGTCTGACAACCAGTCTTACCACAGAGGAGGGTTGTACGGGTAACTGGGCTGTGGAGGTTAGATAGACAGTCGCTCCATGATCTGCATCTGGTGAGACTGGACGTCGACCCTACCCGACCCGACTGGAAATGGCTAGGCAGATGATGACCAATTTTTTTTTAATCCTGCATAAATTGACGTTATGCACTTGACCCACGAGGTAATTAATTATACTATAAACCTTATTACTAATAATTGCTAATACAGCAACTATGTAAAAAAAATGTTCCATTAGAAATCATAAGATGAACCCTCCCGCTGGGTGCAGCGTGAGGGAATGTCAGACTTTTACGTGCTGTTTTCTTTTTTTTCTGGAGCCCACAGTGTACCAGGGCCGCTTTAACTCGCGCGAACTTTCCCGCAGCCCCGGCAGGCTTTGGCCCTGAGGTTTGCTGACTCTCTATGAAGAGCGTGTGGAACAACGCCCGCCGACGTACTCTTTGACCTTAAGCTTATAATATTTAAAGATAAAAATCTTACCTAATCCGCTTAATTTTATCTCGTATCATCAGAATCCGGTTAGCACCGGCTTTTTTTCTTATCATTAATCGTAAAATGACACAGAAATCAATAAATTATTTACGATTGATTATTATTCTTTAATTATTTTGTTGTTAACCCCTTACCGCATACGAAACCATATTTGGACGCAGAAGTTTATGATTTTTTTATAGGCCAATGATATATCGCATCTTAAAAAAATTACCTGCATTCGAAACGGAATTTTGTCGGCAAACGAAAAATTATTAGTTTGCGCATTGCAAATATCCCCTGTATTTTTTTTTTAAGTTTATGTACAGCGCATGCGACGAGTCGGGTAGGAGGAAAAAAGTACTACTTTGTAAATTAGAAATAAATACCAAAAAGGCGAGTAGAGGCATGAAAAAAAAATATATCTAGATTCTCTTGAGTTTCTAGAATATGGGAAAAGTTAGATGTGTGCTTGATTTTGCTTCTTTTAATTGTTATTCATTTTTTTTTCAAGTTGCCTTATTTGGCTTCGTATGCATTCTGGTCAAAACTTTTGTCTGTCAAACCCGTCATATATGGCTTGGTATGCATTTAAGATTATTCTGAGTTTTTTGATACATAATTTTAATTTGTTTATATTTTATTAATTTTAATTTAGTAATTTAAGTTTGTATATATGTAGATTGTATAGATTATTCTTAAATACTAAGATACTACAAACTAAAATAAAAACGTAAATAAAAAAACATGAGTGATGTTAGGCGTCGAAGTATTCCTTCATATCACTGTCCTCCGGAAACGTGCCCAGAAGACTAGCTGCATTGCCACGTTGTATGGCAATGCTAAGTCTTTCACCAAAGAATAAGCCAGCCCTCTAGTCGCGTGAAGCGTCAACAAGTCATTTAGCTAAGTCCTCGAAGATGAGTAGTGTACTTTGGCCCCATGGTCCGAGCGGTTCGACCCCAAACGGCTCAAAAATATAGTTTCCAACAAGGTTGCTATACTTGCGCCGCTTGGTGGTCTCTGCAGAAGTAGCAGCCGCACCAGCACAGACTGCCGTGCTAGGAAGATGCGATGACGCCAGGGTGTCGACGCACTTTGCATCCCACACCAAGGGCCTACGTATCTTCCATGGCAACAACGTCATACCATCTGGCCTCTTTTAGTGGTACAAGAGGTTTTTTTTTACCTGGTGGACATGTCGCTTGTAAATGCTTGGTTGTTGTGGCATCGAATCAATACCAATTCCTACATGCCTTTGTATCACTTCAAACTTGCATTTTACGAGCATATTATTATGCGAACGACAGGGAAAGGTGTTACTAGCAAGAAACGTGCTTGGCCTTCCAGTATCCTTGGAATACCGACATCTAGCCGGGGTGGCACTCCCATCAGCTTGCCAGACTCTCCAGTACCCGCAAAAAAGTCACGAAAGACTCCAGCTAGAGATCATGATATGTCTTTTGATTCGGTGCGTTCTGATGGAATTAGCCATTATCCGATTTGAAAGAACACCTGAAAAATATGCCAATATTATTCTAAATTTCGTTCTTTCATAGCATGTGAAAAAATTGAGTTTTTTTGTGTTATAACTACAAACGCAAGTTATAAAGAATTTCACGAAGGATACTTTTTTGTTTACGTGATTTGTCCTAGGTGCATACGAAGCCATATATGACTGAACATTAGTTGGCTAGAGTGCATACGAGGCCATATATGGCGTCATTTAATAACTTTTATAATATAAGTCATTAATTTTTTTTTTCAACTTTACCTCATTATTTAAGCCTAATTAAACACATTTTCGTAAAAAAAAAATTTTTATTTCATCTCTTTAATAATTCATGCAGTAAGGGGTTAAGTTATATTTTACTGGCTTCTGCACGCGGTTTCACCCGCGTCCTGTGAGAACTTTTACCCGTTCCTGGACTCTGGACAACTACCCGAATCTGTTAAATTTTAAAAATCAAACATTAACCTTCCACTATTGTGATAAGGTTGAAAATCTATTGCAGAAATTGGACAGACGGTGGTAACTTGATGTCCTGTCGTTAGTACCAAAACTGCGACACGACTTTAAGACCTTGTTTACTACCGATAAACTCTACCTGGAATTATAAACTAATGTCATTTGAAACCGTGGTATATTGTTAGTATCGTATTCCAAGAACCGGATCAATTACAACCTTAGATATTGTTACAACGTTATACACCGTGGGTTTGAGAACTATAGAAAATAGTACGGAGTTGCTTGTTCGAAAGAGTTTCCGTCTTCTTCTTCTTATCTCACTCGCTGCAGGTTTAATCGCTTAACAAGCCCTAGTGTCAGAGTTTACTCAAATCCGCCTGACGGCCTCTGACGTGGAATTGTAACAACGACTGCTACTGAGTAGCATTCGTGGACGCCAGCTTTACGTGCCCTCCCAGGCACGGGGGTGTAACACCGTCAACTTTCAAACTCCAGGCTGCTTTGTGAAAGTTTCTAAAACCCACAAGCTATTTCAGCCTGACCCGGGAATCGAACCCGAGACCTCGTGCACAGCAGTCGCGCTGTGCTACGAGACAGTTTCCGTGACCCTGGAGTACATTTGCCTAGCCTTTTCTTAACTATATTGGGGTCGGCTTCCACTCTAATCGGATGCAGCTGAGTATCAGTGTGCAACATGGAGTGACTGCCTTTCTGATCTCCTCAACCCAGTTTGTTTTTTTTTGTTTTGATTAGTTTACCCGGGCAACCCGATCTCCCTTGGCAAGACTGGCTGTCGGATTTTCTGGATTTTTACTACCCGTAACGACTGCCAAAGAGTTCAAATTTTAATGATAGCCGGGACCGACTAATTTATCATACCTTATGTAACACAGAAGAACTCTTCATGACGGTCGGTCACCTTTTCACAGATCGTCCGCGCTAAGCGTTGCTTAACTTTATGATCGGTTTATCCACGCGGCTTTGACTTACGGCCGTTCCCAATAACCTATCTAACTCTGGATTTGCTTACCAGAGATAGGAATTTGACATTACTTGTATGGGGCTAATGTCAAAATTCTATCTCTAGTAAGCAAATCCAGAGATAGACAGAATATTGATTTCCGTAGTTAGCCACGAATTGGATATTATCGTAAAATTTTACAACACTCTTTACAAAGTTCAATGAATCATAATGAGAATCATTATAATTCAGTAATTAATAAATGGATAAACGCTATTATCGTGTCATGATATTAAAAAATAATGATAATTCCTTATCGTAATTAGAGCGATCTATTTGGGTGGTATGATTTTTTATCTTATTTTTTTTATGGAAAAAAACCAGTATGAACCGGATTTCGGAGTTGTGAGATTTTTATCTATGGGGAAAAACTAAATCTTTAGTTAAACGAGGTGCGGGAAATTTAATTATAAATGTGATTTTTGCTATTTTTATTTTTAATTAGTTTACATTTCTTTACATCATAATTATAACAGTTAAGTAAAAAAAAAACTTTAAACTAATACTAAAAGGCGTCGAAAAATTTCTCCCCATCGCTGTCGACCGGGAGCGTGCGCAAGAGGCTGGCAGCATTGCCACGCTGAATGGCAATACTTAATCTTTGACCTAGGTAATAGCCAGCCTTTTGGTCACGGGTAGCGTCAACCAGCCGCCTAGAAAGTTCATTTTGCTATTTGATTTTTCTATGTAAGTTATCATAAGATATAGGTAAGGCATGATCTTATCATTTGCACCTTTTTTTGTCGACGGGAAATCATCAGATGACCCCTCCCGCTGTGGGTGACAGCGTGAGGGAGTGTCAGACTTTTACTACTAAAACCCACCGTGTTCCTTCTTGAGCCCTTTGTATACCAGGGCCGTGGGGAGTCGCGCGAACAATCCCGCAGCCCGCAATAAGGTACCTCAAAGTCATTTTGATGTCTTTGGTAAATTCAAATGTTTTACTAAAATCTTATCTAGAGCAATTTTCTGGCAATTCAGCAAGACTTTGACAAGAAATATCGGAGGAGGACAGACAGGTGGTACTCAGTTACACGGTTAAACTGGAAGCCGACCCCAACATAATTTGGGAAAATGACTACAGTATAATCTCTCTAATCCGGCACTTCGATAGATCGGCACGTCCAATAATACGGCACCCTCCACCCACGCCTAACATAATTAAGAACATTATAATTTGACATTACATACATTTATTCCCTCTATGATGCTTTCCTTTATTCATTACCTATGATTTATTTCACTATAATCCAGTAATCCCTCCGGTTTTTAACAGTGCCGGATTAGTGAGATTATACTGTACTAAGAAATTATTATAATATAACAGAAAGTTTATATAAAACAGTAGTTAATTAAATAAAATTATAACTATTATGGTGTAAAGGCGTGTTCAGATGTTATTATCTAATTATGTCGAGGTTACAGAGTCACGGAAAAATGGCATTTTTACCATGAACATGGCTGTGAAATTCTTTCAAATCATAATTATGAAGCTATGTCCGCTGTCTCTTCTCTGCTTCGAAAATTACTGAACGGATTTTCATGCGGTGTTCATCTATACTAATATTATAAAGAGGAAAACTTTGTTTGTTTGGTTGTAATGAATAGGCTCAAAAACTACTGGACCGATTTTAAAAATTCTTTCACCATTCGAAAGCTACATTATCCACGAGTGACATAGGCTATATTTTATCCGGGTACGGGCAGTAATTCCCACGGGATGCGAGTGAAACCGCGGGAAAACGTTTTATAATATGTAGATAAAATCCATAAGAATTGCTTAACTTTAATAGATAGGCAGGGGGCCTAATAAAAATAAGCCTAGCTATTCTCCCGCGGTTTAAGGCGCGTCCCGTGGAAACTACTGCCCGTACCCGGATAAAATATAGCCTATCTCACTCGTGGATAATGTAGCTTTCGAATGGTGAAAGAATTATTCTAATCGGTTCAGTAGTTTCGGAGCCTTTAGAGTAAAAACAAACAAAAGAATATTACCTCTTTGTTATATTAGTACAGATAGGTATTAGTTAATAATTTCATTAGGTACTTACATAGTGTTATAATCTACTTTATTAAATGTTATATTTATGCCATCAAAAACATCCTGTAAAAAACCCAAGTCTCGCAGCACGCAGCTCAGTCTCTCTATCGTAAAAAGTTGTGAGATCCATGTAATACCAAGTCAGTTAATCTTTTTAGTCTGTACTTAAAGGATCTTCTGTCTTAAGTTATTACATAAGTTATTATCATGCCAATATTAAAAATATGTTACGTTTTTAACAAATAGATTGACTTGGCCATCGCATGAAAACANTCTCTCTATCGTAAAAAGTTGTGAGATCCATGTAATACCAAGTCAGTTAATCTTTTTAGTCTGTACTTAAAGGACCTTCTGTCTTAAGTTATTACATAAGTTATTATCATGCCAATATTAAAAATATGTTACGTTTTTATCAAATAGATCGACTTGGCCATCGCATGATTTGGTTATTAGTATGTATCACACTACACAGCACGACGGGCCAGCAACCTAATTCCTCACCAGAGTCCTTCCGGATATGATGATTGAGGTGAGTATCTTAAAGAAGTTAATGCTCCTGAAACTTCAATGGCGAACAAGAGTACCGATTTATGAATTGGTTTCGAGAATTTCAATTGCGTGAGGCGCAATAGACTAAAGAATCTAATATAATTGTAATATTCATTGTGATTTTATGCGATGGCCAAGTCAATCTATTTGTTAAAAACGTAACATATTTTTAATATTGGCATGATAA
>NWSH02000305.1:949562-964892 GCA_002382865.2 Heliothis virescens | reverse complement strand
TATACGGCCGTGCCGCTTTTTTCTGCTTGACTTGGTGGGGCCACTGCCGTGCCCCCTGATATGAGTCAACAGTTATTGCGTTATATAAATAACAATATGAGAGTCTATTTATATCGAGTACAAAGCAAGAGATCGCTATAGATTTTATCCTTTGTGATATGTATAAATTTGAAAGTAATTGTCTGTCTATCACGATTATCATCTGCCTAGCCTTTTCTAACTTTGTTGGGGTCATCTTCCAGACTGGATGCAGCTGAGAACCAGTGTTTTACATGAAGCGACTGCCTGTCTGATCTTCGCAACCCAGTTACCCGGGCAACCCGATACCTATTGGTAAGATTGGTTGGCAGACTTTCTGGCCTCTGACTGCCANAGCCTTTTCTAACTTTGTTGGGGTCATCTTCCAGACTGGATGCAGCTGAGAACCAGTGTTTTACATGAAGCGACTGCCTGTCTGATCTTCGCAACCCAGTTACCCGGGCAACCCGATACCTATTGGTAAGATTGGTTGGCAGACTTTCTGGCCTCTGACTGCCAAAGATGGTTAAATGACAGCCGGGACCCACCAGTTTATCGTGCCTTCCAAAACACGGAAGAACTCGTTATGACAAGATGGTCACCCATCCACGGACCGACCGCGTTGCGCCGCTTTGACTTAGCTACGAGCTATTTGTGTCCCGATATACATAATATATTAGAGTAGGTCCTATATGAATTTAGCAGTCATATAGGACATGTTATTGTAACTTAAATATCATTGTCAGTTACATTAAGTGATAACATTGATAAGCATGACGGAAACGTCACACATACATTATAATATATAAAATATAATTAGTGTGTATATAATCTAATACTGATAGTAAATATAAATAAGATTTAGTTTGTTTGTAATGGCTTGGGTTATGAAAACTGTTTTTATTTTATAATTTTCGTGTAAGTAAATGCGTAGGAGCAAGCAGTCTATACCTACTCACTCAGAGTATAACTAGTTATTCCTCTCGGTTCTACCCGCGTTTCAAAGGAACTTCTTTTAGTATCCGGATAAAAAATTGCCTTTCCTTTCTCGAAATGTAGACCAACAATCAAATCTAAATCATCATCTTCCTGACCTTATCCCAATTTATTTGTGGTCGGCGCAGCATGTTTTCTTCTTCCATACTCTTCTATCTGCCGTCATCTCACAAGTAACATTCTTCCTAGCCATATCGACTTTCACGCAATCCATCCATCGTTTCTTTGGTCGTCCCCTTCCGCAATGTCCATCTACATTCATGCTCAAAACCTTCCTCAAAACATGATCCTCACTTCTCCGCATCACATGCCCATACCATGCCAGCCGGTTTCCGCATATTTTTTTAGTTACCGGTGCCACTTTCAAACTTCCTCTTATATGTATACAATCAAATCTATATACTAATACTATTATACAAGCTGTTGTTTTGCATCCTGGTCAAATTCAAGGACGTAGTTATGCTAACGATTCTCGATCCAAAACAACAATAAAATGAGTAAGTTTTTTTTCCTATTTACCGAAATCCGTCTCGTATTTTCAATTGATTATTTATGTATTTTATGACAACCTCCTTTTTCTTTTTTTTTTGTCGCTGGGAAAAAATGACAATTACGCATCCCCTTCCCGTCGGGGGACGGGAGAGGGCTATGTGGGACTCCTCGGTACAGTTGTTTCCGGTATACCCACTAAAAATACCCAGCGGCACTCCGACCTCGCCTGAGTGCCTGGGAGTCCATAGCGTCCAGGCCCCCACCGGCGACTGCCCGCCTTACGGCAGGCCACACAGCCTCCCCCCCAGTGGGGAGGGGCCTTTATGGCCGGAGCGCGCGGCCATTTTGGCCTGACGTTATGACAACCTCCTGAAATTTGACCAGGATGCAAATCAACAGCTTCTATAATCAAGAGGAAACATTTATTTTTTGATTGTTTGTACCCTAAAGGCTCCGAAACTACTGAACCGATTTAATTTTTTTTTCACTTTTGGGAAGTTAGCCTCTCTCCGAGTAATTCGGACTATATTTTATCCGAGTACGGGCAGTAATTCCCATGGGACGCGAGTGAAACCACGGGGAAACAGTGTGTATTAAATATATATTTTACGCTTTTATTTGTAGGTACAGACGACAGCAGGTCACGGTACTTACCCGAATCTGTCAAATTTTACCAATCGAACACTAACCTTACACTATTGTGATAAGGTTGAAAATCGATTGCAGAAATTTGACAGATTGTGGTAGCTTGATAAGCTGTCATCTGTACAAAACATGAATGATGTCTAACACCAGTGCAAGATAAAATTATTATCTTCATAATCAACTCCCACGCATCCTTTTATACGGCTGTCTGATCATGTACTAAATTCATGCATGCATAGTGCATTAGTGCCTACAATGTATAAACAAATCTTCTGCGTATTAAATGCATCTTTTATTGTCTTATGAATCAACTAAGAATAAATCTATATTAATATTATAATTATTAAGAGGAAAACTTTGTTTGTTTGTAATGAATAGGCTCAAAAACTACAGGACCGATTTTAAAAAAATTTTCACCATTCGAAAGCTACATTATCCACGAGTGACATGGGCTATATTTTATCCGGATACGGGCAGTAATTCCCACGGGATGCGAGTGAAACCGCGGGAAAACGGCTAGTTAGTTACATTTTACACTTTAATTTGTATAGACGACAGCAGGTCACGGTACCCGAATCTGTTAAATTTTACCAATCGAAAATTAACCTTCCAATATTGTAATAAGGTTGAAAATCTATTGCAGAAAATTAACAGATTGTGGTACTTTGCTGTGCAAAACGGGAATGACGCCTAACACCGGTGCAAGATAAAATATTATCTTCATACAATCAACTCCCACGCATACTTTTATACGGCTGTCTGATCATGTACTAAATGCATGCATGCATAGTGCATTAGTGCCTACAATGTATAACATTTATAACAAATCTTCTGCGTATTAAATGCATCTGTTATGAATCAACTAAGAATAAATTAAGGTTTATGATACAATTAGGGTTGCCAACCATACTGTTTTTCACCAAATGATACTGTTCATTTTACACCAAGTTATAGAAAATACTGTTCAATGACAGTATCAGAATGGAAACGCAGCCAGTGTTGCCACCTTAGCCCTTTTGGGGCTAAATCTAGCACTTTTTCCTGTAGATGAACTCGTAGTTTAATGACTTAGCCCGGAAAAGGCTATTTAGCCCTTTTTATTTTCTTAAAAATATTGCACCAAATTCTGAAGTTTGCATCAAGTTTGTGTTTTTCACTTTAGAATCTATTAAATTGGGTAATTTTTTTCTTGTAAATTAGTGTAATTTTCAAAAATGTTGTTATTCTATCTAAAAAGTAAACACATAATTGAAATCATTAGTAAAGGTATATTTAACCCTTTTTTTACAGCAAGTCTTTTCTTGGTCATTTGTGCGCCATCTAGCCCGATCTAGCCCTTTTTAACTTTTTCAACTGTCCCCATTACTAAAACTAAGGTGGAAACTAGCCCTTTTTAGCTTTTTCAATTACCTAGCCCCATTTCTAAAACTAAGGTGGCAACACTGAACGCAGCTAAAAAAAATGTGTTTAAAACAATAAGTAACTCAAATACTGTTTTAAATTCTTCTTAGACCTGAATATACTTTATTTCTTGTAGAAAAATTTGGCAACCCTAGATACAATGTTGTTCCCCGCGCTTCCAACCATATCCTGATCAAACAACTTCCGGCAACTGGATAAAAAGTAGCCTATACCCTTTCTCAAAGTCTAGACTATCGGTGTACTAAATTTTATTTAAATCGGTCTAGTAGTTTTAGCGTGAAAGCGCACCAGCTGACGGAGTAACTTTATAATTTATTATACTAGTTTCCACGAGGGGTTTCATCTGCTTTTCGAGGAAACTAATTCCCGTAAGTACTCAAAAGTAGAATATAATATATTCTGATGTATCTATACTAATATTATAAAGAGGTAAATTTGATTGTTTTGTAACTTTGTTTGTAGGGGGTAATCTCTGGAAGTAACGAACCGATTTTTAAAATTCTTTCACCATTCGAAAGCTACATTATCCACGAGTGACATGGGCTATATTTTATCCGGGTACGGACAGTAATTCCTCTGGGACGCGAGTGAAACCGCGGGAATACGGCTAGTAAGTAATATTACTACCAAGTTTCATCAAAATCCGCTCAGTAGTTTTTGCGTGAAGGAGTTAATAAATAGATATATTCTCACAAATTTTCGCATGTATAATATAAGTAGCACAGGATTAGTTAAAATTTAAAAAATATATACGTTTTAATCAAGTTGTATCTCAAAAAACCGGCCAAGTACGAGTTGGACTCGCGCACCAAGGGTTCCGTACCACTATCTATGAAAAAAGTACAATAGGAATGGTCAAGTGTGAGTTACTTAAGTTGCACATTATTTCTAATAGATGGTGCTACTAGTATACAATTTTGCAATTAATTAATATAAATCAACAGCCTTAATATATATATTTTTTTAATTTTTAGTATTTGTTGTTATAGCGGCAATGGATATACATCATTTGTAAAAATTTCAGCATTCTAGCTATCAAGGTTAATGAGATACAGCCTGGAGACAGACAGACAGATTAGACAGACAACGAAGTCTTAGTAATAGGGTCCCGTTTTACCCTTTGGGTACGNCGAGTTGGACTCGCGCACGAAGGGTTCCGTACCATTATCTATGAAAAAAGTACAATAGGAATGGTCAAGTGTGAGTTACTTAAGTTGCACATTATTTCTAATAGATGGTGCTACTAGTATACAATTTTGCAATTAATTAATATAAATCAACAGCCTTAATATATATATTTTTTTAATTTTTAGTATTTGTTGTTATAGCGGCAATGGATATACATCATTTGTAAAAATTTCAGCATTCTAGCTATCAAGGTTAATGAGATACAGCCTGGAGACAGACAGACAGATTAGACAGACAACGAAGTCTTAGTAATAGGGTCCCGTTTTACCCTTTGGGTACGGAACCCTAAAAACGGCACTATTGTTATTTACCTTGTTCTTAAATTAGCACGTATTGAAACTGTCATATATTCTATGGGTGTCCATTAAGGTATATAATAGCGCTATTGTTTAAAACTACTACAATAACGTCATGTATTTATCATGAGTTCACGTGAACAAATTAACATATATAATTATGTGCAAGTATATCTGTCACTGCTTTGTTAACTTCCAATGGAATTACTCGTTTTCGAATAGTTTGTGTCGTTTTAAGATGATATTTTAACTAATTTTAGTATGCACTAGCTTTCTGCCAGCAATTTCACCCGCGTCCCGTGGGAACTACTCGGTGCACCCGGATAAAAAGTAGCCTATAGCTTTCATCGATAAATGGGCTATCTAACACTGTAAGATTTTTTCAAATCAGATCAGTAGTTCCTGAGATTAGTGCGTTCAAACAAACAAACTCTTCAGTTTTGTAATATTAGTATAGATTCTATTAATGACGTGTTTCTCGCGGTTTCACCGCGTCCCGTAGGAACAACTGTCCGTATCCGGATAAAATATAGCCTATGTTACTCGGGGATAGCCTAGCTTCCCAAAAGTGAAGGATTTTTTAAATCGGTCCGGTAGTTTCGGGGCCTTTAGGATACAAACATACAAAAAAATGTTTCCTGCTTATTATCCTGTCCTACTAATATTATAAATGCGAAAGTTTATGATGATGGATATGAGTGTGTGTATGTTTGTTACTCTTTCACGCAAAAACTACAGAACGGATTTTGATGAAATTTGGCAGTAATATAGCTTATACAACAGAATAAGATATGGGCTACTTTTTATACGAGTACGGGTAGTAGCCTAGTAGTTCTATTGGGACGCGAGTGAAACCGCTGGCGGAAGCAAGTATAAATATAAAACTTACGGTAGGCGTTCAAATACCATGATATACCTTATTAAAATCATATTCATAGCTCGTTAGTAGTTGAACCCGCGATTATATTCGTCTTAATAACTGTGATCAGCCTTATCGGATCTTGTACGACATGGGCACGGAGAAAATTCTGTACAGTCAGCAAAAAAAACTTACATCTAAATGTGTGCCTATATTTTACTTTATTTATTCCTTTATTTCAGGCAACTGAGGCCCACAGATAATACAAAAAACAACTTAAAAATATATACTAATACATACAAAATATAACGACTATAACACAATAAATTAATCTATAGGTACTAATATTATAAAGCTGAAGAGTTTGTTTGTTTGTTTGTTTAAACGCGCTAATCTCAGGAACTACTGGTCCGATTTGAAAAATTCTTTCAGTGTTAGATAGCCCATTTATCGAGGAAGGCTATAGACTATTTATCCGGGGGCGTCGTATAGTTCCCACGGGACGCGGGTGAAACCGCTGGCAGAAGCTAGTTATTCATAAAAAACTTAAAAACTACTGAACGGTATTCAAGAAAAGATAGAGTTCTCATACAGAAAAGGAATGAGCAATCAGTATTAATTGCCACGCTCCCTCGAGGCGGACGGGCAATTTAAGATTTTAAAATTTCGCTGTATCTGCCTTTTTAATGTGCACTTCAGGCCTGTGCCCTAGCTGCGGGATTGTTCGCGCGAGTTACCTTGTCCCTAGCACACAAAGGACTGCCGAAAGAACACGATGGGCTTTGGGCAGAAAAAGTCTGACACTCCCTCACGCTGTCACCCATATTGGGAGAGGTCATTTGATGACTTCTCATCTATAAAAAAAGCATGTGCCCTGCAGTGGACATTAGTGTGAAATCATCAGTATGATCCCTCCCGCTGTGGGTGACAGCGGGAGGAAGTGTCAGACTTTTGCTGACTAAAACCCACCGTGTTCCTTCAGCAGCCCTTTGTGTGCCAGGGCCGCGGTAACTCTTTCGAACAACCCGCAGCCCCGACGGCTTCGCTTTTTACCTCGTTGTGTCCTTCGGATTTTGAACTTCGCTTTTTACCCTGACTGTACTTTAAGACCGGTGATATTCTTCCTACTCACATTTCTTTAGTAGTACAGTGGTGTTGTAATATTCACTGACTTTTATAGTGTGGTTTTCAAATAGCGATTTTTCCTATAAACATATATTTCTGGGGATCTGGACCTAAGGTCCTTCTGAAGGTGGTCGAATTTGGCAATAATTGTTTTAACTATTTTTCTTTGTAAAAAATACTTGAAAATATGCTGATAATTCAGTAAGATTAAAGCAACAGCAAACAAAAATAATTAAATGTTTTCCAAAACAAAATCATCATCATCTCCCTGCCCTGTTCCCAATTTTATTTGGGGTCGGCGCAATATGTTTTCTCCTTCCATTTTTCCCTGTCACTCGTCATACTGACATTCACTCCTTTCTTACCCATATCATCTTTCACGCAATCCATCCATCTTTTCTTTGGTCTTCCTCTCCCTCTCAATCCATCTACATTCATTCTTAACATGCTCTTTGTTGCATGTGATTCATCCCTCCTCATAACATGCCCATACCATGACAACCGCTTACCTCTCATCTTTTCTGTTACTGGTGCTACTTTCAAGCTTCCTCTTATGTACTCATTCCTCACTTTGTCCATTCTTGTCACACCACACATCCATCTCAACATTCGCATTTCTGCTACATGAACTCTCTTCTCATCCCTCTTTTTCAATGCCCAACACTCTGATCCATACAGGACGACAGGTCTTATTACGGATTTGTAAATTTTACCCTTTAATTTAAGAGGCATCCGTGGATCGCAAATTGTACTCGTGACCTGTCGCCATTTCATCCATCCGCAGTTGATCCGATGCGTCACGTCTCGGTCCACGTCGCCATCACTCTGGAGGAGTGACCCAAGGTACCGAAAGTCGGAGCAGACTGGTAAGGGCATGCCGGCTAGTGTCATGGCGATAGGTACTGATTGACCGCCGAAGTCGCAGTGTAGGTACTCCGTTTTGCTAGCGCTGACCTTCAAGCCCACGGTCTCCAATCTTAACCGCCATGCCTCCAATCTGCTCTGGACCTCTGGCCCACTCTCCCCAACCAGAACAATGTCATCAGCGAAGAGCATACACCAGGGGACCTCCTCCTGTATGTCCGCAGTTAGCGCGTCCATTACCAACAGGAAGAGGTATGGGCTAAGAGCCGACCCCTGATGTAGGCCAACGCCCACACTGAAACTGGCGGTAGTGCCGGCTGTGGACCTGACTTGTGTACTGCAACTACCGTACATCGCACGAATCAACTGTACATACTTCCCTGGCATACCTTTCTCCTTAAGGGCCCACCACAAAACCTCACGAGGCACCCGGTCATATGCCTTCTCGAGGTCAACGAACACCATATGCAAGTTCTTGTGTGCACTTCTGAATTTTTCGCACAGCTGGCGGATACAAAAAATAGCGTCCGTTGTCCCCCGACCAGGCATAAAACCGAATTGATTTCGTGAGATATCACTCTCCTCTCTCAGCCTCCTTTCAATAACTTTCTCCCAAACTTTCATACTATGTGACATTAGCTTTATTCCTCTATAATTGTTGCAGTCCAATACATCACCTTTGTTTTTAAAAATAGGCACAAGAAAACTATTACACCACTCGTCCGGTATTGTTTCCTCCTGCAACAACTTATTGAAAAATAAAGCCAGCCATTTCCATCCATCCATCTTTAAAACCTTCCACACTTCCACTGGTATTCCATCAGGCCCTATCGCTTTTCCATTCTTCATTCCATTCAATGCTTTTCTGACCTCATCCTCACATACATTTCTAACCAGGCCTTCGTTCACTGCTTGATGGTGGAGCACACCACTCCACTCATTTTCTTCATTCATCAGTCTTTCAAAATATTCCTTCCACCTACCTTTTATTTGCATATCATTGGAGAGGACCGTTCCTATTGCGTCCCTTACACACTTTATCTGGCATACATCCCTTGTCATTCTCTCCCTAGATTTGACTATCCGGTAGAGGTCATTTTGACCTGCTGGACTATCTAGGGAGTTGTAGAGCTTTTCTTGAGCTTTTGCCCTTGAAACAGCCACGGCTTTCTTAGCTTTCTTCTTGCATTCGTCATATTCACTCTTTTTTTGTACTTTTTCACTTTCATTACTGTCTTCCGTCTGCTGCCATTCTTTAAATTTCATCTTCTTTTCCTTTAGCACACTCTGCACTTCTGTCGACCACCACCAAGTTTCTTTCTCTATCATACCTTTTCCTTTCGACTCTCCTAGGATGCTCCTTGCTGCTTTCCTTATACACATCGCCATTCCACTCCAACACTCGTTCACGTTACTTTCATTCATGTCTCCCATTTCAATCATCTTATCTACCACTTCTTTTCTAAATTCCTCAGCCAAGTCAGCCTTCCCCAACAAATGCCATTTGATTTTAGGCGGACGCTTTTCTTTAGCCTTCCTTGTCTTAATAGCTAAAACCACATCTATGACTAAGGGTCTATGCTGCGAGACTACGGCTTCGCCCGGTATCACCTTACAGTCTTTGATAGTCTTTAAGCTACTGCGCCTGACCATAAAGTAATCTATTTGAGTGGCATGGGGTCCGCTTTTATAAGTAATCAAGTGTTCCCTGTTCTTTTGGAACCATGTGTTTACCACTGCTAGATCAAACGCAGTAGCAGACTGCAGTATGGCTTCACCTTCCTCATTTTGGCTACCAAACCCCCATCCTCCATGCACTCTTTCATAATTACCTCGCATTCTACCAACATGACCATTGAAATCTCCCCCCACGTACACTTGCTCACTCATTGGTACATTCATCATCACCGCATCAAAATCTCTCCAAAACTGTTCTTTCATCCTGTCATCACAACCTACTTGGGGAGCATACACACTTATAACATTTAATATCAAATTTTCACACATTACCTTAACAACTATTATTCTATCATTCACTCTCTTAACATCCATCACACTTTCTTTCAATTTTTTATCTAACACAATACCTACACCATTCCTTTTTCCATCACTTCCACAATAATAAAACTTGTATCCCTCACCAATTTCTCTAGCCTTCGTACCCTTCCATTTAGTCTCTTGCAAACATGCCACATTTATTCGTCTTCTTTTTAACACATCCGCTAGCTCTCTGGCTCTTCCAGTCATCGTTCCAACATTCCAACTCGCATACCTCAATCTTACTTCCCGGGCTCGCCTCTTACATTGCCCCCGCCCGGGTTGGTGCAAAAACCCTTGTCCATTTCCCACAGGGGCCGGGTGCTGCCCCTGCGCGTCGCCTGGGGGGTACGCCCTAACCCTATCGCTCGTTCCTTTGTCACTATACATATTGCAAAAGATTTGGCTTAGTTTTATGACCGGCCGCCTGCCTGACGCCAACCCTCCTTGGGAATGCTATTGTTAGTGGCTTTACTCCCCACCTGGAGATTGACCCAAGGCGTGCTGGATACTATGCACTGGGTCCAAAAGTTCCATTAGTCGCCTCTTACGACACCCATTGGATGATACGGGTCAGCCCTATTCAAAACCGGGGCTGCACAGCTTCCAAAACAAAATAATACCTACCAATAATTTCACCTACCTACAGGCTTAAAATTTTGGGAATAACCGCATTTGATGAAAAAATAACTTTTTCCATTCTTTCGGAGTAAACCTCATCTTCCATGTACAGACGACAACAGGTCAACGTATCCGAATCTGTCAAATTTTAACAATCGAATATTAACCTTCCACCATCGTGATAAGGTTGAAAATCTATTGCAGAAATTTGACAGATTTTGGTCACTTGATGTGCTGTATCTGCATAATTTGTTTATTTGCAAGTTAAAGGAAACTGCTATTACTTTTAGGTTATTTATTAACTAACACTTAGGTAATTTGTATCTTTTTTAAAGGTGCCTAAATTATAATATGTACCTATAATCTTTAGCTAAGATTGTCGTGTGTAATCTAATTAATTGGATATAATAATCGCATCCTAGCCGATTGTCATCCACGACGGCTGTTCTCTATAAGGAGATCAGCCAGCTGCGCAGCACATATAATAGTGCACTCACAGCTAATGTGTGTGCACTATTATATGTGCTGCGCAGCACATTAGCTGTGACACAGGTGCACTCCCTATTCCGTCACTCTCATAGCGCGATGGGACGGCAATCGGTACCTACACAGAAATCGCACCATGCGACTGCAAGACCAAAGAGGCAGTTTTTCCGGTAAGAAAGAAATTATGCAAAATCGCTGTGAGAAAACCACACTTTTAAGTCTCAAGTGTTATCTTTGGAACCTTAAGAATGTTCGAGACTGAAATTATAGAATTTGATGTAATCAGTACAATATCACAGTAAGTTTTAACTCATACTAATATTATAAAACTTGAACGTTTGATTGTTTGGTTGACCGCTCTAATCTCGGGAGCTGCCAGTCTGACTTGAAAAGGATTTTTATCCGGGTGCGTGAAATAGTTCCTACGGGACGCGATTGATATGACGCTGGTAGAATTTAGTGCTTTTAGAAACGATTTTTGAAAGCTTAAATTGTTTCACTGAGATTTCCACCTTCCAGATTTTTTAACACAATTTTATCGATAAAAAAAAGTTTCACAAAAAAGTTTTCTCCCTAGGCTGAACAACAAATACCTTTGCCACCAACTGTCAGATTCAAAAACCCAACTGTCATTCACACCACAACAATTTTCTGTAAACTTAACCTCAAAAATCTCAGTGTAGATGAAGTAAAATATTAATTATTAATTAGTCATGTTAAAATAAACATTATGGACAAGTTAAAGAAGAGTGTTAAGTCTTGGCGTGCCCCCAGGCCAAGTGAGGACCTCTCCAGAAGCCAGTACTCCTTGGTTTCCACCGACCTCACGGATGGAGCGGTTCAGTTGTGGTTGGGGTTGCCAGATGAAGTCAAATATGACCCCGCGTTGGAGCAGTTTAGACAACACTATGAGAAAGAGCATGGTGAGTGATTTTTTGTTATTTTAATAAATATCCCTACTAATTCCCTACTAATAATTTAAATGCGAAAGTAACTCTATCTGTATGTCTGTCTGTCTGTTATGCTTTCACGCCTAGACCAGTGAGCCGATTTTGATGAAATTTGGTACGAGATATAATAGACCCTGAGGAACAACATAGGGTACTTTTTATCCGGGTACATCAGATATCCTCAAGTCTTGAGAACTACCTCGCACACACGGATAAAAAGTGCCGTCTTTCTTGTAATATGGGGTATCTAGCACCATTTTTTTTAAACCGTCCAGTAATTTCTGAGATTAGCATGTTCAAATCAAATAAATTCTTTTGCTTTATAATATTAGTCAGAGCACAAATAGGTACTAATATCTAGTCTAGACAGACATTATTCTTGTCTAGATTTTCCCTATATTTGTCACTGTTCCAATATTATTTGTTTATTTTTATCACAATCTATAAAATTTCTTCAATAGATTTTCAACCTTATCACAGTAGTGGAAGGTTAATGTTCGATTGGTAAAATTTGACAGATTCGGGTAGGTGGAACTGCTGGCGCCTGTACATCAAATCGTATTGCGCATTTCGAAAGTTCAATCCCATTAAAATTCCTTTCTATATTTGGTTGGGATCGTCCATACGATCCCACCAAACCAACCCTATATCCTCGTAAATCTGGTTTAATATAAATAACCAGCTGTGGATCTGGTTATTTTCTTCAAACCCTTCATTGAACTAAGAAAAGCCTTCATTGAGGGGCACGTGGCTAAGTCACAGCCGCTCAGAATGATTGATCAAAGGTTAAGCAACGTTTCGACGGTCTGTGGATGGGTGACCACTTGTATCATAAAGACATGATTAACTGGTGGGTCCCGGCAGTCGTTTGAACAAATTTGACAGTCGTTACGGGTAGTCAGAAGCCAGAAAGTCTGACAACCAGTCTTACCAAAGGGATTGCCCAGCTAACTGGTTTGTCGTTGATCCTGGGACCCTGACTGTTATTGTACAAACAGTCTTGCCCCTTGCATCGGGTTGCCTAGGTAAGTCAGCTGAGGAGTTCTGATAGGCAGTCGCTCTATGTGGCACACTGGTACTCAGGTACCAACAGCTAAGAAAAGGTCAACGCCAGGATATCAACCTATCTCAATCCGCCAAATTCCTTCAATAGATTTTCAACCTTATCACAATAGTGGAAGGTTAATGGTCGATTGGTAAAATTGACAGATTCGGGTAGGTTGACCTGCTGTTTGTACTTGATTACAAGGCATTTCCAACAATACAGCTACTTGTTTACCAAATTTGCTCAAAACGAACCTTGTATCAAATACCGAGGTAACAAAATTATTATTGACTCGCTATTTTCAAATATGGCGACTGTCAATAAACATAATGCCTTTTTGGGATATTTCAAGAATAAATCTATGGTGTTTATTATCACATGGCAAACCTTATTTGACACCATGAAGGATATTTCGTTATCAACGATCTATGGTGAATTCCAAGTACCTATAATAATAATAGCGTCCTAGCCGATTGTCGGCCACGGCAGCTGTTCTCGTATAAGGAAATCAGCCAGCTGCGCTAGACATATTATAGTGCACAAGTATTTGCTGTGACACAGGTGCATTCCCTATTCCCTCACTCTCATAACCCGATGGGACGGCAATCCGACACCACCGGAGAGAGATTAAACGCAGGATCCAAGTACCTATTTGCATACCTAAATATTTTTAAAGTCCTTGTAAAAAGAATCACGTTTATGGCCAAGAAATAATCATGATCCGCCTAGGCTTTCCCAACTATGTTGGGGTCGGCTTCCAGTCTAACTGATGCAGCTGAGTACCAGTGTGCTACATGGAGCGACTGCCTATCTGACCTCCTCAACCCATTTACCTGGGCAACTTAATGCTAAATGCCCCTTGGTAAGACTAATTGTCAGGATTTCTGGCTTCTGACTACCCGTAACGACTGTCAAAGATTTCTTTCATTTCATCTTTATAGGGCAAGGAAATCATTTTTAAGTCTAGAAATAAAAGCATTGTACAGCAGAACAACCTACCCGGAATTCAGTCAAATACCAATCGAACATGATTAATGTTCGATTCACATTTCCACTACTGTGATAAGGTTGAAAATGTATTATAGAAATTAGACCGATTGAGGTAACTTAATATCCTGTTGTATGTTTGTACACCCAAGCAAAGAAAATGCCATGAAATCCATAGTTTCTTAAACAGCAAAAAAGCTAAGCTCTCAATAGTATCTCGAATCAAAACTCAATGTGTTTACCAAAGATTTTTTTGTCATCGTTCCAAGTTCTAAGCTATATATAAACCGGTTCTATCTAGTTCATACCGGTATATAGCTATATGTTATACTGCTGTCTCACTCTGTCTATATGACTCGCTGATATGTCTCGCTTTTTTAGATCAAAGTAATTAAAATTCTGTAGGTACTGAGGTTTATTTTGCCGTTTTTATGTGAACAGATTATTTTCGTTTTTAATCGACTTCAAAAAAAGAAGGAGATTTTCAATTCGTCCTCGTATATGTATACACTAGCTTCCGCCAGCGGTTTTACCCGCTTTCCCGTGGGAACTACTGCGCGCACCCGAATAAAAAGTAGCCTATAGCCTTCCTCGATAAATGGGCTATCTAACACTGAAAGAACTTTTCAAATCGGACCAGTAGTTCCTGAGATTAGCGCGTTCAAACAAACAAACTCTTCAGCTTTCTAATATTAGTATAGATAAAAAATCAAAGTCCTGACTCATCAACACGGCCTAAACCTGTGAACCTATGAAACTGAAATTTTTTACAGAGGTATGTCTTAAGATTCTCAAGCGAGATAAGAAAGGATTTCCCAAAATTCCCACGGGACCGGGGAGAACGGGATTTTAAGTTTTACGCGGGAGAAGCCGCTGGCAGAAGCCAATTTGACAATAAAGCAAACATTATTTAATACTAGCTGTCTTTCACCCACATCCCATTGAAAGTACTTCCCGAATCCGGATAAAATATAGCCTATGTCATCCGAGGACAGTGTAGCTTCAAAACAGCGAAATAATTTTTCAAATCGGTTCAGTAGTTTCAGATCTTAAGGGTTGGCCTACATCTGGCAGCACGGAATCGCCTTTTTCCGTCGCCCTCTCTCTTTCTGTCGCTTAGAACTGCCATTTGCTAGACCGAGACAGAAAGCATAATGCGATAGCACGCGGTGGAATCCTCGAGGCAATCGGCATTATGCTTTCTGTCTCGGTCTAGCAAATGGCAGTTATAAGCGACAGAAAGAGAAAGGGCGACGGAAAAAGGCGATTCCGTGCTGCCAGATGTAGGCCAACCCTAAA
>NWSH02000305.1:932744-948030 GCA_002382865.2 Heliothis virescens | reverse complement strand
TTTAGGGTTGGTCTACATCTGGCAGCACGGAATCGCCTTTTTCCGTCGCCCTCTCTCTTTCTGTCGCTTAGAACTGCCATTTGCTAGACCGAGACAGAAAGCATAATGCGATAGCACGCGGTGGAATCCTCGAGGCAATCGGCATTATGCTTTCTGTCTCGGTCTAGCAAATGGCAGTTATAAGCGACAGAAAGAGAAAGGGCGACGGAAAAAGGCGATTCCGTGCTGCCAGATGTAGGCCAACCCTAAAGGTGCAAACATAAAACAACAAAAAAAACCTCTTTGTAATATTAGTTACTAGCGACCCGCCTCAGATTCGCACGAGTGCAATTGGAAACCTCAAAATTAACAGTATTTCTCCACTATTTAATGGATGTTATTATACACATAACCCTTTCCCTTGAATCACTCTATCTATTAAAAAAACCGGCCAAGTGCGAGTTGGACTCGCGCATGAAGGGTTCCGTACCCCATCCCCCTTAATATTTTTTTTTTCATTTTTAGTATTTGTTGTTATAGCGGCAACAGAAATACATCATTAGTGAAAATTTCAGCTTTCTAGCTATCACGGTTAATGAGATACAGCGTGGAGACAGACAGACAGACAGACCGACAGACAGACAGACAGACCGACAGACAGACAGATAACGAAGCCTTAGTAATAGGGTCCCGTTTTACCCTTTGGGTACGGAAGCCTAAAAAGCGCATCAAAATCCGTTGCGTAGTTTAAAAGATTTAGGCATACATAGAGCTATAGAGACAAAGAAAACGATTTTGTTTAATACTATGTAGTGAATATTATAACCAGCCTGTATATAAGACTGGTTGAAACCAGTTTGAGCCAGTATTAGTACAGAAGACAGCAAATCAAGCNATTGCCAGGGTGACAGAACCGATGACGGGTGTATGTTGCGCCGTCGAACACTGTTAACTGATTGATATCGATGCTGGCGATAAATGATTTACTCATCAACTAAATACTTAAAATTCTAACACTTTGATGCGACCGTACAAACTTGCTTTAGTGTGCTAATCGTTTGGGAGAAATCATGTACAGACGACAGCACATCAAGTTACTACAATCTGTCAAATTTCTGCAATAGATTTTCAACCTTATCGCAATGGCGGTAGGTTAATGTTTGATTGGTAAAATTTGACAGATTCGGGTACCGTGACCTGCTGTTGTCTTACCTTTGAATCTTAAGGTTTTGTTTGGTAGATGTTTTTTTAATGACCTTCCACGTGGCGCGTGAAACAATAGATTTAGGACAATCGTAACAAAAATATTCCATAAGGAAAATTGATTTTCTTAGCCTTCTTGTATTTTCGACTTTATTTCAATGGATTTAAAGTTCTTTTTGCAAAAATGATATGCGAATGCATAGTTTAACAGATTAGAATGTTGTATTTAATAATACAGAAACTTAAATAAAGGTATTGTTTGTATTACAAAAGCATAATAAAGCTTTAAAATAATCGTGTTGATCTGTATCCTGTGGGAACTACTCCGCACACCTGGATAAAAAGTACCTATACCTTTTCTGAATGCATGGGCTATCTAACACTGAAAGAAAATCGGACCAGTAGTTCCTGAGATTAGCGCGTTCAAACAAACAAACTCTTCAGCTTTATAATATTAGTATAGATTATTTTTTCTTCTTCCTTATCTTCTATTTGCCGTCATCTCACAAGTAACATTCTTCCTAGCCATATCGACTTTCATACAATCCATCCATCGTTTCTTTGGTCATCCCCTTCCGCAATCTCCATCTACATTCATGCTCAAAACCTGAGACAAACGGCCGTTCCCAATAACCTATCTATCTCTGGATTTGCAGTATATAATTTTGACATTAGCCCCATACAAGTAATGTCAAATTCCTATCTCTAGTAACCAAAACCAGAGATAGACAGAATATTGAATTCCGCAGTAAATGAAAGTACAAAATCTCTAGTGTAACATAAGTAGGCATATTAAGAGCTGTTTAATTTTCAAACATAGCTATTCTAATACCATGTGAGATATTTAGTCTGGCTAGTATTTATACACAAAGCTCTAGCCTAGGCTATATTTAACCGGTTTGAAGCGGTTTGCGCCGCTCTCAGTGCTCAGGTGAATGCCCTTATGGAAAATGAAATAAATTGATGTAGAGAAATCAGGAGTCGGTAGGTCTTTTTCTAAATTATTTCCATGTCAAGTAGGTATCCCCTGCGGGGCCCACTAGGGCCAGAGCCTGTCGGGGCTGCGGGTTGTTCGAAAGAGTTACCGCGGCCCTGGCACACAAAGGGCTCCCAAAGGAACACGGTGGGTTTGAGTCAGTAAAAGTCTGACACTCCCTCCCGCTGTCATCCACAGCGGGAGGGGTCATACTGATGATTTCCCATCGATATAAAACAAAGGCAAGCAGGAATTAAATGTAGGTACAGATGCTAGCAGGTCAACTTACCTGAATCCGTCAGATTTTAACTATCGAACATTAACCTTCCACTATTGTGATAAGGTTGAAAATCTATTGAAGAAATTTTACAGATTGAAGTAGGTTGATGTGTTGGTCTCTTTCCTAACTTTTCTAGATTTTACTTTTATGGTGATCCGGTATTTATGGGTATCGGGTTGTACCGGTAACTGGGTTGTGGAGGTAAGACAGGCAGTCGCTCCAAATAAAACACTGGTTCTCAGCTGCATCCAGTTAGACTGGATGCCGACCCCAACATAGTTGGGAAAAGGCTAGGCAGATGATGATGTTATTGTTTCTACATTCAGTGTTTCTACACTATCTTTTAAATAGGAATGACGACTAAAAAATAATAATTAGTCCGTCTTTTAGATTATAAAAAAATATTGCATACATATTTTTTCGTTTTTCATGTAAACAAATAATTACGAAGTTATAGACCGTTGAAATTGCGCGTGACGTCACGCCTACGTACGATTTTTGCATAGGCGTGACGTCATGACCCCCCACTCCTGAACTTTAATACTCATTATCTTTGTTATTATTTATAGTATTTCAAAAACAAAAAATACGTGTCCAATATTTTGTATTATAATAATCTAAATTACGGACTAAATGGATTTGCTTAATTTTTACCTTGTCGTCATGCCTATTGTCCGTACATAATTTTTTGGTTATGTTCTGTTTCACATTAGTCGGATTTTCTACATCTGGACAGACTACAGTCTGACCTTGACATGTTTAAATGCCGATAACACTAAAGTATGTATATTTATTCCGCCTGCATGTGCTGTTCACACGCTGACTGCAAGCGAGGCCACGGTGTAACATATGTATGCTAATACTGTAGCTGCAACGGAGCACATTTGTATCTAGATTTTATTTTAGAGAAAAAATATCTATATGCACTTGTATACTTTTTCTTAAAATAACTTCTCATCTCAAATCCTTTAGGATACACATTTCTTAAGGTGTTGTAGCAAGTGGGATTATTAAATGCTGTGCTTGGAGATGGGTAGCAGCATCTTCGAAGCTGAAGATATCACACTGCGCTCACCAACTATCATGCCCAGCGCTGTGAGTATGGGCAAATACCCCAAAGTGGGAAAGGCAGCAGTCCAGCAATGGATGGTTTAGGCTGGGACGACAACGACTTCTGTGCCAATAAAGAGGTTTTTTTTGTACTCTCAAAGCTCCGAAACTCATTATCATTCCCAATATTGTTTGGGGTCGGTGCAATATGTATTTGCTTCCATTACTTCCTGTCAGTCGTCATACTAACATTCACTTACTTCTTACTCATGTCATCTCTCACGTAATCCATAGATCTTTTCTTTGGTCTTCTTCCTCTTTCTCTTGCTCCATCCACATTCATACTTAACATACTTGTTGTTGCATGTGTTTCTCCCCTCCTCATAGTATAAGGCTCCGAAAATACGGAACCGATTTTAAAAACTTTCACAGTTAGGAAGCTACACTACCCCCGGGTGATATAGGCTATATTTTTTCAGGGTACTATGCTGACCACAAATAAATTGGGATAAAGGCAGATAGATGAGGTTCTAGCTACCATGTGATAGGATGAATGCTTCGGTGATACCCGCCCCTCCGACACATGGGTGCATGAGGAACACGGGTTGGTTTTTAGTCAGTAAGAGTCTGACAGTCCCCTTCGCCCTTCCCCAAGGGCGAAGGGTCTCCATGAGGATTTCCCAACCCGATATCAAAAAAAAAAGTTCTAGCTAAGTACCATGTAATAACTAGATAGATTTAAATCAAATTCCTCTAAAATTCAAAGAGAAAAGTCAGGCGTTAAACTTAACTAGTGGTAGATAAAACCAGTGTGAACTGGATTAAACCGGTGTAAACTAATTGATTTGAACTGCACCTAGAGAGTAATAGGAACAGTTTTACGACACATAATAAAGATGTACTGATAGCTAGATAATTACTCTTAGCGGATATTGTATGTGTTTTAATTACTGTTACTAAGTGTTTTGTTGAAATAATAATTAAGAATTTACGTTAAATATTTTAAACTTTAGTACAGATAGCATATTATTATTAAGTTACCACAATCTGTCAAATTTCTTCAATAGATTTTCAACCTTAATGAATAATAATATAATAATTATGGCGGCGTCCTAGCCGATAGTTGGCCACGGCGGCTGTTCTCTTATAAGGAGATCAACCAGCTGCGCAGGTAATATTATAGTGCACAAGCATTTGCGCAGACACAGGTGCACTCCCTATTCCCTCACTCTCATAACCCGATGGGACGGCGATCCGACACGACCGGAGAGAGATTAGGCGCAGGACCGACATTAGGGTGCTCTCTGATGCACGGGGAACCTTTCAACCTTATCACAACAGTGGAAGGTTAATGTTCGATTGGTAAAATTTGACAGATTGGTATAAGTTGACCTGCTGTCGTCTGTACCTAATATTCGGCAAAAAAAGATCAGTGGAAATAACATCATCATCATCATCTGCCTAGCCTTTTCCCTATCCCCCGCCAGTCCCGTGGATGGGTGACCAATTGCCATCAAGAGTTTTTTCATTGTTTTTTCATTTAATGTTTAATTGGTAAATTTAAGATCCAGTGGTATCGATCAATACTTAGTATTACGTGTTTTATCTCACGGCTGTCATTTGAACATCTTTGGCAGTCGTTACGGGTAGTCAGAAGCCCAAAACTCTGACAACCAGTCTTACCAATGGCTATCGGGTTGCCCGGCTAACTAGGTTGTGGACAGGCAGTTGATCCTTCTAATACACTGGTTCACAGCTGCATCCGCAGCCGACCCCAACATAGTTGGGAAAAGGCTAGGCAGCTGATGATAGTATATGAAAGAAACCTACAAAAATCATGGTTTACTAACAACAAATAATATAACAGTCGTAAGTACGATTCGTTTCGCGCACGTTTCGCCTTAGCGTTGGCAAACCGGTTTGATCCAGTGCAAACTGGTTACATATACAGTGTGTGCCTATACATGTTGTGTGCTGCGAACCTGCCTGCCTTCGAGAATGCATTTAGATGCGCTTTCACATAGGTGGAAGGGGGTTTATAGAGTTACGTGCGTCTCTTATTTTTTTATTATGTAGCAATACTAGGTACTATTGTTTAAAAGCTTTTATTTAACTTGCAATGTATGTTCGGGTGAAATATTTGAATTCAATTTTGAAGTAGATATATTCAACCGTTTGTGCTAAGATTTTGTGGACGCGTTTAGTTTTTTTTTAAACTACCTATTTCAGATGATTTTTTTTTTTTGTTTGTCAGGTTGTATGTATGTAACGAGTAATCTCCAGAAATACTGTAGGTATTAATTCTCGAATCGTTTTAGATAGAGATGCATCGTTTAAAAAGTTGTAAGTAGTTTAGAAAGTTCATAGCTCTTCTTGGCAGTCGGGTAAAAACATGCTGTATTAAGAATATTTTTGAGGAAAATTAAAGATTATTATGTGTTTTGATTTACCAAGGAGAGATGTTAAAGTAAGATAAGGAAAATTATTCTTTTATCCTTAAAAATGACCTCACCTTGTATTTCGATGTGCAACTCTGAAAATATAAAATAGCCTATAAAATAATTCAATCAAACATCTAGCCCTTTTACTGAACAACGCCATCCAATACATCAAATCAATTTCTGCCGCTCTCCACTATGACAAAATCGGTTCAGCCAAACGTGAGATAGCCGTGCACATAATACATACATACAGGTCAAACTGAGAATTTCCTCTTTTTGAAGTAGGTTAAAAATAGCGCACACAAAAAATAGTTATAGTTTAGGTATAGTTGTCATCATGAGATTTTTAAGGAGATTCAAAAATGATCATTAGGCACATTATTTAGTAAATTGGTCAATTTTGTCAATGACACCAGCTAGTAATGACAGATAATTTCGTCAAAAAATGCTCAGTAATGATCACTATTATGTTATGTTGAAAAATTCGGTCATGTGAAGCGCTGCAGGGTTCCGTAACACAAGTATGTTTATTTAAATTTTAGCCAATTTATTTTCTGTTTCAAACATCGTCTTTTCTTAATTATGGAAATACTAGAGAGGTTTGCACAGTACTAGTAGTACTAAATTATGCTTATTGCTAAAAACTTAACTATACTATTATGTTATTTGTGTGTGTGTGTGTGTGTGTGTGCTTGTTGTTTTTTAGAAGTAACATGTTTGTTACTTTTTCACGCTATAGCGGCTGGACGAATTTTGATGAAACTTGGCTATATGTATTGTGGCTCATACTTATATCAGACCTAGCTGTTTTCCCGCGGTTTCACTCGCATCCCATGGGAATTACTACCCGTGCCCGGATAAAATATAGCCTATGTCCTTTCTCAAGTTCCAAACTATGTCTGCATCAAATTTCACACAAATCGGTTCAGTAGTTTAGGCGTGAAGAAAAGACAGACAGAAAGACAGACATACAGCGTTACTTTCGCATTTATAATATTAGTTTGGATTTTTTATAATAATATCCTTAACTAGACGTATAAAGTAACACGTGTTACTTAATTAATATTTAATGGCGATCTCGACTTCATTATCTTGTTCATTTAAAATTGTTAATAATTTGTTTGTGTCACTAACTTCTGCCAGCTGTTATATTGGCGTCCCGTAGAAATTACTTCACGCATTCGAATAAAAACCGGCCAAGTGCGAGTTGGACTCGCACATTAAGGGTTCCGTACAATTATCTATGAAAAATGAACGTATCCATTACCTACAACTAGCCAAAATACAAACATTTTTCGGACAGCAAAAAATAACTTTGTTTTTCATACAAATATATGACTAACAAAGTTATAATTTGCGGTTTCACACGTTTATTGTATGGGGAACCCCTTAATATTTTAGTATTATTTAAGTTTTAGAATTTTTTGTTATATTTGTTGTATAATTTGTTGTTTAAATACATCATTTGTGAAAATTTCAGCTTTCTATCTATCACAACAAAGTCTTAGTAATAGCGTCCCGTTTTACCCTTTGAGAACGGAAACCTAAGAAGTATAAGTATATAGCTTGCCTCGATAAATATGCTATCTTACACTGAAAGATTGATTCAAATCGGACCAGTGTTTCTGAGATAAGCGCACTTGGGGTGCAGATCGAGTTCTAGTAGATAAAAACATAATCTCTATATCAACTCATAATATGTTGTATAATGATTTTAGTTCGTATGACAAACTACTTAGCAGTCATAATGACTGTCATGATAATTATAATAATGATGTTTTGAACAAAAAATCTATCTATTGCTTAGCGACAACCCATTTTCAAAACACGTGATTTTTTCTTGTCTATCACGTTTTATTCCTAACTAGCTTCTGCCCGCAACTTCGTACGCGGATCCTGATTTTTTTATAATCATATTTTCTCATCGTTAAAACCTTCTTTCGATCTGTACAAACATTTTAAGACCAAAATATGCCCGATCGGTCCAGCCGTTCTTGAGTTATGCGCTTACCAACACATTTAGCGATTCATTTTTATATATAAGAAGATATGGAATAAATATAGCAATATCTTCATCTTCTGCCTAGCCTTTTCCCAACTATGTTGGGGTCGGCTTCCAGTCTAACCAGATGCAACTGAGTACCAGTGTTTTATATGACTGCCCTGAGCTCCTCAAGCCAGTTATCTGGGTGAATCTATATCTATATACTCCTTAATAAGACTCGTTGTCAGACTTTCTGGCTTCTGACTACTCGTAAGGATTGCCATCCATCTACCTAGGTTTTTCCATCTATGTTGGGGTCAGCTTCCAGTCTAACTGAATGCAGCTGAGTACCGGTGTTTTACATGGAGCGACTGCCTATCTGATTTCCTCAACCCAGTTATCCAGGCAACAACTTCATAAGGTTGGTTGTCAGACTTTCTGACTTCTGACTACCCGTAACGACTGCCAAAGATGTTCAAGCGACAACCGGGACCCATCAATTTATCGTGCCTTCCGAAACATGGAGGAACTCGTCATGACAAGATGGTCACCCATCCACAGACCGACCGCGCCAAGCGTTGCTTAACGACTTTGAAGTCAGAGGTTTTAACTACAAAAAAGGCAAACACACGTTCAACACGTATTTTCGAAAATTCTACATACAAAATTTTCGGAAACACATGTTCAACATGTGTTTATCTGTTCTGTAGTAAGACCCTTATTGTTAACTAAGGCTAGAATTAACTTCATACATGATTCATTGTTTACGTAAACGCACGTTTGTATGCATTATAGTGCAACGTTGCATTTGTTATGGGGTCAGTGGCCTTTGGGTGAAGGACTAAAGTTTATGCAATATTGTTTTGTAAAAATACGGTGTTTTAACAAAGGTTATGCGGGTGGAGAGAATTAGGTAAAAATGCGCATTTTTAGGGTAAAATGGGACCCGGGACGGACGGACAGCTAAGTCATACTAATAACAAAAATTTCAACTGTCTAGCTGTCACGGTTCTTGAGATACAGCCTGGTGATAGACAGACAGAGAAGTCTTAGTTATCGGACGAATGGACAGCGAAGTCTTCGGTACTACTAAGACTTCGGTACCCGTCCGCCTGTCTATCACCAGTTTATCATCTCGTGAACCACAAGAAGTTGAAATTTTCACAGATGATGTAGGTATTGTTGTTGCCGCTTTAACAAAAATACTAATACGACTTTTAGGGGGCTCCTGTACAACAAATTATGATTTTTTTTCGATAACGGTACGGAACCCTTCGCGCGCGAGTCCGAATACCACTTGGCTGGTTTTTCCATTTGGTGTTCTCATAGCAGATTTTCCAGGAGAACTACTTTCCAGAACCGAGTAAAAGTTTGTCCATGTCTTTTTTTAGGCCCTGGACTAGCTGTACCAAACTAGTGTACCATATTATAATCGGAACAGTAGTTCTGGCGTTAAAGTCACAAGAGCCATACAGACAGCTAGAGTTACTAAGGGGTTTTATTTTGGGCTGCGGGTTGTTCGAAAGAGTTACCGCGGCCCTTGGCACACAAAGAGCTCCCGAAGGAACACGGTGGGTTTTAGTCAGTAAAAGTCTGACACTCCCTCACGCTGGTACCCACAGCGGGAGGGGTCATACTGATGATTTCCTATCGATATAAAAAAAGGGGTTTTATTTTACTCCTAAGTATGTACTTATCGAAATACTTATGTTTCTATCGCAATTCAATCCAATTCGAGTGGTTTGAACGGTATTCATAAGATAACATACACTTGGGCTATTTTAGTTTTGTGCCTTTGTCTGTTGCTTAGTAACAACTCCTTTGTCTTAGTTGGTTAATAAGCGTTGATGTTGATTAGGTACTTATTATGAAGTGGGCTGTTCTGTTCCTATTATCTAATCAAATCAATTCAAATACTATTAATATCTCAATTAGCAATTCTGTTATCTGGTTAGATATTTTTCCTGTTTTAAATGTTTTATCCCACTAATGGCCAGTTTCTGAGCACCTTTGTCAGAGGTTTATCTATTCATTTTCCCTTAAAAATAAATAGATAACCTTTCGATAGCGGGACTCAGAAATCGGCCATACAGCATGTAAGCCATAATTGTGTGTTTATACACTGCGAATTTCTGTAAGCTAATTATCAGATTTTTGCGATAAAAGATTGAATATTGATTGTATACTAATATAATAAAGAGGTAAAATTGTTTGTAAATTTGTAAGTTTGTTTGTAGGGGGTAATCTTTGGAAGTAATGAACCGACCTCACGAAAATGCATGTAATAAAGGATTTTTTTGACCTAGTCTACCGGGGACTATTAGCATCCGAGGACACTTTACGTGCCCACGTAAAGCGACCTCGAATGCTACTTGGTAGCAGTCGTTGTTTTAATTCCACGTCTGGTGGATTTGAGAAAACTCTGACACTAGGGCTTGTTAGGTGATTAAGCCTGTCTTGATAAGAAGACTCAATTAAATCCAACCAAATCATTTAACACCTCAACTGTCAAGTGCACATCTGCAGTTCATAAAATTCAAAACTTTTTCGCAGGTGGTCTAAGCGCCTCCCGTAAATCAAAGAATGGATCATCTAAGCGGCTGCCCTGCGTGAGCTCTGCACCACATCTCAACAATAATGTGCACAGCACTAAGGAGGAGGTCGCCTTCCTCAATGGGAAAGGCTTGCCACCTACTGAGGAGAAGAAAGAAAAGAAAGAGAAGTCGTAAGTATACATTTGAATGTCTAAAAAGTCAATTATAAGTAGCTGTTCCTCTTGGTTTTAACACAGTTTAAATATATGTAGAACAATTGGGAAGCTACCTACTAAAGTTCGTAACGTCACACTCACACACGGATGTGCATTAACGAGCATTTATGTACCTTTACCAGTGCTGTCAGTACTGACTGTCGCATCAACAGCTACCGCGCCAGCTAGCATTTGGCCAAATTAGGAACTAAAGTTTAACAGACATTTAAGTCAGTACTACCAAGTGACAACCCTACGGCTTCGATGGTGCTTACGTCATCATTTTGACAACAAGGCTTAGCTTCATTACTGGTACATCTTTATTCTGTGGTTTTACCCACGTCCCGGTAGAACCAGTTCGAACCAACGTTATCTGACTGGCCTTTTCCCAACTGTGTTCGGATGGCTACCAGTTGAACCAGGTGTAGCTGAAAGATTGACTGATGACTACCCGTAACGACTGTCAAAAATGTTCAAATAACAGCCGAGACCCACCAATCTAACTTGCCTTTCCAAACACGGTCATGACACGATGGCCACCCACTAAGGAAGTGAATGTTGCTATTTTTTTATTAATCTTATGATGTTTTTTTTCTTTTACAGGATAGAAGAAATACCCGCTCCCATCAAGAAAACACGGGTGAGATATTTTATAACAACATGTTCATACCAACATAACCTAACTTCGGCCTTCAGTTTAAATTCAACCGCGTCCCGTCGGAGATATTACTTCGAAGATAACTTACTTATCGAGGAGATCTAGAGGTTACTTTTTATCCATGTGCGCGGATTACTCGCATGGAATGCTGGAGAAACCGCTGACGGAAACTAATTTATACTTCTAAACTAATATAATAATAGAGAGGAAATATTTATTTTGTTTGTTTGTACCCTAAAATTAAATGTCCTGCAAAACTGAACTTATTTGAAAAAATATTTCGCTGTTAGGATCCTAAATTATCACCGAGTGGCATAGGCTATATTTTATGCAGGTCTTACGTTGGAAGAAAGGCCTAGAAATAATAATATAATTCGGTTTCTATTCCACCAGATGGCTCAAGCAGGCCACCTATTGAAGATGACCATCCTGGTAGCTTGCTGGATGTTCTTCACCGTCGTCTTCCTCATGTACAACGAGAAGGAACAGGTCAGCAGGCACTCTTCGGTAGCCCCTGGTGAAGTCAAGAGTAAGTTCTTCGTTTAATACTCATACTTAGATAGAAGGTGTCCATGTAAAATAAGGGTACTTAACTGCATCTGGTTCGAGTGGAAGACGACCCCTACATGATGACGTCCTAGCTGATTGTCGGCTACGGCGGCTATTCTCATATAAGGAGATCAGCCAGCTGCGCAGGACATATTATAGTGCACAAGCATTTGCGCAGACACAGGTGCACTCCCTAGTCCCTCACTCTCATAAGCCGATGAGACCGGAGAGAGATCAGGTGCAGGACCGACATTAACGTGCTCTCCGATGCACGGATAAATCAGTCACCAACTCCCAACTCCGGGCTGCTTTGTGAGAGAGTCTAAAACCCACAAAGCGATTTCGGCCCGTCCCGGGAATTGAACCCGAGACCTCGTGCACAGCAGTCGGCTATACGACAACTAGACCAACGAGGCAGTTACGTAGTTTAGACAGCTACATAGTATACACATAATAGATTTTTTGAAAACATGAGAGATAGAAGTGTTTCATAATGCTAACCAATTGCAGACAGGCTACTATTTTACATGGAGCGAATATTATCTGAACTTCTCAACCCAAAATGACCAGGGTAACCCGATAAATCTCGTTAGACTTTCTGTCTTCTGACTACCCGTAACGACTGCTAAAGATGTGCAAATGTCAGCCGGGAGTCATCAATTCAACGTGCCTTCTGAAACACGAAGGAACTCATCATGACAAGATAGTCACACATCTTGGGACCGACTTCGAATCGACCCGTGCAGCTGGTATTAAGCCATGAGCTCTTCATCAAGACCTATCAGTGTAAACCTGTATTCAAACTAATATAACTTTTTGTTTCCAGGTTACACTCTTCAAACAGATAAAGATCAACTTTCAGTGCTGCTCAAGCTAACTGGACCCTTCGTGTCTGAACAAAATGAGAAGAAATTAAATTCTAGTGATAAGCTCAATATTCCCCGAATGGATGTCTGGCTTGAAGGAGATGGATATGAGGCCTTCAAAGAAGATACTAATCAGGTTTGATAGAATCTAACTCTTCAATATCATTCTATAGATGCTTTATCTCACGATAGGGTGAGCTATACTTGTGTGTGTGTAAATGTACACACACACATTGTCTTTGTATGCGTAATCCGTGAGGAAAAACGTATATCAACAAATTCAATTTTTAACCGACTTCCAAAAAAAGGAGGAGGTTCTCAATTCGACCGTATATATTTTTTTGAAGATATATCTGATTTGGCATACAATCATATCTATGCTCTTATGATTTCACTAACGTATCTCTATCAGTTAATAACACCATAATCAACAATAACTTTATAGATCGACTGTCTGTCTTTCCCTCGCAGACCTACCCGCGTCTGTAGGGAACTACGTTGCTCAGCCCCTAGACTATCTATATAACAAATTTCATTAAAATCAGTTCAGTAATTTTGGCGTGAAAGCGAGGTAGATAGAGTTACTTTCGCATCTATCTCAGTAGCGATCTCTTTAGTTACGTCCTCAAACAATGTAACCAAACTATATTTATTAAGATTTCAAAATTTTCTCCTTTCAGTCATCCCACTGGCTACTCTACCTGGACCCTCACGACCAAATAGACTTCACCCTTGGCGAGACGAGGACCCAGGTCCTCAAGCTGGACCCCACCACCACCAAAAGGTCTTCAGGCTCCAATAGAACTGTATATGCCGTCAAGATATCCACTACTTCCAATACAACGACCCCCTTTGCGTTGAGCTACAGTTTAGACCCCCTAGAGTTGTCAACGGGGGTCATCTATGCTTGTATGCTTCTCTGCGCGCTTTATGTACTTATTATTTTTGAGGTAAGTTTTCATCATCTGCCTAGCCTTTTCCTAACTATCGGTCGGTATATTTGTATAGCCTGTTAAATAGATTTGGGGCAAATAAGGTTAGTTTTGAAGTCTGCGGAGCTGGTTTTAGGCTAGATTTGTGTTCACGTTTTTGCGGACAATAGGGTAGACGACAGGGTAAAATTATACATTTACTCCGTAATTTAGATTATCGCAAAATATTGGACACCTATTTTTTGTTTTTAAAAATCCTTGAATAATAACAAAGATAATGAGTATTAAAGTTCAGGAGTGGGGATCCTGACGTCACGCCTATGTTATAATCGTACATAGACGTTACGTCACGCGCAATTTCAGCGGTCTATAGCTTCGTAATTATTTGTTTAGATGAAAAACGATAAAATACTAATTAGATTTTTTTAGTCGTTTAACCTAATTAGATATGTTCGCACGCCAGTTACTGTTTTGCAGTGCGTTTACATTAGCGGTTTTTCTTCCGCAAGACAAGGTTCAGTTCATACGTGCGTTTTCATACACAATTGACAACAAATATATCGCCTGAAACCGCGCGGCCGATTTTTTCTCGCGATTTTGCTACTCTCTTCAAAAAATCGTCAGTGTTCAAGCTCTCTAAGACTGATATGCGACTACTAACGGCCGTTCTCAATAACCTATCTATCTCTGGATTTGCTTACTAGAGATAGAATTTTGACATTAGCCCCAAACAAGTCACTCATCCACGCGACTCCTTATCAGCTGGAAGACAGTTGACATACATACAGTTAGGTGTCAACATAACTCATAACTTTATCATCTCGTTGTTTGACATTGACACTAGATTTGTATCTACACGTTTACTCTAATTCTAGAAAAACATTACTATTGGTATATACTGTAAGATTTTTCTGATCTACTGCCTCGTTGGTCGAGTGGTCGCATAGCCGACTGCTGAGCACGAGGTCTCCGGTTCGATTCCCGGGGCGGGCCGAAATCGCTTTGTGGGTTTTAGAAACTCTCACAAAGCAGCCCGGAGTTGGAAGTTGGTGATTGATACACCCGTGCATCGGAGAGCACGTTAATGTCGGTCCTGCACCTGAAGGTGGATCCACACATTGCGAGGCATGCGCTCCGCACGGCGCACAACGCATGCCTCGCCAAGTGTGGACCTGTATATTCGTGGCGAGGCAAGCGCTCCGCATGCGCGAGGGCGAGCCAACGTATGTCGGCAAATGCTTCAATATCAAAGTGCCTCAGTGCGAGCATTACGTTAGGTGTGGACGTAGCCGCGCATGCACGTTCGAGGCGTGCGCCGCGTACAATATCAACGCACGCCTCGACTGCGAAAATGAAACTGCGTTTGCTCGGGCCAAACAGCGCGCAGCGTATGCTCGGGCCGATCCAACCCACATAGCAGCAGTCAAGATGGCGCCTTTGCATCGCGTGCGCGTATCCGCTGCTGCTTTTATAATTATTAATTCAATTATTGAAAAGAAAAGGAAAGAAAAAAGTCGTCGTCGTTGGTGGGTTAAAAAGTTCCTCCGCCTGCGTTATGAACACGGAAATAAGCTTTTCGATGATCTCTCATTTGAAGAAAATAACTCCAATTTTATACA
>NWSH02000305.1:889842-925169 GCA_002382865.2 Heliothis virescens | reverse complement strand
TTCGCGATTATGCGCCATACGTCTTCTCTTTTATTTTTATTAAAATAATGATTATGTTTAGGATCCCATAATAATCTATTACTTTCATATAATAAAACTGCTTTTCTTAATATTTCTTTGTCGTTCATAATGCACGCGTACATCCGCAGCGAGGCGGATACAACCATCCAAACGCAACGCACCGTTCGCAATGAGCCGGCCGCCACACGGCGCACAGCGCACAGCGCGTGTGCGCCGCACACGCGCTGTGCGTTGTGCGCCGTGCGGAGCAAATGCCTTGCCAAGTCTGCGCGCCTACTTGCCTCGAGCATTTGCTTCGCATGCGATGGCTCGACCCGAGCATATGTTGGTATAATTTGTCAACACGCACGCCTCAAGCCGAGGCATGCGTTGTGCGCCGTGCGGAGCGCATGCTCGTAATGTCTGGATCCACCTTTATCTGTCTCCGGTCGTGTCGGATTGCCGTCCCATCGGGTAATGAGAGTGAGGGAATAGGGAGTGGACCAGTGTATGCGCAAATGCTTGTGCACTATAATATATATATGTCCTGCACAGCTGGCTGATCTCCTTATATGAGAACAGCCGCCGTGGCCGATAATCGGCTAGGACGCCATCAAGATTTTTCTGATCTATCTCCTGGTACTGAGGTCTCCTTTAATCGCCACTTATTCGTGATGACGCTTGTTTTGTTCAAAATTTTTAGGGCTCCGTGCCTTTAGGATAAAATGTAGAAGTGCGTGTCTGTTTGACTGTCCTTCCGTCTGTCTCCAGGCTGTGTCTCATGAACTGTGGTACTTAGACAGTTGTAGTTTTGACAGATGATGTAGTTCTGTTGTCGCTATAACAACAAATACTGAAAACTAACATAAAATAAAGTATTTTAGGGGCTCCTACACAACAAACGTGATTTTCTTGCTCGATCATCTATCTATATATATATCAAAATCAATGCCACTTTTCGTTGTAATTTTATAACTCAAGAATCACTCACCTATCCAAAGCAAATATTTAGGCTTTGTTCAGACTATTAATTTAGTAGATGGTTTATGTGAAGTTTGCATGAAATCGGTCAAGCGGTTCTTCATTTATTGCCTTTAACGTGAAACAAAGTTCGCCGGGCCAGCTAGTAAATCATATTTATTTCTGTTAATAGGTTTACAAAAATACTAACATGTCAATATTTTGAACTAGATGAGGCCATTAATCATACCCCCTTCTCCAGATTATAAACCGCACCATGGCAGCAGTCCTCGTGTCCACCACATCATTGGCAACTCTAGCCTTAGCTGGAGAGAGACCGTCCCTCCCGGAGCTGATCTCCTGGCTGGATGTGGAGACCCTCCTGCTGCTCTTCAGCATGATGCTTCTAGTGGCTATCATGGCTGAAACTGGACTGTTTGATTTCTTGGCTGTTTTTACTTTTGAGGTAAGCACGCTTTGTTTACCTTTTTGACTAGTACTTGTTAGTCGGAATGTAGTAGGTATATTGAAGAGTTAGGGTGGCTAAGGCCTGGTTGTTCGATTTAACTTTAACTATAACCTAACCTTAACCGGCCGTCAAATGGCCGCTCATTGGTTACACAGCTGCCACGTCAAAAATTTGACCAATGGGCGGCCATTTGACGGCCGGTTAAGGTTAGGTTATAGTTAAAGTTAAATCGAGCAACCCGGCCTTAGTTGTTAAGACATCTGCTTCTCAAGTACGAGTGTGCACATTCAAGTCCAGATCAGGCAAGAACAAATGTAAATTATCTCAGGCTGGGTTACTCGATTTAATTTTAACCTTAACTGGCCGTGAAGTGTCTGCCCATTGGTAAAATTTTCGAAATCACAGATATTTGACCAATGGACGGCCGTTTCACGGCAGGTATCTTGGACATTTACGACTGAGTAAAGGTGAAGGAACTCTTGAGGAAACTTAGATTTTAAAGCCTGAAATCACCCGCCTCTTGCGCACGTGGTGATTAACACTCGAACCTTCTCTGTGTGAGAAGAAGCAGCCCTGGTGGAAAATAAAAAGGCTGATGATGAAGATGATGTATATAGATGACGATGCAAAAACTAGTAAAAATGTTAATTTAAATCTTAATTCAGAATTATATTTAGAAGCACGTGTAAAAGCAATTCTTTATGTCATTATAATTATATCTCCCAGATAAGATAATGTCTATTGATATAGCACAGACAATAATGGTGACAACACTTAATAGTAGATATCTTTGAAATAACAATTTATCAAAGGATTTATGTCTTAAAGTACTGTGGAGTACTGTTACAACAATTTGCCTGTCTGTGTATCTGTCGCGGTAGTATGCTAGACAATTAATAAAGACCCTTTCAGTCAGAATTTTCAAGTAAACAATAAAAACAATGTGCTTGTATATTTTATACACACAAGTATGGCTCGCCCGCTTTCGTAAAATAAAATTTATAAAACTAGTCATAAAACAGAAACAGACTCAATCATTTTTATTTTTAATTTAGGGCATATTTAAGAAGGAAGGTCTTAGTTAGAAATACGATAATCTAACAGCGAGGCTTACCAATGGGTATCGAGCTATCCAGGTAACTGGGTTAATAAAGACAGATAGGCAGTCGCTCCATGTAGCACACTGATTATCAGCTGCATCCATTACCCCGGACATTTCACGGCCAATGCAGGTTCAGTTATAGTTAAAGACAAATCGAGCAACCCAAACCTTAGACAGGGGTTACACGATCAGTCTGGTGCCAGTCAATTCCATCAGTCTGGTCCAGAATGATGGGAGAATTATCGTGTAACCGGTTGATTGACGGACTGATGGTCAAAAATGTACCGTATTTTTTGTCCGTCAGTCTGAGACTGATGCCAGAATGACGCCAGACTGATCGTGTAACCCCTGTCTTAGACTGGAAATCCCCAACATAGTTCGGAAAAGGCTAGGCAGTTGATGACATTGCCATTTCTGTTACAGGTGACGAAAGGCAAGATATGGCCGCTTATCACCCTTCTCAGCGCCATCACGGCCATAATATCTACATTCCTGGATAATGTGACCACTGTCCTGCTTATGACTCCTGTTACCATCAGGTAAGTTGTTCCAGGATTTATTTATGGGATTGTTATGTTTGTCGGTGCAAGTAGACAAACCAACATTCTGCCCTTTGTGCACCTTGCTGAAAAACGGACGAGGCTCTGGCGTCTGACTGGTTGTGGTTAACTACCATTCAGCACCAAGTGTGATGTTTAATTGCCACGGAAATGGGCAGCAGCATCTCCGAAACTAAAAATATCCCACACTGCGCTCACCAACAGGCATGCCCAGCGCGGTTATGGGCGAAAGCATGGGGGAGGCAGCAGTCCAGCAGTGGATAAGGGATTTTTAAGAAAAAATGCGATGGTGGTTCAGCTCACTTCTTGGGATATAAAAGTTAATTTTAATACCTTTTTTTCAGGTTATGTGAAGTAATGGATTTAGACCCCATACCAGTGCTGATGTCAATGGTGCTGTTCAGCAACATAGGAGGCACCGTGACCCCTGTGGGTGACCCCCCCAATGTTATCATTGCGTCCAACAAGGCTGTAGTGCAATCTGTAAGTATTTATGATAATTTTACTAGCTGTTCCTCACAGTTTCAACTTCATCCCGGTAGAACCAATTTTGGAATTCGGATGAAAAGTAGCAGCGGTTTTACCCGCACAACGTGGAAACTGACCTGTATACTAAAATTTTAAATAGCCTTCTTCAATAAATGAGCTATCTAATATGGAAAGATTTTTTCAACTCGGACCAGGAGTTTCACGAGATTATTCAAACACAATTTTCTCAACTTCATGATATTGGTATCTCATTTACATACTTACATCTTAATGATATTTTCTCTTGTCTCCAGGGTATTAATTTCACCAACTTCACGCTGCACATGACGTTCGGGATCCTATTGGTCTGCGTCCAGACCTACTTCCAGTTCAGGTTCATCTACAGGGACACTGACAAGCTCAGACTGAATGAGCCGAGAGACGTACAAGGTATACTTTAACACACAAAAAAACTCCTGGCTAAATAACATAACAGCTGCGTGAGTCAATCGATATTAATGGCGTCTAAAGCCGATTGTCAGCCACGGCGGCTATTCTCCCTTCTCTCAGCACCAACATTAACGTGCTCTTCTATGCACGGGTGTATCCCTCACCAACACCCGTGCATCGTGTCGCACGTTAATGTCGGTCCTGCTTGTGATCTCTCTCCGGTCGTGTCGGATTGCCGTCCCATCGCGCTATGAGAGTGAGGGAATAGGGAGTGCACCTGTGTCACAGCTAATGCTTGTGCACTATAATATGTCCTGCGCAGCTGGCTGATCTCTTTATATGAGAACAGCCGCCGTGGCCGGCAATCTTCCTTCCTTCTTCTTCTTCCTTAACTTGTGTTACGCGGATAAAAAGCATATATGTTATTCTAATGTATAAGCTATATTACTGCCATATTTTATCAAAATCCATTCATCTGTTTCTGCACGGTAATAATATTTAATTATACTGTGGTTTCTGTGTGAAGAAGTAACAATCGTAGAGACAAGCTCACAAACTTCGCTTGTATAATGTTAGTGTGATATTTAATTTTCAGATCTCCGTCACCAGATTTCAATATGGCGTCGGGCAGCAGACTCCCTGCCTCATCTCAGCAGAGATGAACTGGTCGTCAGAGAGAGACTGGATAGGAAGGTCAAGAAACTGACTGTGAAGCTTGAGGCTTTGGTTAAGGAGACAAAGATCAGAGCCTGCCCGAAAGACTGCTTTGAAACCATGCTGGCCGATATGAAGGATAAGGTGAGAAACTACGAAGTTATCCGTGAAAATAGATAAAGACGACGCAAAAAGAGGGGTGTTACTTATATATGTCTGTCAATTAGTCTGTCTGTTTGTTTGTGGCCCCGTAGCTTTTAAACGAATGAACCAATTTTTTTAAGCTGATAGTTTGCCAGCACTGCTTTAGTTTTCAGATAGGTTTCATGAAAATTGGCTCGACTGTTTTGTGACCTGTGCTTTTGTGGCTGTTTGTGTTATATGACACATTTTGGCGATAGACATTCTTTATTATAATAATTGTTTTAATGTTATTAGTTAAAGCTTTTTCTGTAATTTTACTGAAATGTTTATTTCTTTATTCACAGTACAAGATAAGAGACAAAGTGTTGCTGATCAAGTGTACGGTAGCCATAGCGTTTGTGGTCACCGTATTCTTTTTACACTCCATACCTGAGTTCAGTAAGTGATTCTATACTTAGATACGAATATTTATAAAGCTTAAAAGTTTGTTTGCTTGAAATGGAAAATTGCTCGAAATGGAACCAGCATTTCTGAAAATAACGAATAGCGGTTCTTAATTTAAAAAAAGCTGGTATCATTTTAAAAAAATTGCAGTGCTAAGTAACCCAATTATCAAGGAAGAAGTTGCCCCGGATTGCAAGTGAAACCGCAGGGCTACCGGAAGCTATGTAACGTTGTTAAGGCATATTGTATTTTGAAATTACACAGCAATATTGTTTTTCAATAAAGCGTTTGATTCTGTAAGTTACCTTATTAATCAAGTCAAACAAAGATTATGAAACTAAAGTGGACACTTTAATTAATAGCTTATCTCATTCTATTAAAAGAAAACGATTATCCTAATGATCTTTGTGTTTTTTTATCCAAAATCAACGTTTTAAATTCTATTAGAAAGGGATCCCTCAAGGTAGCATAATAGGACCAACTCATTATTCTGTGTGCACTTTTGGAGTTGAATAGTTCTGAATTAAAGTTGACTTGAGTTTAGAGTTGACTTGAATTTGATACAAGATTTTCAGGAAATTGCAGATTTACAAGGTTATCAGTCTGCAATTTCCTGAAAAAACTATGAAAAACAATGGAATAGTTTGTTCTAGCCCATAACGATTATGTTTTTCTGCCCTCAGACCGCGTGTCCCTGGGCTGGACGGCTTTATTGGGAGCTCTGCTGCTCCTGACGCTGGCAGACCGTGAGGATCTGGAGCCAGTGCTGCACAGGATCGAGTGGTCCACACTGCTGTTCTTCGCTGCACTTTTTGTACTTATGGAGGTAAGAGCATGGCCCAATTCGTTCTAGCTACTAAAGTTTTAACAGTTCTTATAAAGCTAAAGAGTTTGCTTTAACGCGCTAATCTCAGGAATTAATCAACCGATTTGAAAAGTTCTGTAAGTGTTTTATCGTTCCTGAGATTAGCGCGTTCAAACAAACAAAATCTTCAGCTTTATAATATGTATTAGTATAGTTGAACTGAATAATTATGTTAAAAAATAAATTAATGCATATTGTTCTCATTCCAGGCTCTATCTAAACTGGGTCTTATTGAATACATTGGAGGCCTTACAGAAGGCGTAATTCTGAAGGTGGATGAGGGTGCAAGATTAGGCGTGGCTATACTTCTCATGTTATGGGTATGTGTATAAACTATTTTATTGTCATCCACATACTCTCACGTACTTAATCTTTTTAAATTGATCATATTATTTATCTCATCAATATATGACAGACCTACAAGGCAGAAAAAAAGAGTAGATCTTGATTAAATAATAGCCCAAGAGGTAGTGAACCCTCCGACTAACGGTCGGCCTGTAAGGCTAGAAATTTGTGGAGGGATGAGTCATAGTACACCAAGGCCAACAGCAAAGACCTGGCAGGCCTCAGCCCTGCACATCATCATGCATTTTATTTTTCAAAATGTAAAATTATTACGAAAAATAACTTCCTTCTGTAAGCTTCAAAATTTAATAGAATATAGTTTATTTATTGGTAATCATGGAAAAAAATTGCCAGGCGATTTGAGTAAGCAGAAGTATCAGCCAGGCGTCTCGAAAGGTGCATAGAAATAGCTAGACATGAAATAATTGTTACTAGTAGCGCTATCTATTAGAAATAATGTGCAACTTAACTTGTCCAACTCGCACTTGGCCGGTTTTTTATTCATAAATTTGTATGAAAATCAAAGTAACAGTTCATATTATTTCTAATAGATGGCGCTACTAGTAACAATTATTTACATGTCTAGCTATTTCTATGCACCTTTCGAGTCGCCTGGCAGATACTTCTGCTTACTCAAATCGCCTGGCAATTTTTTTCCATGATTACCAATAAATAAACTATATTCTATTAAATTTTGAAGCTTACAGAAGGAAGTTTTTTTTTCGTAATAATTTTACATTTTGAAAAATAAAATGCATGATGATGTGCAGGGCTGAGGCCTGCCAGGTCTTTGCTGTTGGCCTTGGTGTACTATGACTCATCACTTCACAAATTTCTAGCCTTACAGGCCGACCGTTAGTCGGAGGGTTCACTAGCTCTCAGGTTATAACAGCCCTATGATTGATTGAATGATCGACGAACAGAAGGTTAAGCGGTAGGTTTGTAAATGTTCATCCAAATATCGGAAACACGTTAAATTCTTGAGTATCAGCTGTGAGTTGAATATTTTTGGCAGTCGTCATGGGTAAACAAAAGCCAGAAAGTCTGACAGAAGTATACATGGTTGCTCAGGTAACTGGATTGAAGAGGTCAGATAGGCTCCATGTAAAAACTGGTTATCTATTGTATCCTTGTACCTTGATTGTAGTTGACAAAAGCTTAGGCAGCTGATGACGTTGTTTATAAAATTATTTGACTGCCTCGTTGGTCTAGTGGTCGCATAGCCGACTGCTGATCACGAGGTCTCGGGTTCGATTCCCGGGACGGGCCGAAATCACGGTATTCGAAACTTTCACAAAGTAGCCCGGAGCTGGAAGTTGGTGATTGATACACTCGTGCATCGGAGAGCACGTTAATGTCGGTCCTGCGCCTGATCTCTCTCCGGTCGTGATGGATTGCCGTCCCATCGGGTTATGATAAGGAGTGCACCTGTGTCTGCGCAAATGCCTGTGCACTATAATATGTCCTGCGCAGCTGGCTGATCTCCTTATATATGAACAGCCGCCCTGGCCGGCAATCGGCTAGGATGCCATCATCATCAAGTTATAAAATTATAATTTCAATTAATGATTCCAAATCTTCTCAGGTATCAGGAGTAACGTCAGCCTTTGTAGACAACATCCCTCTAACGACGATGATGGTCCGAGTAGTGACTTCTTTGGGCAACAATCCAACACTTAACTTGCCGATGGCTCCTCTCATATGGGCACTATCGTTCGGAGCATGTCTTGGAGGTAAGATTTTTTTCTTTTAAGTTTCAGCTGTCCCTCTCTGCTCGGCAAAGATCTCCCTATTTCGTCTCCACGCCTCTCCATCCTTTGAGTATTTCCACCAATCATGGTTGGTACAATATTAACGGGTGTTTTGTTTGTTTTATTTGCTTGCTGAAGATTTAGGACTTCAGAATTGTGGTTTAAACTCAGTTTTTATGACAATATTTCGATAGTATAGAAATAACCTGATGCTGGAGCCAGGAGTGTGCTTTCTGAAGGAGTTTCTTCGTCTCGATGACTAGAAGAACTTTCTAGTCGATTCTTCTCCGTCAAACAAACTTTGTAGAACCGTCCACCTAACTCCTGGTTTCATGAGTCTTTTTGGAATAATAACCTTTTTCTTTGACTTTTTTTTCATAATTTACAAGTAACAGTTATTCTCACCCCGTCATTTGGACTAGTCTCTCCACCTCAGAACCTAAGCTGCTACAGTATTAATTAAACTGAATAAATAAATATTATTATTATTTAACTATATACCTTCTTCCAGGAAACGGCACTCTAATCGGAGCAAGCGCAAACGTGGTGTGCGCAGGAGTGGCGGAACAACACGGATACAGATTCACCTTCGTACAATTCTTTAAGATCGGCTTCCCAATCATGATTGGTCACTTAATAGTAGCTTCAGGATATCTTATGGTATGCCATTGCTTATTTCAATGGCATTAGCTGTAAGAAATTTTGTTTTTTATGTCAAAAATCTACCCTAAGCTATTGGCACAAGATTCAATTTTGGATGTCACAAATTTGGATGTAAATGGAGAAGTGAACAAGACATTATAAGTATTTGAATTGTGATAATTTCTTTTAAGTTTGGTAAAGTCGTTTGTTATTTGTTTTGAAAAAAGCTGCCGACTGCAACTGCCGATTTTAACTACCACAGCTGCACTATTGGCACAGTTTAAATATATGTACAACAGTTGGGAAGCTACCTACTAAAGTTCGTAACGTCACACTCACACACGCAGCCGCATTGACGAGCATTTATGTACCTTTACCAGTGCTGTCAGTACTGACTGTCACGTCAAGAGCTACCGCGCCAGCTAGCATTTGACCAAAATAGGAACTTAAGTTTGACAGACATTTAAGTCAGTACTACCAAGTGACGACCCTACGGCTTCGATGGCGCTTACGTCATCGTTTTGACAATAATGGTTAGCTGGTACTGGTACCTACATCTTTATTCTGTGCTACTGGTTTGTTTGTATTTACATGAAATCGTTTTGGCTCGAAGCGGCAGTAGCATTTGCAGTTGCCATCAGATATCGACCGATTTCATGCAGTCGTTGCACGTGCGATCCGCAGATGCAGTCGGCAGCTACTTTTCAAAACGTAGACGCCAGTACATCAACTTATCTCAATCTGTAAACTTCAATCGATTTTCAACCTTATCACAATAGTGGAAGGTTAATCTTCGATTGGTAAAATTTGAGAGATTCCGATAGGTTGACTTGTTGGTGTCTGTATCTTAAGCTAATGGATTAACGCAAGTAGGGTTAAAAGGTGAATGATATAATCGGAAAAAATTGATCAAAATTTTCAAGTTGTTGAATGTTTGCATGCAAAAATTTACAAAAATGACGTATTGATTTCGTTAAAGTTTTGACCACTTTTGTTTGAAATATGTTACGATTTTATTGAAATGTAATCCGTCCAAATTGTGAGGTCAGTTTAGTGTCACCATCAGAAAAGTATAGTTTATTTAAAATGTCTACTTTTACTGAATGTAAAATTATTTAAGTAGTCCGACAACCAGCCTTACCAAGGGGTATCTGGTTGCCCAGGTAACTGGGTTGTGGAGTCAGTCGCTTCATGTCAAGCACTGGCACTCAGCTGCATCCAGTTAGATTGGAAGCCGACCCCAATATACTTGGGAAAAGGCTAGGCAGTTGATTCAGAACTGTTAATGTAGGCTGAATATGTTTTCTTAAAAGACAATGTTATTATTTTGTGACTTAAAAGGGAATATTTCCCTTAATTAAACTATGTAGTTATATGCAAATATAACTGGTAAATGCCTTAATCTTTGACAAATTCGCCCAAGTAGTTAGCACACTCGCCCAAGACTACGGCAAACACGCCCAATTCTTTGGAAAATAAATTTTCCTTAAGGTGAATGCGACAATTTAAATTGTAAGAAGTTTCGGAGTTAAACAAGGACATCTGAAATTACTTTGTAGGATATTATAACCGCCAATCATAAGATCACGCCTCATATTGAATGTTAACTTAGGTAAAACATGAAAAAAACCATTTTACATTTGAATTTCCCGCTTCTAGTGGTCCATTCGACCACTAGAAGCGGGAAATTCAAATGTAAAATGGCAACCTTAATGGCAAAAACGCCCAATTAATGAAGTTTTTTGTTTAATTAGTGGCTTGAAAGCCCCTGTACAAATATTTAGTGTGATATAATATTACAGTATTGCTTTAGAACAAATTATGGAGTAAGATATATTTTATATAAAGTTAAATAATTCTAGTACTTATTTAATTTATGCTATCAAATAAAATAGAACATTATTTTTTGTCCGTTACAGTGATTTGCACCCTTATACTCAAAAGTTATATTTATTGGCGACACTTAATAATTTTGTTCCTGATAAGCGTTTTATACGCGCGTATAAGCTCATTTTCAGCGCGTATATTCGGTCTGTTTGTTACACGGATATTCTGTACGAGTGTTGACGCGCTTAGAAACTTACATGAGCTACGTATACTACTAATTTGGAAGAGCTCGTGGCTAAGTCAAAGCCGCGCAGATCGGTCAATCATAAAGTTAAACAACGCCTGGCGCGGTCGGCCGTGCATGGGTGACCATCTTGTCATGACGAGTTCTTCCGTGTTTCGGAAGGCACGATAAACTGATGCCCCAGCTGTCATTTGACCATCTTTGGTGGTCTTTACGGGTAGTCAGAAGCCAAAGTCTGACAACCAGTCTTACCAATGGGTATCGGGTTGTCCGGGTAGGTGTGTTGTGGAGGTCAGACAGGCAGTCGCTCCATGTAAAACATTGGTTCTCAGCTGCGTCTATAATGTATCGCGCGTGTATGCTTACCTTTATACCGTAAAGAACGCTTACCCGCAAAAAATACGCTCGCCTAAAATCAGCCGCTAAGTTTTGTAACTTTTGAGTGTACGGCTAAACTGTATACCATAATAATGAATTAAGACGTATATAATAGTACAAACTATTTATTTTTGTCTAATTATTAATTTTACAATTAATGATAATTATTCATTAAAATTATAATTCACATTTTTGAAAATTATTTTAATGTTTTTTGTAAAAAATAAGAAAGTTCATTATAAAAATGTTTTTATTTCATTTTATTCGGACATACAAGCTGTTGATTTGCATCCTAGTCAAATTCAAGGACGTAGTTATGCTCATGATTCTCGTCCCAAATCAACATTAAAATGAGTAGGTTTTTTATATTTACTGAAATTCGTCAGTGTATAGGTACTAGGCGTATTTGAATGCGACGCGTGTAGTAGCCTTATAATCGCGCTGTGCTTTCACGCAAACGACACGGACTGACGAACGTATTGATTTTATCTACGATTTTGTTTAATTAATTCTGAAATACTGCTAAATTTCAACAACAAAAAAATCAGTGCAATGTCACCATTTCCCGTCTCCCGTAGTTTCAATTGATTATTTATGTATTTTGAGACAACCTCCTGGAATTTGGCCAGAAAGCAAATCAACAGCTTGTATAATGACCCACAACTTTATTGAACAAAATTCAATCCTAATAATACTTATAGAGTTAAATGCGAGACCTTGTAAGGATGTACAGACAGGTCAACGTAAACGAATCTGTCAAATTTTACCAGTCAAACATTAACCTACCTCCATTGTGATTAGGTTGAAAATCGATTGCAGAAATTTGACAGATTGTGGTAACTTGATGTGCTGTTGTGTGTACATTTGTTAGTCTTTCACGCAAAAACTACTAAAAACTTGGCAGTACAGCTACATTATATCTGATAACATGTAGGCTCCTTTTTATATATTTACGTGGTAGACGCGGGCAAAACCATGGATCGAGACTAGAATAGTATTTTTATATTATTATGTGAATCAATATTTCTGTTTTTTTTTTAATAATTTTAATCTTATTCCTGCGGTCTCTTGTTTGTATTAAAAATGTCTCTTTTATAATATACATACATGTACGTATACAGGGTTACTTGTAACTCGACGTATATCCGGAAGGAGGTGATAGAAGGGCACAAAAGCAACAAATTAAGCCACTCCTACCTCTGAGCAAAGTTCAGTGGTTTCCGAGATATTGGCAATTTTTGGATTTTTGGAAATTTACCCAAAATTCGACATTCAAGCTTAGACCTTTTTGGCCATTATTACATCATTTGAAAACCTTCTGACTAATCTTCTCAAGCTTACGCACTTTTCTGCCTCATAGAACAGCTTAACAATGTCGAAATCTAACAGTATTGGATTTGGTAGCGTCGATTCTATACATGGACGATTTGGTTATGGGCGCAAATAAGTAAGACACATGTCATACAAAAAAAAATTGCGAAAATCTCAGAAACCACTGAACTTTGCTCAGAGGTAAGAGTGGCTTAATTTGTTGCTTTTGGACCCTTCTATCACCTCCTTCCGGATATACGTCGAGTTACAATTAACCCTGTGTACTTTATTACGTGGGTAAGGGCCGAAACACATAACCGCGTTGCGGCGCCGCGCCGCGAGAATTGGCAGTGGCGGCACCGCCAATTTTAGCGGCGCGGCACCGCTAGTTTCAGCGTTATGATGTCATACTTGGTGACAATGATTTAGTTTGTTTCTATCACTCTAGCAAATAATACGTGTCAGTAATATTCAAGTTAAAATATATTTTCGTCTATCTTTACTGCTCTGTATTTTCGAGAAAAGTACTCTACATCGGGATTCACAGCCTTATTAAATGGATGTATCCAGTATCTTCTTTGCCGTTTATTTAATACAGAGTAATGTCTTTTTAATAATAAATAAGCAATAAGTTTCTCACGATTGTCCATGGCAGAGACACGTTTATCCACAATAAAAAATCACGAGGAACTGGTTACCCTACAATAACGCTCTTTTTCGCGACGCTGCAACGCCGCAACGCAAAACGCCGATTTTAGCGGCGCGGCGCCGCAGCGCGGTTATGTGTTCGGCCCTAAATGTAAAACAATTTTGGTAATTCTTATGTTTTTTGAGGCAGTTTATTGTAAATAGATTTTTTGATATCTAAAACATGATAATACAATTTGTTTAAGTTATATTTTAAATATACAAAGTGAATACGACATATAGTTATGAATAAAAAATAAACTCATGCGCATTTCGCGCCAGTTTAATTTGAATTCCTGAAGTTAGCCATTTGTTCGTACAGATATTGTCAAGGGCTTATTATCCGAAGTTGGCTATTGTCTTAACAATAGAAAAAAATATATATATTAAAAAAATACTACTCCATTCTAGATAGCTCTGACAGAAAGATGATACAATAGAAAAGTAGTCAGAATGAAATACATTTCTTTGGCATAAATATTTACCTACAAATAATAAAAAAAAATACATTATTACAACTATCAAAAAACTCATCCGCATCGCTGTCAGCGGGGATCGTGCCCAAAAGGCTGGCTGCACTGCCACGCTGGATGGCAATGCAAATTCTTTGACCGAAGTATAGGCCAGCCTTTTGGTCACGAGTAGACTCCACAAAACTTTTTTTCTTTGGTATTTTCTATCAGATAGCAATCTATAATTTTATGTATCCCATAGTTAATTTTATTTAATTCAAAAGCATGAGTAAAACTATTTCGTATTCACTTTTATAATCCTACTAATGTTATACCTGAAAAAGTTTGTAACGATGTATGGATGTATGTGGGTATGTTTATATCTCTTTCAAGCTAAAACTACTGAATGGAATTTGATATAACTTGGAAGTAATATAGCTTTATATATCAGAATTATATATATATTACTTTTTATTGTTTGCACAGCCTAAATTAGCGGACAATTTGTTAAAAGTTACATTTGGAGTTAAATTAATATCAAAATGACGTAATAATTATAAGTTAAAATAAAAGTAATAAGAGTGAATTTTTTTTTTATTTACCCACCCATGAACGGAACTTTCCATTGTATCAAACCCACTCTGTTACTCTATGGAAAAAAAATAGTAAAATTTTTACTTGTAAGGATTTTTTTCCTATCAATGATTGATTGATAATCAATCCACGTGAACAACCCTATTTTTGGTGCAGATTCATGAATTACTGGCTTCTGCCAGCGGTTTCACCCGCGTCCCGTGCGAACTACTCGGCGCACCCGGATAAAAAGTAGCCTATAGCGTTCCTCAGTAAATGGGCTATCTAACACTGAAATAATTTTTCAAATCGGACCAGTAGTTCCTGAGATTAGCGCATTCAAACAAACTCTTCAGCTTTATAATATTAGTATAGATATTGTTGTGTATGCACATCCTTTCCAAAACTGCACTTCACAACGTAAAATCCATAATATGTTTGACAACTTATACACCAGAATTCATTACACATTCTAAAAGTTCAAAAGAACCTAAACCCCCAAGTTGACAAAAGTAGCTTAACAACCAGAACTCCAAAAGTCGCTGTCAAACATTTAATTTAAAAGTATTGAGATATTGCCCCAGGAAAGCTTTATTTTCTTCATTAATTCTTTTCAAGTAGAGTAATTTATTTTTATTTTTGACTAACGTGGGGAACGACTATTGATTATGTAAGATCTCTTCAAGATCGAAGATCTAAGGGTTACTGCAATCCAGTGGGCCCCACTAGGGTCAGAGCCTGCCGGTGCTGCAGAATTGTTCGAAAGAGTTACCGTGGCCCTTGCACACAAAGGGCTCAAGAAGGAACACGGTGGGTTTTAGTCAGTAAAAGTCTGACACTCCCTCACGCTGTCACCCACAGCGGGAGGGGTCATCTGATGATTTCCCATCAATAAAAAAATGGTTTATGGCAGTGAAACTAGTTTTTTTTTTCAAATAATATCTTTTATTTGCGAGATTATATATCATTTTTACTATGATAATACTTTTGTTATTAAGTCGCACTAACTCCTTTTTCCTTTTATACAACAAAACCTATTTTTTTTTATAAGACTAAACATACAGCCAAATTAATATCAAAATAACTAATAAAATTATTCAATCGAGAATTTATCCTTAGTAACCTAACTTAAAAATAAAAAAACTTTTCAAAGCACTTAATCATAACTTTGGTGGTTATTATATCTAACTTATTTACGTTTAATAAATATATATTCTAATGGTTTAAAGAAATATAAATCAAAGGATATACTCAAATATAGTTTAAGATAAATATTTATATTTTCTATTTATACTCTTTCTATTTAAATATTTATACTCTTACGATTTTTTATACTTTGACTTTGAATAAAAATCTAAAGGCGAAATTCCACTATTGTGCAGCACCGTGAAGGAAATGTTTCTTCTAATCTAATCGCTCTAGCAAACAGTAACAAATTGCATGCTATCATTTCTGAAATGTCCGCGAAACTGCAACTTTTGTGCGCAAATCACATTCGCCACAGTGCTGGTGGAATCTCGCCTTCGCCTACAGACCACATCAACCTACCTCAATCTGTCAAATTTCTTCAATAGATTTTCAACCTTATCACAATCGTGGAAGGTTAATGTTCGATTGGTAAAATTTGACAGATTCCGATAGGTTGACCTACTGGCGTCTGCACCTATTTACTATCAAAGACATCCAAATCAAAATGTTATTTTTTAAGGTTTTTTTTCTTTCCTCTCGCCTTAGGCGTAGGAGGCTCACAATAAGTTGGTTCAACATACTCATTTCCTCTGCTATTAGCATAACGTTCATTATTAATATTAGCATAAGGACTATTATTCGTTGCCACACTAGGTTCGCAGTACATAGGTTCACCTCCCGTGTTCGCATAAGGAGATTCATTCCCTACATTCACATATGGATTATTATCTTTTTTAAACTTGTCCCTTAATACTTTAGGTATAACTTCAGCATAACATTGGTCTTTCCTATTCGCGTAAACTTCAGAATAATTGGGATCATCAGTTTCTTTGAACGTATTCTTTGCTCGGGGACCTTTGATGTCCAAAACGGCGTATGTGGGTTCGGCCATGTTTTTATTTCTTTCACTTTTTGGTATGGCAGTAGCGTATGCTGGTTCGGAGTTGAATGGCACGCTGTATGTTGTATCTTCTGGTCTTCGGTCTACTGGTACAGCGTATTGGGAATCCCATTGGGGAGGATGAGCTGGTATGGTACCGTCTCTTGAGTTTTGGAGATTCTCGTAGTGGGGATTGTAGCCTCTCTGTAAGGTTAATTTGATTTTAGAAAAATAAACCGAGCAGGTCTTTATTCTCTCGCTCTCATAGCCTGATGGGGCGGCAATTCGACACTATCGGAAATAACATTAACTGTCTCGTTGGTCTAGTGGTCGTATAGCGCGACTGCTGTGCACGGGTCTCGTGTTCGATTCCCGGGTCAGGCTGAAATCGCTTTGTGGGTTTTAGAAACTTTCACAAAGCAACCTGAAGTTTGGAAGTTGGCGGTTACATCCTCGTGCCTGGGCTACTTAAAGACGGCGTCTTCGAATGCTATTCAGTAGCAGTCGTAGTTATAATTCCACGTCAGAGGCCGTTAGGCAGATTTGAGAAAACCCTGACACTAGAGCTTGTTAGGTAATTAAACCTTTAGCGAGTGAGATAAGAAGAAGAGATAACAACAGGAGGGACATTTATATGCTCTACGAGGCACGGGTGTATCACCACCAACTTCCAGAATCCGGGCTACTTTGTGGAAGTTTCTTAAAACCTACAATGCAATTTCGACTCCGGGAATTGAACTCAGACACCGTGCACAGCAGACAGGTCGCACTTGCGATCACAAGATTAACGGTATATTCATTAAATAACACTAAGACTTGATAGTTTGTTTGTTTATTTTGATTGAATACATTTACCTGAGGTCGGTTTTTCTTCCTCATTTTCGTGATAATGGTAGAAACGCATATGATTATAATGGAGATAATACCCATGACTACAGCCAGAATTTTGTATAAAAGCGATTGATCTTCCACTGTAATAAATACATTGTATTAAATTATAATATACAGGTTATCATCAAAGAAGGCAGGGACCTTAATAATAATGACGTCTAAACTGATTGCCGGTCACAGTGGCTGTTCTCTCAGGAGATCAGCCAGCTGCGCAGGACATATTATAGTGCAGGCACATTTACGCAGACACAGGTGCACTCCCTATTCCCTCACTCTCATAGCGCGATGGGACGGCAATGCTTACTATGACATTACATTCATGCTTGGAAAAATGACTCACAGAAGAGTAAAGAAACTAATATTTCTATTTTTGGATCTTGTTTTAGACCTTTAATAGGGGTTAGTTTGTTGCAAATGATATCCTGGAAAAGCTCATTGGATTTTGGATACAACTTTTAACGTGGGTGAGGCAGAAAGATGAGAGTAAACCCGCAGTATAGAAATATAAATGTATAAGGAATTACCTGTGTCTGGTTGAGCATCCGGTAAAGGTGTGGTTTTTACCACCTCAGCTATAAGAAAAATGTATTTACAAGTTTCAGTTACATAATTGTTTTAAAGCCTTTGCTAGAAACTATGAATTGTTCATTATTCTGCGACCACGAAGGAATTCGTGGCTCGTGGCTGAAGAAGGAACAGCCACACGGATCGATCGGTCATAAGGTTTAGCAACGCTTGGCGCAGTCCATGGGTGGTCTTGTCACGACGAGTAATTTGGCAGTCGTTACGGTAGTCAGAAGCCAGAATAAGTCTGACAACCTGTCTTATCTACCCGGTCTGGGTATCGGGTAGCCCGGGTAACTGGGTTGAGGAGGTCAGATAGATCGCTCCATGTAAAACACAGATACTACGCTGCATCTGGTTAGACTGGAAGCCGACTCCAATATAGTTGGACAAAGGTCTGGCAAATTACCTAATAAGTAATTCCCTGCTGAGTAGTTGATGGATGGGAGCTGTATATATGGAGATAAGACTGCGTGCAAAAACCTTGATAAAACTTGGATTTTAAAAGTCTGCAATCACCAACCCGCATTGAGCAAGCGTGGTGATTGACACTCAATGCTTTTCTGTTCTCTGAGAGGAGTCTGCAGCCCATTAATTGGGCTATAAAAAAGCAGCCAAGTGCGAGTTGGACTCGCGCGCGAAGGGTTCCGTACCACGCTCCTGTAATTCCTCGCTTGAGTAACAGATGGCGTTGTATTCAAATTGAACTATCTTTATAATTTATTGTATGGGGATTCCCCTTAATATATAACTTTTTTAAATTTTTTGTATTTGTTGTTATAGCGGCAACGGAAATACATCATTTGTGAAAATTTCAGCTCTCTAGCTATCACGGCTTATGAGATACAGCGCGGAGACAGACAGACAGATAACGAAGTCTTAGTAATAGGGTTCCGTTTTACCCTTTGGGTACGGAACCCTAAAAACGCTGATTATGATGATAATGAATAGAATAACTTACATAAAGGTGGCATAGTACTTGTTGTAGTGGTTGTTATTTGTTTCTCCCGGAGAATCACTAGGACTTGTCTCATAACGACACACTTATCTCCCGGACAAGTCTCTTTCAAGTAACACGAGATAACTGTTGCTTCATTCTTTTGACTTAATTCGAATGAATAATCGATACTCGTATTTCCTTGTTTTTTTTCGCTACCTAAAATCATTATTAATTGTAAATATACACACACACACATAATAATGGCGTCCAAGGCCGATAGTCCTCATATAAGCCAGCTGAGACATATTATAGTGCACAAGAAATTGCACAGACACCCTAAGTTTTAAATTTAAATACAAGTTTCAGTTACATACTTAAATGTTTTAAAGCCTTTGCTAGAAATTATGAATTTTCCAATATTCTCCGACCATGAAAGAACTCGTGGCTCGTGACTGAAGGAGGAACAGCCCGATGGGACGGCAATCCGACACGACCGGATATATCGCACAGGGCCCACATTAACGTGTTCTCCGATGCACGGGTGTATCAATCACCAACTTCCAGACTCCGGGCTGCTTTGTGAAAGTTTCTAAAACCCACAAAGCGATTTCGGCCCGTCCCGGGAATCGAACCCGAGACCTCGTGCTCAGCAGTCGACTATGCGACAACTAGACCAACGAGGCAGTTAAATTGATAATATAATGTTAAGTAAATTAAAAAACAACTTACACCGACTTATATTCGCTGCTGTATACTCTAAATGTAATTCTGTCGATGGACCATTCGGGCTTGAAAAACGTTTGCATTTTAAGTTTAGGGTCTCGCCTACTACAAAATCGTAGTAAATAACCCTTAGTTTTTTGTAATAATACAGTTCCATGGCTGTGCCTTTTGACCCTATTTCCACACCTATAGGATATTTCTCTGAAAAAAGATAAACGTTACATAAGGCAATGAAAGTACGTGGTGCTGCGGGATAGTTCGCGCGAGTTACCGCGGCCCTGGTACACTGTGGACTCCAGTAGAAACACTGTGAGTTTTACTCAGTGAGAGTCTGACACTCCCTCACGCTGCATCTTCAGCATGAGGGGTCAACTGATGATTTTCCTTCGACAAGGAAGACAATGAAACTGCGAGTTACCGCGGCCCTGGTGCACAGTGGGCTTCAGAAGGAACACGGTGGGTTTTACACAGCAAGAATCTGACACTCCCTCACGCTGCACCCACAGCGGGAGGTAATTTAATGATGTCCCACCAAAAAAAGACAAGGGCACGGTTTCATACAAAAGCGACCAATCTAGATCACTCATTGCTTGAATATAAAAAAATGACTGTGTAAACGTTTTCGCACTAGTTCGGTAAATAGCACTTTGCGTGCCTGTAGACGATGTGGTAAGCGACAGTTTCATAGCAAGTGTATTGACCCTGCAGGGCCCACTGGGGCCAGAGCCTGTCGGGACTGCGGGTTGTTCGAAAGAGTTACTGCGGCCCTGGCACACAAAAGGCTCCTGAAGGAACACGGTGGGTTCTACTCAGTATAAGTCTGACACTCCGTCACGCTGTCACCCACAGCGGGAGGGGTCATTCTGATGATTTCCCATCGATAAAAAAAAGTGTATTAAATTATTTTTTTAGTGTATTAATTTCCCTTTCTTGTTTTCTCTTATATTTATTACAGCCAGTTCCACAGGTCCCAGATAAAGGTATCAATAGCTATCTAACGGATAGTGCCATAGACATGTTTTTGATTTTGTTTACTTTTCTGTGGCATGGTCTGTCGATAGCTGTTTAGAACTCTATCTGCGACCTGTGAAAATGGCCGTTAGTATTCCAAATCCATATATTTTACCTTCTATATACTCTACTTTAGAAAACTTTATTTGTATTAAAACTTTATTTTTATTATCTTTTTTCGAATCCAGGCTACACCTTAAACTTTTCCCATCATATTTTGGGTTGCTTACAAATGTGATTTCCGACGACTTATTGAGCTTTAAATCTGAAATACAAATGAGTAAAGAGATTAATTAACAACTTAAATTATTTTGTATGCCTCGAACCAGACCACGGGACTATAGAGTCCCGGATTTTTGGAAGGCGAACGTGGGGCCGAAGCCAACACGCTGAAGCCCTTTTGAGACAACTTTAATGATATGGTGACACAAAACCGACGATTATCCCTGTATACACTATATAAATGTACCCCAAGGACAATCCCCGGTTCTGTGCTAAACTATTGCTAACTATGGAATAAACTACTTGGGCTATTGTGATGGGATGTTAGTGGTCTAGATTATTTTTAAACAAATTATTATTTTTTATTTTATAATTAACAAGCTTCTGCTAGCGGTTTCACCCGCGTCCCGTGGGAACTACTCAGCGCACCTGGATAAAAAGTAGTCTATAGCGTTCCTCGATAAATGGGCTATCTAACACTGAAATAATTTTTCAAATCGACCCAGTAGTTCCTGAGATTAGCGCGTTCAAACAAACAAACTCTTCAGCTTTACAATATCAGTGTAGATTTAAAACAATTTTTTTTTTATTTTATTATTAATTTAAATCAAATGATTATTATTTATTTTTTAATTAATTTAGAACATGATTATTAATATTACATTCAGCTTACTACATCGTATGCTTAAATCGTTAAAATAACGCAACGGATTTAGATGCGGTTATTTTTAATAAGTAGAAGCAAAAACGACTAGATTTCAAATCACAGAAATGTCGAAGCTAGATTTGGCTCAGACTTCATAGAACTACGTTTCTTACCTCGCTGTTTAGCACCAAAAGTTTTAAGTTCTTTTATATTCGACTCATCCACAAATCTCATTATTGCATCCTCTTCTCTTGTTTCGCATACCACTGACATATTCTGTTGCGGCGTGAACTTATATTCGATTTCAGAATAGTTTCCCTCGTCATTCGTCACATATCTGAGATTTAAATTGTTTATTCTGACTTCCAACGGATTATCTGTAAATACAATTCACTAAATGACTCACTGACCTCTATTATACCACTGGACAGGCTGTTCCAAGCGTTTGACAGGATTTTTTTTGTGTCGCTTTGAAGCGCCACTAGCGAGTTTCCAGCGAACTAATTTTGACGTTTAATGCAAATGGCTGCAAACTACGTGTACATTTTTGAAAACAATAGTGTTTGACACTTTATGATGTATATGACGTGGCTGATTTGGATAATAAGGGGCCACTTTTTAGTACCACAGAAACTCGCTACGTCCGACAGCGCCAAAATGGCGATAATCGAACAGGCCTAAAAACCTTGACAGCAACCACTCCAGTGGTATTATAGAGGTCCGTGTAACGACTGGGTTGTTAGAAAATTACCGAGGCCCTGGTACACAAAGGGCTCAAGAAGGAACACGGTGGGTTTTCGTCAGTAAAAGTCTGACACTCCCTCACGCTGCCACCCACAGCGGGAACGTTCATTTAATGATTTCCCATCGACGTTAGTCGACGAAAGTTCCGGGATTCGAAAACGTAGTACCACTCTAGTTTTAGGACGTCGGTTAAGAAATATTGATTTTCAGGCAATTATTTTTTGCCGCCAAAAATATTGTTATCTAAATAAAAATAATGAATATAACAACAATCTTACTTGTGAAGGAAAATAAGACGAATTTGACCATGACAGTAATAATATTATTATTGTCGTCTTTACACCTACATGTGATGGAAGAATTGCTATGTTCCACACGCATTTTTGTAATAAAACCGGCTGCCATGGTCGTTGTCTCACTTGAGCTGTTGAACTTATCTGCAAAAAATGAGCAAATATACGGGGTTATTTGTAATTCGACGTATATCCGTGAAAGAGGTAATAGAAGGGCCCAAGAGCAACAAATTAAGCCACTCTTACCTCTGAGCAAAGTTCAGTGGTTTCCGAGATTTTCGCATTTTTTTAGGGTTCCGTAGCCGAATGGCAAAAAACGGAACCCTTATAGATTCGTCATGTCTGTCTGTCTGTCTGTCTGTCTGTCTGTCTGTCTGTCTGTCCGTATGTCACAGCCACTTTATTCCGAAACTATTAGGACTACACAGTTAAAACTTGGTAGGTAGATGTATTATATTAACCGCTTTACGATTTTCGTACAAAAATAAAAAAATAATAATATTAGGGGGGGCTCCCCATACATGAAACTGAAACTAAAAATATTTTTTTTCTTCAAACCTATACATGTGGGGTGTCTATGGATAGGTCTTAAAAAATGGTACTGAGGTTTCTAAAACCATTTTTTTCTAAAGTCAATCATTTTAGCGTAAGACACTCCCAAAGTGCCAAAATGTGTGTCCCCCCCCCCTCTAATTCTTAAACTACCAAAGTGAAAAATCTGAAAAAAATATATGTTATAGATCTCAATAAAAACTACCAACCAAAATTGGTTTGAACAAGATACAGTTAGTAGTTTTTGAGATATAGCACTTTTTAAGTAACCGCAAATTATAACTTTGTTATTCATATATTTGTATGAAAAACAAAGTTAATTTTTGTTGTCGATAAAAGTTTGTGTTTTGGCTAATTGTAGGTAATAAGTACGTTTATTTTTCATAGATAATGGAACGGAACCCTTCGTGTGCGAGTCCGACTCGCACTTGGCCGGTTTTACATTTATTTTTGTATGTGTCTTACTAATTTGCGCCCATAACCAAATCGTCCATGTATAAAATCAACGCTACCAAATCCAATACTGTTAGATTTCGACATCGTTAGGCTGTTCTATGAGGCAGAAAATTGCGTAAACTTGAGAGGATTAGTCAGAAGGTTTTCAAATGGTGTAATAATGGCCAAAAAGGTCTAAGCTTGAATGTCGAATTTTGGGTAAATTTCCAAAAATCCAGAAATTGCCAATATCTCGGAAACCGCTGAACTTTGTTCAGAGGTAAGAGTGGCTTAATTTTTGCTCTTGGGCCCTTTTATCACCTCCTTATAGCCGGATATACGTCGAGTTACAAGTAACCCTGTATAAGTATATTAAGGTGTATGCAAAATTCTGTTGAAGCCCATTGTCCCGCTAGATGGCGTTGAAATTCAGATTCTTAGTCTTTTTTTCGACTTTTGTGTTAATCAATCAGTATTAAGTGGTACTAGTAACATTTGCGTCTCTCGACGTTACACTTTATTGATCATTATATACATATTTAAGGTATATAAGGTATGAGCTGCGAGTTGTTCGAAAGAGTTTCCGCGGCCCTAGCACACAAAGGGCTCCCGAAGGAACACGGTGGGTTTTAGTCAGTAAAAGTCTGACACTCCCTCACGCTGTCACCCACAGCGGGAGAGGTCATACCAATGTTTTCCCATCGTTAAAAAAAAGCTGTATAACTTATATCTATGGGCGATAGTTGCCTGATAATAAATAAATAAAATTATTCTCCTATACTCCCAAATTATTGACCTGGCTGGCGATAGTGGCAGGTCTCAATGAAAAGAAATACATACCGCTAAGCTTATCAGCATAAGGGTAGGTTATTGTAACCGTATTATGGTTCTGAAAGTTGGCGCACGTCACGTTGACAACATCTTCGTCTACATATCGGTATTCGGCCATGAAGTTCCGCTCCTTCAAATCCGCCGGTTTCGTGGTCAGCACCATGTTGTTCACCAAGATCGTCTGAGGCGGTCGAGCGGCCTCGGACGCTATTATATTACAGAAACAGCAAACTTTAGAGGTTTGAAGTCAGACACAAATTCTTATACAATTTCATAATGACGTTATATGGTAACGCTCATACCCCATGATGCCCCCACAAGTCGGTCAGCAGGGGCACCATGGGCACATGTCAATTGACGATTGGGACAGATTGATGTAGGTTAAATATTAAGTAAATGAGTATACACCGTGTTCCTGAGGATATGCAATAATTTTGAATAATACTTCTATAGCTCTTGTTAAACATTTCGTACAAAAGAAGTAGTAGTTTAAATGGCATAGTTTTTAAGTTATTGGTAATTTAAGTTTAACCAATTTAATTATGTTGTGCTTTGAGAAAGTCTTTATTTGTGATATGTTGCCACTTTGTGCAGCCAAAACTATCAAAGAGGTAGAGCGAGTAAAGAGTAATTCATATTAGATAAATTTCATCTAAGCATTAAGTTTCTATATTTTTTTTTTAAGTTTGAATTTCTAAAAGTGTCCATAGTAAAAAATGGTCAATTTAATGGACTGAATAACATGCCGAAGTTAATGTATAACCTCAGGAACACGGTGTATACAAGCTGTTGTTTTGCATCCTGGTCAAATTCAAGGACGTAGTTGTGCTAACGATTGTCGAACCAAAACAACAATAAAATGAGTAAGTTTTTTAATTACTTTTTATTTACCGAAATCCGTCTGTGTATAGTAGCCGTATTTGAATGTATTAGTTGCCTGATAACCTCTCTGCGCTTTCACGCAAACGATACGGACTGACGAACAGATTAATTTTACCTACGATTTAATATAACGCATCAAAAAATTGGTCCTCATCGCTGTCACTCGGTAATGTACCCAAAAGGCTGGCAGCAATGCCACGTTGAATGGCAATGCTTAACTGCTGTGCGAAATGAAAGCCAGCCCTTGGCGGGTTTAAGGTTTTTAGGTTTAAGCTTTGAGAATAGTTATAATTAAGGTAATAAATGTAAATATGTATATTATAGATTTTATGTAGTTAATTCTGAAATACTATTAAATTTTAACCACAAAGAAAGCAGCGCATAGTCTTCATTTCCCATCGCCCTTAGTTTCACTTCATTATTTATGTATTTTATTTATTGACTGCCTCGTTGGTCTAGTGGTCGACATAGCCGACTGCTGTGCTCAAGGTCTCGGGTTCGATTCCCGGGACGGGCCGAAATCGCTTTGTGGGTTTTAGAAACTTTCACAAAGCAGCCCGGAGTTGGAAGTTGGTGATTGATTCACCCGTGCATTAAAGAGCACGTTAATGTCGGTCCTGCGCCTGATCTCTCTCCGGTCGTGTCGGATTGCCGTCCCATCGGGTTATAAGAGTGAGGGAATAGGGAGTGCACCTGTGTCTGCGCAAATGCTTGTGCATTATAATATGTCCTGCGCAGCTGGCTGATCTCCTTATATGAGAACAGCCGCCGTGGCCGGCAATCGGCTACGACGCCATTATGTATTTTATGACAACCTCCTGACATTTGACCAGGATGCAAATCAACAGCTTGCAGTATAGGCTATTAATAACTATAGTCTTACTTTTTTGTCTGACGCGAATGTTCATAAAACAATAAGCCCCTGCATATGTATCAGAACTGTTCCCAAGATGAACACGTGGTAATATTGCATGGACATTCTTTTCAGATAATATTGTACAATTCCAGAGTCCTTGCATCTTTGTTTCAGCTTTAAACTGAAATACAAGGTATAAATAAACTTACAGAATTATAAACAAAAATTATAAATCTATACATAGATATAATAAAACAGAAAAAAAATAGTGGCTGTACATTAAATATTTTTACAAAACAAAATATGTAGGGTTACTAAGAAATGAAAAAGAGTATGAATTCGAAAAAGAAAATTGTCTGTTGGTATATTTGTATGTTTGTCTGTTTGCACACGCTGATCTCAGGATCCACTGGACGGATTTTGATGAAACTTGGCAAACATGTAGCTTATATATCAAAATAACGTATAGGCTACTTTTTATCCGGGTATGGGAAATAGTTCCCTCAGGAAGCGGGCGAAGCCGCTGGCAGAAGCTATCTATATATACAGGGTTACTTGTAACTCGACGTATATCCGGAAGGAGGTGATAGAAGGGCCCAAGAGTAACAAATTAAGCCACTCTTACCTCTGAGCAAAGTTCAGTGGTTTCCGAGATATTGGCTATTTTTGGATTTTTGGGAATTTACCAAAAAATCGACATTCAAGCTTAGACCTTTTTGGCCATTATTACACCATTTGAAAACCTTCTGACTAATCCTCTCAAGCTTACGCACTTTTCTGCCTCATAGAACAGCTTAACGATGTCGAATCTAACAGTATTGGATTTGGTAGCGTCGATTTTACACATGGACGATTTGGTTATGGGCGCAAATTAGTAAGACACATACAAAACAAAAATTGCGAAAATCTCGGAAACCACTGAACTTTGCTCAGAGGTAAGAGTGGCTTAATTTGTTGCTCTTGGGCCCTTCTATCACCTCCTTCCGGATATACGTCGAATTACAAGTAATCCTGTATATTATCTTATAATACTTGTTTTTGGGCAAAGGTAGCACTATTCTTGATATTTAATGAATGCTATCTCCACACATTTTCAATGTAATAAATAAATAGTTTCTCGCTTTTACTTACTGTTGATATTGTCTTATTGAACTTTTTATTGTCAAAAAATATATTATTGGCTGCGTCGTAACATCTGTTGACGATAAGTGATCACAAAGTTATGATAATTTAAATTGTTAGATCATCATGCTATTAGAATAGGAAAGTTTTTAGCTAAGCAATAAAGCATGCATCAGCCGATGCCATGTAAAAGCTCTTGAAGATACCCTATTTTCATTATAGTCAGCAGTCAAGTTCAATTCGCTCCATGCAGAACCCTGGACTCCGGTTAGGCCGGGTTGCTCGATTTAACTTTAACTATATCCTAACCTTAACTGGCCGTCAAATGGCCGCCCATTGGTTACACAGCTGTCACGTCAAACATTTAACCAATGGGCGGCCATTTGACGGCCGGTTAAGGTTAGGTTATAGTTAAAGTTAAATCGAGCAACCCGGCCTTAGACTGGAAGCCGACCCCAACGTAGTTGGGAAAAGGCTAGGCAGAAATGATTGATTGTTCATGATAAAAAAGTAGTTTATTCAAAGTAAGCTGAAAATCAGCACTTTTTGAAGATCAAGCTTACAAAAGACAGTCCCATAAACGCCCGCCCTTCACCACTTCCTATGTGTTTTGACTGGGAAGAAGAAATGGTGGAACAAACTCCCCAGCATGGAAATTCATTATTCTAAATTTTAACCTTCTGAGCTTATCGACTGAGCTTAGCGTCATCATCATCTGTCAAGCCAAAAGTATTATTACTTACGTTACATTGTTCACAAATCTATTCTGACCATTTTTATTCTTATAATTTAAAGCAATGTTGTACTCTTCGCCATCATTGACAGTATATTCATTTAAAGCTTCTTTTTTGTGGTCGCAAGTTACGTAAGTAAGACCATCATCTTTTTTGACAAATTTTACTTCAAAAAGTATTTGTCGACCGTCTGTAAAAATATATTTTTTATTATATTCTGGAATATCATCAAATTATCGCCGTGGGTGCAGTGTGAGGGAGTGTCAGACTCTTACTGAGTAAAACCCACCGTGTTCCTTCTGGAGCCCACAGTGTACCAGTGCCGCGGTAACTCGCGCGAACAATTTCGCAGCCCTAGAGCTTTCTGAGCTCTCAGTTATAATGTCACTCATTGATTGTTGACAAGATTTTAGCAAAATTGATCGTGAACAAGTGTACAGACGACAGCAGGTCAACGTATACGAATCTGTCAAATTTTACCAATCAAATATTAACCTACCACCATTGCGATAAGGTTAAAAATCTATTGCAGAAATTTGACAGATTGTGGTAACTTGATGTGCTGTCGTCTGTACATATTGCTGTAGTAAAATATAGTAGAATTCCAACCATCCTGCCTGCCTGAACGTATTCACTGTCTACAAAATAGACACAATAGTTAATCAATTGGTGTTTACCACATATGACTCACGGGACAGGGAAAGTGTTAAATAAATTTTTGTTTGCCTAATGAGTGCTGAGATTTCACAAATTTTTAGGGTTCTTTATAACAATATGTAGGTACGCTATGGCGCGAGTCCACAGCTAGCATGTGTTCGCGCACAAAGGTTACAGTTTCGCGGACAATTTAGAAATGACTGCCTCGTTGGTCTAGTGGTTATATCCGACTGCTGTGCACGAGGTCTCGGGTTCGATTCCCAGGACGGGCCGAAATCACTTTGTGGGTTTTAGAAAACTTTCACAAAGCAACCCGGAGTTGGAAGTTGGTGATTGATTCACACGTTAATGTCGGTCCTGCGCCTGATCTCTCTCCGGTGGTGTCGGATTGCCGTCCCATCGGGTTATGAGAGTGAGGGAATAGGGAGTGCACCTGTGTCTGCGCAAATGCTTGTGCACTATAATTTATCCTGCGCAGCTGGCTGATCTCCTTATATGAGAACAATCACCGTGGCCGACAATCGGCTAGGACGCCATCATCATCAAAAATGTGTGTATGTATTTATGTAAGTTTGTTACCCTGTTATGCAAAAACTACTGGACGAATTTTGATGAAACATACGGGGTACTTTTTAACTGGGTACGGGAAGAAGTTCATTCGAGAAACGGGTGAAACCGCTGGCGGAAGCTAATCTCTATAAATCAGGCAGGCAGGATGTCTAGATAGTATTCTTAACAATAGCGAGACCCCCTTTGTAAATCAGAGGATAAGCAAAACTGTCTTCCAATAAATGATCTCTCTTCGGTCGTGGCGGATTACTGTCCCTTCGGACTTCGATGATAGGTAAGGTAACCATGATAAAGTACAGGCGGCTCAAATCTGTCAAATTTTATCAATTTAACATTAACTTCCAAATAACTCATCCGCATCGCTGTCAGCTTGAATGGTGCCCATAAGGCTGGCCGCATTGCCACGCTGAATGGCAATGCAAATTCTTTGACCGAAGTATAGGCCAGCCCTTTGGTCACGAGTGGACTCCACTAAGCGTCTGCTTATTTCTCTAAAAAGACCATGCGCACTTGGGCCCCATGTTTCGACCCCAAACGGCTCAAACATGCAATTATCGGTTAGGTTTACATATTTGCCCCGTTTGAGGTTTTCAGCAGCTGCAGCAGCCGCACCGACACAGTTCACCGTGCTGGGAAGGTGGGAAGGTGCAAGAGTGTCGACACACATGTTGCGTCCCACATCAAAGACCTTCCCATCTTCCATGGCATTATGGACATCCCGTCTGGTCTCTTGCCATCGTCACGTGCCAAGCCTTTGGGTTCTAAAACCGCTGGCACCCCGGCGGTGACAAGGGCCCGACGAATAATGTCATTAATACTGGCGTGCTGTAATTCTAATTTTAATTTGTTTATATTTTATTAATATTAATTTAAGTTTGTATATATGTAAATTACTAGAATAAATCACTTCCAAATGATAAGGTTTGAAATCTATTGAAGAAAGACAGATTGTGGGAGGTTGATCCGGGGCTAGTGTCGAACTACCGTGGTGTGGAACTATTGTCAAACAAGCGTTTTTCGAACTAGCGTGATGTCGATCTACAGTGAATCGAACTAGCGAGCATTCGAAGTACAGTGAATCGCAGTACAGTCACGTACAGTGTTGTCGAACAAGCGTTATTCACACGTCCGTTTGTCGATCTAGCGAGCCTGTGGGTTGTTCGAAAGAGTTACCACCGCCCTGGCACGCAAAGGGCTCCCGAAGGAACACGGTGGGTTTTAGGCAGTAAAAGTCTGACACTCCCTCACGCTGGCACCCAGCGGGAGGGGTCATTTCTGATGATTTCCCATCGACAAAAAATCGTAAGTTGATGTGCTGACGTCTGTTCTAAACTTTCTGCACTGCTCTGCACAAGGGTTTCATACAAGCAGCTATAGTAAATACCATTATTAGTATTATTTTACGTTAAAATATCCAGTTAACCGCACCCAACAGGACAAATACTATGAATAAGTATTACGTAAATTAAACACGTATCCAAACTTAGTTTTTCTCACAATTCTATCTAATTTTCTCTTTAATTAATAACTTGAAAGTTAAACTTACCGTTGTTTGGCGAATTCCCAAAAACAAATCCAAGGAAACACACAAAAATATATATTTTTAACATAATTGTAACTTCACAGTAAGGCACTCGTTAAGTGATTACTGGTGTGATTAAACCTTTATTCTGTCATGGTTAAAATGATAAAGGGATGTGCTTTCGTTTTGTATTGCAAATCGATTCTAAATCGATTTCGAATAATTAATAATTCCGAATGCCCACACTATTTTCAAAGAACTATCTAGGCGGCTGGTTGACGCTACCCGTGACCAAAAGGCTGGCTATTACCTTGGTCAAAGATTAAGCATTGCCATCCAGCGTGGCAATGCTGCCAGCATTTTGGGCATGCTCCCGGTCAACAGCAATGGGGAGGAATTTTTTGACGCTCTTTAGTTTAAGTTTTTTTTTGTAATAGTGTAAGTATGTCGTAAATATACGTAAATAATAACCTAATAAATAAATAAAAATATCGAATATCGATTTCTTGCAACGAACCTACTACTCTAAGAGGCAGTTTCACAAGTTCCAGATAAAGTTCTAGATAACTATCAGACAGATTATACCATAGAAATGATTTTAATTTTGATTAATTTTATTTCATGGCATTATCTGACAGATAGCTATTTAGAACGTTATCTGGAACCTCTGAAACTGGCCCTAATACATGTAAGTGATCAAATTCTAATTAAATTGAAGTTAGTCATCATCTTCCTGCTCTTATCCCAATTTATTTGTGATCGGCGCAGCATGTTTTCTTCTTCCATACTCTTCTATCTACCGTCATCTCACATCTCAAAAGTAACGTTCTTCCTAGCCATACCGACTTTCAATTAAATGTTAGTTAGTACCTATTTAAGCGATTTCGGAAACGAACCCAAGACCTTGTGCCATGTGCGAGTTACCGCGGCCTTAGCACACAAAGGACTCCCGAAGGAACACGGTGGGTTTTAGTCAGTAAGAGTCTGACACTCCCTCACGCTGTCACCCACAGTGGGAGGGGTCATCTGATGATTTCCCATCGATAAAAAAAAAGACCTTGTGCAGTAGCTCTGTGCGAGAACTAGCCCAAAGAATCATTATTTTTTTTTTGATTGTTTTTTTTTTTGTATTTCCAAACGCCTTGTTGACACTTCTCGTGACCCAAAGGCTGGCCTTTACTTCGCCCAGCGACTAAGCATTGCCATTCAACGTGGCAATGCGGCCAGCCTCTTGGGTACACTACCGGTTGACAGCGATGAGGATCAATTTTTTGATGCGCTTTTTTAATAGTTCTTAGGTTAAGTTTTTTTTTGTAATAGAATAAGGTGATTGTAAATATATGTAAATAAAAATATCAAAAAAAAAAGAATCATTAATTGGTGGGTTACCAATTATTCGATTTTACGAATAAAATTAATAATGCTATATCGAGTTAGAACACTACATCACCTCACTACAGACTTAATCGAATATTTACATATAACTCTATAATATTGGTTGAGCGTTGAGTAATATTTTTATCCCTCTTCCTTGTAAAATATTTTCCTGTTTAATATCTGCTATTTAGCAATTAATGCTTAAATATGTTTGATTTATTCCTTGCTTATGTTTTAAATGCGTAAATCTGTCTTTCGCGCTTTCTCGCCAAAATTACTGACATCTCATCTCGTCTGCCTAGCCTTTTCCCAACTATATTGGGGTCGGCTTCCAGTCTAACCGGATACAGCTGAGAACCAGTGATTTTACATGGAGCGACTGCCTATCTGACCTCCACAACCCAGTTACCCAGGCAACCCGATACTCCTTAGTAAAGACTGGTTGTCAGACTTTCTTGCTTCTGACTACCCATAACGACTGTCAAAGATGTTCAAATGACAGCCGGGACCCACCAATTTATCGTGCCTTCCGAAATACGGATGGCTCCCGAAGGAACACGGTAGATTTTAGCTAGTAAAAGTCTGACATTCCCTCACGCTGTCACCCCAGGGGACCAAAGGTCATCTGATGATTTCCCATCGATAAAAAAACCGGCCAAGTGCGAGTCGGACTCGCGCACGAAGGGTTCCGTACCATTTTCTATGAAAACTGAACGCATCTATTACCTACAACTAGCCAAAATACAATCATTTTTCGGCTACAAAAAATAACTTTGTGTTTTATACAAATATATGAATAACAAAGTTATAATTTGCGGTTTCCAAAAAAATTGCTATATCTCAAAGATTGCTGTCTGTACCACGTTCAAAATAATTTTCCTCGATAGTTTATGTAGAGTTCTACTTTTGAGAATTTTTCCATATTTTCTAAAGTTGCGGTTCAAAAGTTAGAGGGGGGGGGACGCCTATTTTTCGGCTTTTGGAGCAATTATTTCCGAAAGTATTAACATAATCAAAAAATGATTTCAGTAAACCCCTATTCATTTTAAAATACCTATCCAACGATATATCACACGTTGGGGTTGAAATGAAAAAAAAAATCACGCCCCACTTAACGTGTAGGGGAGGCACCCTAATAAAACAATTTTTTCCACTTTTTAGTTTTGCACTTTGTCGGCGTGGTTGATTTACATATTGGTACCAAATTTCAGCTTTCTAGCACTAACAGTCTCTGAGATTATCCGCGGACGGACAGACGGACGGACGGACAGACAGACATGGCGAAACTATAAGGGTTCCTAGTTTACTACGGAACCCTAAAAAGGGTCTAAACCAATAAAAAATATTTCACTGTTGGAAAGCCATCAAACTACTCTATCCCTGGCTGACATAGGCTATATTTGAACCGGGTCATCATCTGCCAAGCCTTTTCCCTACTATTNCGGACGGACAGACGGACGGACAGACAGACATGGCGAAACTATAAGGGTTCCTAGTTTACTACGGAACCCTAAAAAGGGTCTAAACCAATAAAAAATATTTCACTGTTGGAAAGCCATCAAACTACTCTATCCCTGGCTGACATAGGCTATATTTGAACCGGGTCATCATCTGCCAAGCCTTTTCCCTACTATTTTTGGGGTCGGCTTCCAGTCTAACCGGATGCAGCTGAGAACCAGTGTTTTACATGGAGCGACTGCCTATCTGACCTCCACAACCCAGTTACCTGGGCAACTCGTTATGAAAAGATGGTCACCCATCCACGGACCGACCGCGCCAAGCGTTGCTTAACCTTATGATCGATCGATCAGCGCGGCTTTGACTTAGCCACGAGCTCTTCTTATTTCTTCTTATTTGAACCGGGTACGGGAAGAAATTTCTCCGGGTTGCGGATGAAACCGTTGGGGAAAACTAGTGTATTACAAATGCATGAAAACACTTAAGCAGCCTACAAGTTGTCCTAAAAGAGGGATTTGGTCATGCAAATCTATAAAAACCGGCCAAGTGCGAGTTGGACTCGCGCGCGAAGGGTTCCGTACCAAGCTGTAGTTCCACGCTTGAGTAATAGATGGCATTGTATTCAAATTGCACTGTCTTTATAATTTATTGTATGGTGACCCCCCTTAATATATAACTTTTTTAATTTTTAGTATTTGTTGTTATAGCGGCAACGAAAATACATCATTTGTGAAAATTTCAGCTTTCTAGCTATCACGGTTAATGAGATACAGCGTGGAGACAGACAGACAGACAACGAAGTCTTAGTAATAGGGTTCCATTTTTACCCTTTGGGTACGGAACCCTAAAAATAGTACAAACGACAACACATCAGGTAACCACAATCTGTCAAACTGCAATAGATTTTCAACCTTATTGCAATAGAGGTAGGTTAATGTTCGATTGGTAAAATTTGACAGATTCGTATACGTTGACCTGCTGTCGTCTGTACCTACTGCAAAGATAAACATTTGAATCGGGAACCTCCTCCTTTCTGGGAAGTTGGTTAAAAATAAGAAAACCCTTCTGACAACGCCATCTGTCTATTTGTTTAATGAACTAGTAATAAGTTGTGGGTTGCCTATAAATATGACAACTAGCCAGTACGCCGCTAGATGTCGTAAGCAGAACTCAATAATGTAAATAATATATTTCACCCGCTTCTCGGGGAAACTGCTTCCTGAGTAACATTTCTATTTTTTAGGGTTCCGTACCCAAAGGGTAAAACGGAACCCTATTACTAAGACTTCTCTGTCTGTCTGTCTCCAGGCTGTGTCTCATTAACCGTGATAGCTAGAATGCTGAAATTTTCACAAATGATGTATATCCGTTGCTGCTATAACAACAAATACAAAAAAAAAATAAAAAAATATTATTAAGGCTGTTGATTTATATTAATTGCAAAACTGTATACTAGTAGCGCCATCTATTAGAAATAATGTGCAACTTAACTAACTCACACTTGACCATTCCTATTATACTTTTTTCATAGATAATGGTACGGAACCCTTCGTGCGCGAGTCCAACTCGCACTTGGCCGGTTTTTTTTATATCATACAAACCTTCTCCTGACTACAATGAACATCATCTGCGTTGCCTTTTCCCAACTATGTTGGGGTCGGCTTCCAGTCTAACCAGATGCAGCTGAGAACCAGTGTTTTACATGGAGCGACTGCCTGTCTGACCTCCACAACCCAGTTACCCGGGCAACCCGTTACCCATTCGTAAGACTGGTTGTGAGACTTTGAAGGTGCATAAAAGGTACAGACGACAGCACATCAAGTTACCACAATCTGTCAAATTTCTGCAATCGATTTTCAACCTTCTCACAATGGAGGTAGGTTAATGTTCGATTGGTAAAATT
>NWSH02000305.1:834151-862405 GCA_002382865.2 Heliothis virescens | reverse complement strand
GGTTGTGGATGTCAGACAGGCAGTCGCTCCATGTAAAACACTGGTTCTCAGCTGCATCCGGTTAGACTGGAAGCCGACCCCAAAAATAGTTGGGAAAAGGCTAGGCAGATGATGTGATAAATTTTTTTAACCGACTTCCCAAAAAGAAGGTTCTCAATTCGACCGTATATTTTTTAAAAGCTTTTTTTACGTTTTATTTCTTATGTTTTTTTTAGTATTTTTGTTTATTATTTCTATTAAACACTCTATAATTTATTTCTCCTTGCTAGGGTCGCTAGATTTTCTACGTATTTGATAGGTATAGAGAAGAATTAGAAAAAGGAAAAAAATAAGGAGTAGTTCTGGTAGAGTAGTAGACCCACCTTTTTTATCAATCCTACTAATATCCCTACTAATATTATAAATGCGAAAGTAACTCTGTCTGTCTGTCCGTTACGCTTTCACGCCTAAACCTGTGAGCTTAAAAAGTAGCCTATATGTTACTACCTACCTATAACATTTATTAAAACTTTTAACGGATTTTTGCGAAATTTTGATGGGCTACTTCTTTATCCGTATGCGGGAAGTATCTAGTTCCCCTCACTAATTTTGCACACAAAACTCTCATACACGAAGTACATTTCGAATAATCTAGAGAATAGGTTACGTCAATTCATTAATTGGCACTAATGAAGTTTAATTAATGATCAATTTCACTGACTAACAGTAACTAGGTACTTAGAACGTTTTGAAGAAATCTGAATTTATGGATTCTCTAATCTCCAATCCGCATTGCATTCCTTCTCTTTAACACACAGATGACTTCTTAGCATAATAGACTAGCTTCTGCCAGCGGTTTTACCCGCGTCCCGTGGGAACCACTCGGCGCACCCAGATGAAAAGTAGCCTATAGCCTTCCTATCGAACACAGAGAATTTTTCAGATCGGATCAGTAGTTCCTGAGATTAGTGCGTTCAAACAAACATAAGTACAAACAAACTCTTCAGCTTTATATTATTAGTATAGATAGGTAGGTATGTGGTGATTAGGTAGGTACAAGTTTTTACCAAAAATAGGTACCTGAATTGATCCTCAAATAAAACCAAAAACGCTAAAAACAGGTTATTAGTTGTTCTTCTATAAATAGTAGTCATTAAGTATGTACCTTAACCATAATTTTTAAATAAAGGACGTACTCGTATGTTTAACCTTTGGATAATAAATAAAGCGACTTTGTTTACGAAGGATTACAAGAACATTAACCTTAGACTTGCGTCTGCCAGCGGTTTCACTCGCGTCGGGGAACTACTCCGCGCACCTGGGTAAAAGTAGCGTAGAACCTTCCTCGATAAATGGGCTATCTAGCACTGAAATAATTTTTCAAATCGTACCAGTAGTTCCTGAGATTAGCGCATTCAAGTAAACTCACGATAGGTTCGTTTTTGGAAGTTTTAACAATGTGGCCAGTCTGATTATCTGATTACTTTTTATCCGGGTGCGCGGAGTAGGTAGTGCCCATGGGACACGCAAGTGATACAGCTAAGCTAGTAAAATATATTTATCTTGAAATCAATTTAGGTACAGACGACAGCAGGTCAACGTATATGAATCTGTCAAACTTTACCAATCAAACGTTAAGGTGAGTGCGACCACTAGAAGCGGGAAATTCAAATATAAAACGGTTTTTTCATGTTTTACCTAAGTTAACAATTAAAATGTAACTGTAAAAAACTTTTTATTGCGAAATATCGTAGTTTCGACAGTTACATTTGAATTGTAAGAAGTTTCGGAGTTAAACAAGGACATCAGAAATTACTTTGTGGGATATTATAACCGCCAATCATAAGATCACGCCTCATATTGAATGTTAACTTAGGTAAAACATGAAAAAACCATTTTATATTTGAATTTCCCGCTTCTAGTGGTCGAATGCACCTTAACCTACCTCCATTGTGATAAGGTTGAAAATCGAGTGCAGAAATTTGACAGATTGTGGTAACTTGATGTGCTGTCTGTACCTTAAGATCTAGGTAAAACTGCCAGCGTCTTTACCTGACCTCGGTCTACCAATCTAGTTAGACTGGAATTTAGTTTGCTAAGTGATTAAAGTGATTAGGTAGATGGTCCAAAGCCTAGATTTGTATTTAAACTCTAGATTACTAGGTCTAAAATATCGAGGAAGGCTACCTTTATCCGGGTGCGCGGAGTAGATCCCACAGGCAGTGGCGTAGCTAGGCAACCGCGGGCCCCGGGGCAAATAGTAGAAAAATTAGGCCCCTAAGAAAAAAGTAAGGGATTCGAGGGGCCCCCTTGAGCCTGGGGGCCCCGGAGCACTGCCCCGGCTAGCCCCTTCGTAGCTACGCCACTGCCCACAGGGTGCAAGTGAAACCGCTGGCTGGATACATGTACCAATATCTCGATAAAAATAACTTTTATATTATTCAAGAAATAAATACTTTGTTTACAGCTAATAGTTTTTCTACCAATACATTTAAATATTACATTGTGGCGTAAATAATTTTTAACATAATTGTTTTACGTAGATAGATATAATAGATACCTGTTTTCCTTGGTGTTAATTTAATAATTTCATGCTATTAATGTTTTAATTCGTAACGGGGATTAAAAACGAATATTTTAATTAAAAGATTTTTAAATGATTACGTTTTTGCCGCCACATTATTTTCAAACTGTCAAATTTAATTGAGAATTCTGGCAACATTAATTTTAAAGGGATGTGAATTCATGGATGATTGCGCTTACAATTTATCGATATTTTTAATACGTATTCGATTTCCGGGTCTAGAAAAGTTTGATTAGGTGTTTGTAATAATGAAAAGCATTTTTTTGTATGATGAAAAGTTTTTTGTTATAATGAATTGAGATGACTAAATAATAATTATAAATTTAGTAAGAAAAACTTGTTTGCGACAAACAAGCAGTTGTCTTCAGAGTTTTGTTTCTTTTATTTAATTTTACTTGTTTTTTTCAGCCGTTACATCTTAATAAACAAAAATATTTATTATCTATTGTAAGAATACTAGCTGTTTTCCCACAGTTTCACGCGTCCCGTAAGAATTACTGCACGTACCCGGATAAAATATAGTTATTTTGCCTTTTACTTGGTTATAGTCTAACTTCTCAAAAGTGAAAGAATTTTTCAAATCGGTCCAGTAGTTTTGGAGCCTTGTACAAACAAACAAATAAACAATTTTTTTTTGTCTTTATTACACTAGTATAGATAAGTGAGGATTCGCTCATCATTTTGCCAAAACAATCATTGATCTAATTAAAGTGTAATGATCTCAGTAAATATTGGCTTATTGCATCTAAATATTCGATTGCACTAACCTCTATCACGATATCGGCTGGGGTTAAAAGTATTAGTTTAGATAACAAGTTTAGCCTTGTACGTATAGAATAAACAGTGACACCACTATATTTGCTTTGGGATTTGCGAAGGCGATTAGTATTGCGAATATTATTCGCGTTTTAGATAATATTTTTTTGGATATATGATGTCTTATTGAAAGTTGAATGATTTTAAGGCGCAAATCATGACTTTAGTTGGGCAATTTAGTTAGAAAGGATGTATGTTTGTTTGTTACTCCTCCATGTAAAAAATATCAACTGAAGGGATTTTGATGTAATATACAGCTACTTTTTATCTATATGCGCAGAGTAGTTCCCTCAGGACGCGGGTGAAACGGCAGGCAAAAGCTAGTAGATGATATGAATGCGAAAACGGGGTATCATGGTCGTTTGACGAATGTTTATAAGTATTATGTTATTGTAAGTTACTAGAATTTTCTCTATATTTACCCGACAGCCAAGAAAGGTTAAGTTTTTACGCATACGTTATTCTGCGTATGATTTTTCCTGTACTGCGGTTTGGGTGCGTTTTTAAACAAACAGATGCAAATAATACTATATCACAAGTACGAACAAATATTTATTATACCAAGATATGTGTAGGTCTTCTAGATTTATTTGTTTCTTGAGGAAAACTGGTCTCTGTAGTACTTACAACTTTCAAGGAAACTTTGATGATTGGTAATAGTGATCTTTATTACTCAGAGGTTTAACTGAACTATTATTTGGCACTGTCGATTTATACAGTACAGGTGCCAGTAGGTCAAACTTTCCGAATCTGTCGAATTTTAACAATCGAAAATTAACCTTTTACTATTGTCATAAGGTTGAAAATCTATTGAAGTTTTGTTAGATTGAGGTAAAAGTGGTAATCCAGTAGGTTTTTAATAAATGCATTAATCTTATCTTCACAAAAAGACAGATTAAATTTCGTTGTATGTAGTGAGTAATACGTGTGAGTACTGAGTTGATTCTAGTACATAAACCATATCTATAAAATGTATATTGTATACTAGCTTCTGCCAGCGGTTTCACCCGCGTCCCGTGGGAACTACTCGGCGCACCCGGATAAAAACAAGCCTATAGCCTTCCTCGATAAATGGGCTATCTAACACTGAAATAATTTTTCAAATCGGACCAATAGTTCCTGAGATTAGCGCGTACAAACAAACAAACAAAGTGGGTGAAACCGCTGGCGTTAGCTAGTCAGTAATATAATCAAACCACACTTAGAGTTATTTCCTCATTAAAAAATACCAATCAAATGAAAATTACAATGTGAGCCTTCTAAAAGGATTTTGCCTACTTAAACAGATTTAGGCAACTTATATAAGGTTTCAAAAATGACATCATGTTGTCTTTACTTACAAACTTAACATGTGTTAGTGAATAAAAATGTATATTAATGGTGTCAATGTGGAAATTATGTGCGAAAATTGTGTTTGAAGTAAGTAATTATCATGATTTGTTTAGGCTATGGTTTCAGCATCAATGAAAGTAAGTGGACCCAGTATGAATGGATTTTGTAATGTGAGCGATTTTTAATGGAATCTCTCTTAATGTACCCCCCATGGTGGTGGAATCAGTTTTCCTGATTTTCTTTCTTTGCTTTGCTCTATCTTCCTAGAAACCTGTTATTTTTCGTATCCTTCACCACTACATTCCTCCACCTAGTCTAGGGCGGCCTCCAGATCTTAGATTTTTTTATATGGAATCAATTAAGAATTGAGTTAAAAGTAAAAAGCGCTAGGTTTGTATTTTGCTTTAGAATGGAAGTTATCTTAAGTTTAAAGTCGTTTACTAAATCCAATCGTTAAGATTTTTGACGTGCACTTGAGCTCGATTAATTTCTAATTCCAGTCATTCATGACACTTCGTCATAGAATAACATTATTTTATTAGTTATTCAATAAAACATCTGGACTTTAGTAGGTATTTAGATTAGATTGTTAATACTGTCGTAATGTTCGCATAATAATCGAGTGTTGGCGGCCATGATAAGTTCAACTCTATTGGTTAATCTGTTTTGAATAATGCAGGGTCTTTTTATTCTGGTTAGATGTTTCGATATGAGGTTTACTGTTCCCGTATATGTTATTGTGTTTTTTTGTTTTATTTCTTATTTACAACTCAATTTTTTTGAAATTGTTTTTCATTTTTCAAAAACAACGAAGAATTTTTTATGTTTAATAATTGTGTAATTTTATTATATTTATGGCCAGTTTCACAGGTTCCAGATAAAGTTCAAAATTGCTATCTGACAGATAGTACGATAGAAATGTTTTTTTTTAATTTTGATTACTTTTCTATGGCATGATCTATCAGATAGCTATCTAGAACTCTATCTGGAACCTATGAAACTGGACGTGAGTATACTGAGTATCGTATGCTATAGGATTGAGATATAATATTTTATGGTTATTTAATGTTTATGGTTGTATAAACATATTATGTACATGCGGACAGCAAGACATAATATGACATAATATAATATAACAGCATCGAAGTTAATAAAAACTCTAATACAATATATGCTTATTATGTATTTTTAATGTGTTTTTACTGCACAGGTCTGACACAAACGAAGAGCCTTGGTAATTATGAAGTATGGTATTTAACATTTTGTATGCATATAAAAAACAATGACGTCTTTGTGTTATTTCTTTAGATCTGTGCTTATAAATACCTTATAGAAGTATTATGGCTGATACTGCTTTTTGTTTAGCTTAAACAGATTTATGTTTTAGATATCTTTGAATAGTTTTGTTGTGCTTTTGGCTTCATTCGGAAATGGGTTTTGAAAACATGTAATAAACATAGGATGTCACTTCGAAAAAAATACGGTTGATTGCATTTTATTTAATGATTCTATCTTTTCCCAGAATTAGCGAAAATATGTCAGTATCTAAAACAGTGCCAGGAAAATACGATATTCTTTATTATTTTTCAAATAGGTATCGTTGTTTCTCTGAAGTCAGCCTTTAGACACCTCGTTCCCTTTAATTTTTTAAACTAAATATCGTAAAGATAGCCAAACAAGCAAATTATCTCGACGAGATCTGAAAGAAAAAATGCACAAATGGCTAAATTTGAATTTATATTTTGAAATTACAGTTTTAGATGGCTAACTTCAGAGACGTAAAGTCAATTTAACTGTTGATCCTTCAAGAAAACAAGTTTCGCACATTATTAAGCATTGTTGCGGATATTTGACTGGTCATCTATACTTATTATAAAACAAATTCCCCGGCCGCGTCTGTCTGTCTGTCTGTCTGTCTGTCTGTTCGCGATTTACTCGAAAAGTACTGAACGGATTTTCTTTCGGTTTTCAACAATAGATAAAACAATTCTTGAGGAAGGTTTTAGTGTATATTAAGTTTATGTTTTGTACAAACCAACGCCGATCGGGAGCTTTCCAGGAAGCGAAGCGAGGGCGGGCAGCTAGTGTACTTATATAACTTGCGTGCGGCTGTCAAATACTTATGAAAGCAAATATTATCTTGTTATACACTTGATGACAAGGTCGCTTTTGTCGGATATGGAGTCATAGCGAACTACTACTGGTTTTACTCGAATCCTTTTTGAGTAATTGTTGGAAGTATGGCTAAATCAAAATCGCTTAGATATTTCGACACTTCATGCGTATCTAATATCAATAATATCCTTAATTTTGTAGATAACTAAATCAAACATTAAACAGCTCATCGTATATCTTTGCCACTCTGATGTTAGTTACGAGTGACCGTACAACCGTCAAAATGAATGAAACTGTAACTTCACAACGGCAAAGTTGCTTACTTAAATGTTTGTCATTAGTTGGTATTAATGGATATCGGGAAAACGATACGTGACATACAAAAATTCAAACTTAACTTCTAATTTGAATTTCCACGTAAACTTAAATATAATGAGTTAATGACGCACTTACGTAATAACTACGACAAGAGCGACTTAATGAATACTTATGTGCGGTAATTAATATTCTTTCTCATTTAAAATTTGTTTTGTCTCTTAGAATTACGTTAGTTTTGGCCGTTTGAATTAAATAAATTATCTATGTCTATTGCGTAATGTCAGTTTTCCTACTAATGACCCAATTTAATTTGGGAAATTAGCTACCTAGGGAAAAATCACGTTATTAAGGGTTTATATACCTATCTTCCTTGGTTTGCTTGAGTTAGATCCTTCCTCAATAAATATAACTACGATCTACTCTGATTTTTTTTTTCGAATAGGACCCAAATGGTCCTTTGAGTATTCCTGAAAATACCCGTTCTTTAGTAACAGAGAAACTGACAAATCCATTATATTAATTCTCATTCTTTTATTAGGGTAATATCTACTCCTAGGGTCCTATGGGAAAGTTGAAATAAAAATAGAACTAGCAAGCTGAACGCTACCTACTCTAAATATTATAGGTCTGTATTAAAGTTTGCTAAATAATGTGTCAACAGATTGACGCTACACTACATAGTATCTACTCTAAAAAACAATGAATATTATTTATTTATAACACTTGTTTACGATCTAACTTTGTTCGGCGCTGCCAGTGACTTTTAATAATAGTTTTGTTTGAAAACAATGCTTGGGAACACGTGGACATGCTAATTTTGTTTAAGAATATTAGTATTTTAAAACATGAATAGATACAAAACTAATGTGACGCAGTACCTATGCAGGAATTATAAACTTAACTACAATATAATATTTTTACGAAGTACTTTATTACTAGCGGTTTCACCCACTTTCCCGTGGGAACTACTGCGCGTACCCGAATAAAAAGTAGCCTATAGCCTTCCTCAATAAATGGGCTATCTAACACTGAAAGAATTTTTCAAATCGGACCAGTAGTTCCTGAGATTAGCGCGTTCAAACAAACGAACTCTTCAGCTTTATAATATTAGTATAGATTAGTGACAAATAAAAAATCTATTCGTCGCAACCATGTTTCTTAGTTCAGTTTAATTAACGATTTTCACAGGTTCCAGATAAAGTTCTAGATAGCTATCGGACATATAGTGCCAAAGTAAACTAGTAAAAATTAAAAACATTTCTATAGAATTGTCTGCCAGATAGTTATCAAGGATTTTATCTGGAACCATTGAAACTGGCCCTTACATCCCTGATTCTTAACGTATTACTAATAGTAATGGATAAACAAACAGCTTGTTTTTCTAGATTCTAGTGTAGCATCAATTAAAGAACTGAAGTAATAATGATTTACTATTACGAATGACGCGTGCAATTGCATGAATGAAGCAATTATCAGTGTAGTTGATTTTAAGCTTGTTATCGATAAGTAAATATAAAGATTTTAACACCCCTAGAACAGTTTATAAAAGACCTGCCAGGAATAATTGGGATAAACTTAGCTCTTTCTCGCTGTATCCGTAATTAATTCATTAAAAACTACTCTCTCTCTCTCGCTCTCTTTTTTCAAATGAGCTCATTATTTGCGAAATTTGATTTAAATTCGATTATTTGATACACCTAATAAAACTTTCAGTGCAAAAAACCCTGTATAACGAGTAATTCTTGTTTACTCTAATTGTTTCTTATAGTAGGTAATTACTGCACAGGTTTTGGTACTATACATACCAATTTTAATTAGTAGGTATTAAGTCGATAAACCTGTCTCTTTGTTTAATAAAGAGGGAGTAAAATGCATGCGATGCAACTTACGAACAATAAAATAATGATAAGGATAAATGCGCGCGTATTTCATTATTTCCACGATAAGACTAAAAAATCTTTTAATAAACTTGCGTATTCATTAACAAATTAACGAGATAATCACATGTTGATAAACGTGCAAGAAAAACAATATACACGCAAATTGTTAATCTTATCGACTCATGTTGACCCTTTCCCAACCCTAACTCTGTGATAAACAAGTTTTCTTATTGCAAACTTCTTGCAATTTCCTTATTATGGCAACTTTGAACCACTTAGGCGGCTGTCTCTTTCACACGCGCTGTATAAACGGGCGGAAGCGAGACATCACGATCGTATGATCCGTCATACGAGTTGAAATTGTACGGGCGATCCTTCCCGTCAAAATAAGAAAACAAAAATTTGTGTCGCTTCTAATAATAAGAAATGTTTAGTTATTATTGTTTCAATGAATTAATTAGCGTTTCTAACGGCTGTTTTGTGTAAAAGAGAGCTTACAGTGAATTTTCGGCACTAAAAATGTATCAAGGAATGAATGGATTGTACTCTGACGGGCCTTACAGGTTAGAACGAAATAATTACAGAATTCGAAGTTTTTTATCGCTTTTTTTGTAGATATTACGTCTTTAAAATGTGATAAGGTTGTTTATTTTGCTATTAAAGACGCCGATTTTGATATTAGCGCGTTCTTTTAGTGCGAATTACGTGTCGAAACGTAAAAAGTATGCCATGGTTGATTTCTCTTTTCTAGATTTCACTGATTAAATTTAAATTATTTTAGTGTTAAAATAATATTGATATAATTAAGATATTATTTATAAAATAATTAACTTGTATTTTTTGAGATTTTCTGACCACAACTTTACTTACACTATCAGTTTTTAAATAAATAAATTTATTTTGTTTACTTCTGAGTCTAATTCGTTACTTTCTGAAAAATATTCATGTCTAAAACAATTAAACATGCTGAAATCATGTTAGAATTACAAAACAAAAAGTACAATAATTATTCAGAAAAACAAGCATTACTTATAACTATAACTTATTTAATACAACTGTGGGAGTTTTAAACAATATCTACAATTTAATAAATAGACAAAAATATTTACTGGAATGAAATGTTTTAATATTGCTAAAGATTTGTAAAATAATTGATTTAATTATTTACTGCTGGAATATCTTCTTATAGTTGCTAGCTTCCACCAGCGGTTTCACCCGCATCCCGTGGGAAGTACTCAGTGCACCCAGATAAAAAGTAGCCTATAGCCTTCCTCGATAAATGGGCTGTCTAACAAGGGAAGAATTTTTACAATTATACACACCATTAAGGAAATAGCTTTTATTACCAAAAATGTGTCAAAATTTATAGGTCCATTAATAGCATAAAAATCTTGAGCTTTTATGATGTAAATATACATAACTAGCCGTTTTCCCGCGCTTTCACTTGCGTCCCGTGGGAAATACTACCCGTACCTGGATAAAATATAGCCTAGAACACTCAAAACGAATAATATAGCTTTCTACCAGTGAAACAATTTTTAAAATTGGTTTATTACTTCCAGAGATTATAAACAAACTTACAATCAATTTTACTTCCTTATAATATTAGTATACCTAGATTAAATCACATTTGAATGAATCAATAACAAATATACAAATATTCTTATCTTTTAATCAATGATTATTTTCTATATTATCTCTAATTACAATTCAATCAATTAATCTGAATCTCAATTACTTGATATCAAAATTATCTTGAGATATGCAATTTAATTTTAAATTTTAATTATAATTGTCCATCATTTAAGTACGGGACGTCACTAAGAAGGTTTTGCTCAAATCTGTTGTGTTAATTTTGTTTTTATTTTAAGAATGAAAACACATAGGACATTTTACGAGTTGGGGCTATTGGGGTATGAAAGAAGCTTATTAATTTTTCTTTTTGAAAGAAAACATAAAAAACTAATCTTTAAATATAAATAAAAAATTACATATAAAAAGCAAAGTATAAGACGGGTTACACGATCAGTCTGGCGTCATTCTGGCATCAGTCACAGACTGACGGGCAAAAAGCACGGTACATTTTGGACCATCAGTCCGTCAGTCACCCGGTTACCCGATCAGTCTCCCATCATTCATGACCAGACTGATGGAATTGACTGACGCCAGACTGATTGTGTAACCCCTGTCTATCAGTGTTATCCCTGAAGGTTTTACTTACAATGCAAGTGATGCTAATATGTTGTAATTGTAAAATCATTTTTGCAAATGTGTTATAGGAAATACACTTGTACATTAACTGCGGAATTCAATAATCTATCTATCTCTGGATTTGCTTACTAAAGATAGGTTTTTGACATTACTTGTATGGGGCTTATGTCAAAATTCTATCTCTAGTAAGCAAATCCAGAGATAGATAGAATATTGGGAATGGCCATAGGTAGTACTAAATGATTGTGTCTGCCTAGTAGCCAGTGAATTGTGTAATTCACTTATTTTATTTACAGATTTATAAGATGCATCCGCCACAGATTTTTTATTTGGACCACTTGTTCTTGAGATTAGCATGTTCAAACAAACAAAAAAAAATGTGTTCAGCTTTATATTATTACTGCATAATAAAACAAACATATTTGACTAAGTATATTTATTATTTGTTTCAGGCCATCTATGTCCCAGGGTACAGTCATCCATAGCCAGCGGTTCCAAGAGAAAGACTTCACGGTTGCTACTCCTGAGGAGTTTGTGAGGCGGTTCCAGGGTACTAAGCCTATTAATAAGGTAAGTAACTCCATAATAAGATGAATTTATATAGCCATTAGCTGTTACTCGCGGTTTTGCCTGCATCCAAGGTGTCTACTAACTGCGGAAATCAATATTCTGTCTATCTCTGGATTTGCTTACTAGTGATAGAATTTTGACATTAGCCCCATACAAGTAATGTCAAATTCCTATCTCTGGTAAGCAAATCCAGAGATAGATAGGTTATTGGGAACGGCCGTTAGGGTATCCCTGGATAAGAGTAGCCTGTATATTATACTGATGTTTATGCTATATTGCTGTCAAGTTTCATCAAAATCTGTTCACTAGTTTTTGTATGAAAGAGTAACAAACATCCACACATATAAATTTTCACGTTTATAATGTAGACAGGATTATTATCAAGTTTCATCGTAATCCATTTAGTAGTTTTTGCATAAAAGTGGAACAAACATCCTCACATTCATATATTGTGTATGTGTGATTATGAATACACAAACACTTCTTTAATTTAAACTAGCAGTTTTCCCGCGGTTTCACTCGCGTCTCGTGGGAAATACTGCCTACGGATAAAATATAGCCTATGTTACTCGGGAATAATGTAGCTTCCCAACAGAGAAATAATTATCTGTTCAGCAGATCCAGAGTCTATTTGTTACAAACAAACACTGCCTCGTTGGTCTAGTGGTCGCATAGCGCGACTGCCGATCACAGGTCTCGGGTTCGATTCCCGGGCCAGGCCGAAATCGCTTTGTGGGTTTTGGCACTTTCACAAAGCAGCCTGGAGTTTGGAAGTTGGCGGTGTTACACCCCCGTGCCTGGGAGGGCACGTAAATATGCGTATATACGTATATAATTCCACGTCAGAGGTCGTCAAGCGGATTTGAGAAAACTCTGACACTAGGGCTTGTTAGGTGATTAAAACTGCAGCTCACTCGATAAGAAGAAGAAGACAAACAAATTTTTCCTCTTTAAATATTAGTATAAATTTTATTATATTATGTATTAACATGTAATTATTGTATTCCACAGGTATTGATCGCTAACAACGGTATTGGTGCAGTAAAATGCATGAGATCAATCAGAAGATGGTCCTACGAGATGTTCAAGAACGAACGGGCTGTCAGATTTGTTGTTATGGTAAGTAATGATATTAATTAATACCATAAAATAATTTGCATAAAACACATTCTGCCTGTATGCATTCTGCGGCATGCAAAATTATATTAAGCATTTAAATAAAAAGCCTATCTTTCATTGATTAATGGGCTATCTAACATGGAAAAAAATCTTACTAATCCAGCACATTCTAGGAAAGAGACTCTCAACTTCAACATTATAATATTAGTATAAGAACCTTGTTTATGTAGTTAATCATTAAATGACTAACCCCTTTCTCCTTCTGCGTCAGTCTCTCACTGACTAAAACCCACCATGTTCCTTCTGGAGCCCATTGTGGACCAGAGCCGATGTCACTCGCGCGAACTATCCCAAGGCACCGACAGGCTTTGGCCTAAGAGGTCCTTACAAATTTTGCTGACTAACGGGCGCCGCCGACACGGGCCTGTCGTCTTTAAAAGACACGGGTAGACCTGAAAGATTTAAGGACTAAAACATACAAAAGTTATTGGGTACCTCTTCCTTTTTGGAAATTTAAAAAACAAGACGATAAGATTTGATTATTCTTCAATTTTAATTTTTTTCTCTCACCAGGTGACTCCCGAGGATCTGAAGGCTAACGCGGAATACATCAAAATGGCTGACCATTATGTGCCCGTTCCCGGAGGGTCTAATAATAATAACTATGCCAATGTCGAGCTGATCGTCGATATTGCTATTAGGACTCAAGTTCAGGTATTTTTTTTTGTATTTTTACGTAAGTTCATATTTTTATTTTATGGAAATTTAAGACCTATTCTTCTAAAAGAAATAGATTAATAAGTATATCTTGACCAAATGTTATCTGAATCTCTACTGAAATCAAAATTCTTTGATTTTATGAAACTTCATTTAGTTCTTCTTTGTTTTGATTAGTAAATATAATAATTGCACATTCAAATGGAATAGAGGTATTAGTTTTTGTATATAAATGATGTATTTCAAACCTCTCAAGCAGACTGCGAAGTCTAATTAATATTCTTCCTCCATTAATTCCTATGGCCATTTAAATAACTGATATTTGTAACAATGCTAAAATTTCCAGACAGTTAACATCCTAGAATTTTATATTACTTGACCCAGAAGGTTTAACTAACCTCACAAACACATTTATATTTTAACACAAGACCTAAATCAATTCTCTCCCCCTTAGGCCGTATGGGCGGGGTGGGGTCACGCATCCGAGAACCCCAAGCTCCCCGAACTGCTGCACCGTGCTGGGGTCGTCTTCATCGGACCCCCTGAAAAAGCCATGTGGGCCTTAGGAGACAAGATTGCGTCCTCCATCGTCGCTCAAACTGCTGAAATACCTACTTTACCTTGGAGTGGCAGTGGTTAGTAAAATAAATAAGTAAAAAAACATTAGTAGTTACTGGGTTTTGGATGGATTAAAATAGGAGGTCTTGTCTATGAGACCCTTTTTTTTTATATCGATGGGAAATCATCAGTATGACCCGTCCCGCTGTGGGTGACAGCGGGAGAGAGTGTCAGACTTTTACTGACTAAAACCCACCGTGTTCCTTCGGGAGCCCTTTGTGTGCCAGGGACAAGGTAACTCTTTCGAACAACCCTTGCGGCCTTGTGGCTCTGGCCCTAGTGGGCCCCGCAGGGGAGCGCTGACACTCTCCGAGGAGCGCGTGGAACAACGCGCGCTGCCGAATCTATGAGACCCTCAAACAAAGCTATATAGGTGGCAAGGTTCTTTTACAGCGTCACCTGTGTTGGGGTAATTCGACCCCCTAAAAAAGCAAAAACCTTTTTAAAAAGCCATGTGACAACTACGTTGCACGTTTTCTCCCGTAAGGGGTCATAATTATCTCGACCTGGACCATGCGGGTTTTAGAATGATCTTTTTAGAATTGCTTTACGGGGTCATTTTCATTGGACTCCCCGAAAGAGGCATGTTAAACCACAATATACATGTGTACAGACAAACGGACAACAAAAACAATTAATATTAAATTTTAATTTATCTTCCAGAACTGAAAGCAGAGTACAATAGCAAGAAGATAAAGATATCCTCTGAACTCTTCGCGAAGGGTTGTGTCACAACCCCTGAACAGGGTTTACAAGCTGCCCAGAAGATTGGTAAGTCATCAATACTATCATTATCAGCCTTTATATCGTCCCACTGCAGTGCTGCGGCCTCCTCTCACACAGAGAAGGATTGAGCGTTAATCACCATGTGCGCTCAATGTGGATGATTTCACACTTTATAGTCCAAGTTTCCTCGAGATGTTTTCCTTCACCTTATCAGTCACTGGCGTCCAAAATGTACTTGGAAAGTACAGACGACAGCACAAGTTCAAGTTACCACAATCTGTCAAATTTCTTCAATAGATTTTCAATCTTATTACAATAGTGATAGGTTAATGGTTGATTGGTAAAATTTGACAGATTCTAGTACCGTGACCTGCTGTTGTCTGTACATACAAACTTAGAAAAGTTGCATTGGTACTGCAAACGGAACCATGCACTCATATTTGAGGGGTTGGTGCTTTATCCACTAGGTCACCACAACTGTGAAGGTGAATATTTTAGCTTTTGTTCTTGTACAGGTTTTCCGGTGATGATCAAGGCTTCAGAAGGTGGTGGTGGCAAGGGTATCAGGAAAGTCGACAACCCTGATGACTTCAATAGCATGTTTAGACAGGTATGTACATTATAAATAGTCTTTGAAACTCAAAATCGTGAATCCTAACTTGGCTGCAAAACTGCACTTTTTAGGGTTCCGTACCCAAAGGGTAAAACGGGACCCTATTACTAAGACTTCGTTGTTTGTATTAACCGTTGTAGCTAGAATGCTGAAATTTTCACAAATGATGTATTTCCGTTGCCGCTATAACGACAAATATTAAAAATTAAAAAAAATATAATATTAAGGGGGGTCCCCATACAATAAACGTGTGAAACCGTAAATTATAACTTTGTTATTCATATACAATATGTTATGATTACCCCGTCAGACTCATAAGGGTAATTTAGGTTAGGCAATCACGACACCAAATAAAATACAAAACTTTAAAGATTCATCATAGCAACAATAATAATGAATTTTGAAAAACCTATTTTTTGCCTCAAATGTGCTACATTTTCCCCCAAACCAGGCAAATTTTAAAAAAGCGACAACACCGATTTCTGTGGTATTTGATTTATTAGTGTGGCGGTTATTGTGTTTTTAACTTTGAGGATATGCCGACAGCCCGCACCGCGCGCTGGCGGCTCTTATCAAAGGCGCACCGCGCGTCTCAAAGGCGCGCCGCTGCCCGCGGCACGTGTATCATAAATCAGTAGCCAATTTACTAGAGACGCACTTTTTTGCGATTTATCGATTTTATTATCGACATGTATCATAATTGTGTTGAATGGTGACTTGAATAATTTACATGTAATAGAGTAATAACACATAATAACGAACTGGGCTTATGATACGAAGTTGGTGAAATTAATACAATCCCGGCAAAAATAAACTTATCCAAAAAATGTAAAACACGAATTACCATCACAAGGCAGACGAAGATTATTAATTAACGGCCGTTCCCAATAACCTATCTAACTCTGGATTTCCTTACCAGAGATAGGAATTTGACATTACTTGTATGGGCTAATGTCAAAATTCTATCACTAGTAAGCAAATCCAGAGATAAACAGAATATTGATTTCCGCAGTTAACAATGCAATGGCACTGTTAAATTAATATCAATTTGACAATCACACCTTTGACACAAAATATTTTTGAGTTCAATCGATATCGATATTTAGAAATTTAAATAATATTTAAAGAGGTACATCTCTAGTCAAAGGCACCGCCGACTATTGTATTTTAAATTTATTTGGGTTCATGACCTTACGAAGTCATTACCCGGAAGACGATGACCCTTGAACCGTATTGCCATATGATTTTCGTCATTTTATGAAATATTATTACGTTTTTTTGAGGGGTAATTCTTTTTTACTCGTATGCAGCTGAGAAAATTTTTATGGAATCTCATGTAGGTACCTAATAATTCCTTCACCGGTCAGACGGGGTTTTTAGAACAGCCTGTATTTGTATGAAAAACAAAGTTATTTTATGCTGTCAGAAAAATGTTTGTATTTTGCCTAATTGTAGGCAATAGATACGTTCATTTTTCATATATATGGTACGGAACCCTTCATGCGCGAGTCCAACTCGCACTTGGCCGGTTTTTACTGTCGAAAACTACAAAAACCATCTCCTAAATGCATTGCAAAAAGAAACTATTTTTCATTAATAAATATGTTTTCTTTTCATAGGTACAAGCTGAAGTTCCCGGGTCTCCGATATTCGTGATGAAGCTGGCGAAGTCAGCTCGCCATTTGGAAGTGCAACTCCTGGCTGATCAGTATGGTGAGTTGAGAAACTATTCTGCCTAGCCTTTTCCCAGCTATGTTGGGGTCGGCTTCCAGTCTAACAGCATGCAGCTGAGTACCAGTGTGCCATAGAGTGACTGCCTGATCTCCTCAACCTAGTTACCTAGGTAACTCTTGATACAACTGGTTGTCAGACTTTTGGCTTCTGACTACCCGTAACGACTGCCAAAGATGTTCAAATGACAGCCGGGAGCAATTTAATGTGCCTTCCGAAACACGGAGGAACTCGTCATGATATGATGGTCACCCTTCCACAAACCGACCGCGCCAAGCTTTGTTTAACCTTATCATCATCCAACTCGTCGAGCAAAATATGTATTATGTATGGGCCGAGCAAACACACGTTCAACACCTGTTTTATAGAAGGATTATTTGGAGAATTTTCTAAAACAAGTGCTGAACATGTGTTTATTTTTTTGGACTAAGACCTATTGGGTCACGTGTTTAAGACAATTCTCCGTGCAAAATTTCCTAAAACACGTGTTGAACGTGTGTTTAACTATTTGTAGTAAGACCTATTGGGTCAAGTGTTTAGACAATTCTTTATACAAAGTTTTCATAATCACGTGTTGAACGTGTGTTTAACTATTTGTAGTAAGACCTATTGGGTCACGTGTTTTAGACAATTCTTTATACAAAGTTTTCTTAAACACTTACTATTTGTAGTAAGACCTATTGGGTCACGTGTTTTAGACAATTCTTTATACAAAGTTTTCTTAAACACGTGTTGAACGTGTGTTAAAACAGTTAAGACACGAATTATTTTTTTATGAATTAATCTGTATATTATTTCCATAGGTAACGCGATCTCCTTATTCGGTCGCGACTGTTCGATCCAGCGCCGTCATCAGAAGATCATTGAGGAGGCTCCCGCGGCCATCGCCAAGCCTGATGTCTTTATTGAGATGGAAAAGGTATATTTCACCACCTGCCTAGCCCTTTCCTTGCTATACGCCAGCATATTAGGCTAGTACAATCTGTCAAAGTTCTTTAATGGATTTTCGACAGTATCTTTAAAGTATAAGGTTCAATGTTTATTGGGAGAATTTTGTAGTTTGGAGTAGTTTGATGTGCTAGCGTATGTACATGAAGCTTATCTGAGTTCCTCAACCTCAGTTACTCAGGCAACCCGATACCCCTTGGTGACAGACTTTCTGACTGCCCGTAATTACTGCCAAAGATGTTAAAACTGCCAATTTATCCTGCCTTCCGAAACACGGAGGAACTCGTCATGACAAGATGTTCGCCCACGGAATTGTTTTTGATGAAGCTTGGCAGTAATATAACGTATATATCAGAATAACATATAGGCTATTTTTATCTCATTCCGTGAACTAGTTCCCTCGGGACGCGAGTGAAAACGCTGGTGAAAACTAGTACTAAGATCATCATCTGCCGAGCCTTTTCCCAACTATGTTGGGGTCGGCTTCCAGTCTAACCGGATGCAGCTGAGAACCAGTGTTTTACATGGAGCGACTGCCTGTCTGACCTCCACAACCCAGTTACCCGGGCAACCCGATAACCATAATAAGACTGGTCTGGAAACTAGTACTAAGATAATATTATTTTATTCCAGGCCGCAGTCCGTCTAGCTAAAATGGTAGGCTACGTGTCAGCAGGCACAGTGGAATACCTGTACGAGCCCGCGACAGGTGCCTACTACTTCCTGGAGCTGAACCCTCGGCTGCAGGTGGAACATCCTTGCACTGAGATGGTGGCTGACGTCAACCTGCCCGCTGCGCAGTTGCAGGTTAGTAGAGCGAGTGCAGTGAAAAGACTTAGTAGACCAGAAGACTGAGTAGACCAAAAGACCAAGTGGACAAAAATGCCAAGTAAGCTAAATGACGATGTAGACCAAAATAAACTGAGTAGACCAAATGGCTGAGTTGACCAAAAGACCAAGTAGACGAAAATAAGGAGATGACGAAAAGATCGAGTAGATTTAAAGACTGAGTAGACCAAAATACACAGTAGACCATAAGATCTAGAAGTTCAAAAAACCAAGTAAGACGATAAAGACTGAGTAGACCAAAATACACGGTAGACCGATACATCCTTAAAATCAAGAAGAAAGTTTCACAGACTCCAGATAAAGTTCTAGATAGATAAAAATACTTCATCAAAATCAAAAACATTTCTATGACACTATCTCTCAGATTGCTATCTACAACTTTATCTGGAACCTGCGCTATTGGCAATTAATAAACCAAATACTCTACTATCATAAAATCTATCTTCCCAGATCGCCATGGGTCTTCCCCTCTACCACATCAAGGACATACGTCTCCTATACGGAGAGTCTCCATGGGGACTCTCTCAAATAGAGTTCGATGAGCCCAAGCAACGTCCATCACCCTGGGGACATGTCATCGCCGCCAGGATCACTTCCGAAAACCCTGATGAAGGTAAGACCTGATCAACTGTAGAATACCATCTATGATGGATGGCGTCCTAGCCGATTGTCGGCCACGGCGGCTGTTCTCATCTAAGGAGATCAGCCAGCTGCGCAGGACATATTATAGTGCACAAGCATTTGCGCAGACACAGGTGCACTCCCTATTCCCTCACTCTCATAGCGCGATGGGACTGCAATCCGACACCACCGGAGAGAGATCTCTGATATGCTATATTACTGCAAGTTTCTTCAAAATACATTCCATATTTGTACATCCGTATAAACATTATTTTAAACTTTCGCAGTTATAATGATAAGAGGGTTCAACACTGCCAAAATTTTTGGGTTTAAAATTATATTTTTCTTCTTCCAGGATTCAAGCCATCATCAGGAACAGTCCAGGAGCTAAACTTCAGGTCTTCGAAGAACGTGTGGGGCTACTTCAGCGTGGCAGCATCAGGAGGTCTGCACGAGTTCGCCGACTCACAGTTCGGTCACTGCTTCTCTTGGGGCGAGACTAGGGAACAGGCTAGAGAGTGAGTAGACCAGTAGACGGGTAGACTGGAAAACGAGCATACGCTAGCTAGTCATAAAGTAGACTGGTAAACCGGTAGACAAGTAGACTAAGGTCTTCTTAGAATCTGTGAATCTACATCAGGCTAGAGAGTGTAATAATGTGATTGGTCAGAACACTTTGTTGGATATTATAGTCTTCTTCTAAAGCGAAAGGTCATGTCAATATTTTAGAAAATTCTGAACTTCAGTTCCTATTGATTTTGTTCTATTCTTGAATATCCTATTATTGAAATATTTATCTTTTTGGAAATACATTAGTATTTATCTTTTACAGAAACTTGGTGATAGCTCTCAAAGAGCTGAGCATCCGAGGTGACTTCCGTACCACCGTGGAGTATCTGATCACGCTGCTGGAAACTGGAGCCTTCCAGAACAATGACATCGACACCGCCTGGCTTGACGCGCTTATTGCTGAGAGGGTGAGTACACGCAGTAGACCAGTAGACTGAGTAGACCGGAGTATCTGATCACGCTGCTGGAGACTGGAGCCTTCCAGAACAATGACATCGACACCGCCTGGCTTGACGCGCTTATTGCTGAGAGGGTGAGTACACGCAGTAGACCAGTAGACTGAGTAGACCGGAGTATCTGATCACGCTGCTGGAGACTGGAGCCTTCCAGAACAATGACATCGACACCGCCTGGCTTGACGCGCTTATTGCTGAGAGGGTGAGTACACGCAGTAGACCAGTAGACTGAGTAGACCGGAGTATCTGATCACGCTGCTGGAGACTGGAGCCTTCCAGAACAATGACATCGACACCGCCTGGCTTGACGCGCTTATTGCTGAGAGGGTGAGTACACGCAGTAGACCAGTAGACTGAGTAGACCGGAGTATCTGATCACGCTGCTGGAGACTGGAGCCTTCCAGAACAATGACATCGACACCGCCTGGCTTGACGCGCTTATTGCTGAGAGGGTGAGTACACGCAGTAGACCAGTAGACTGAGTAGACCGGAGTATCTGATCACGCTGCTGGAGACTGGAGCCTTCCAGAACAATGACATCGACACCGCCTGGCTTGACGCGCTTATTGCTGAGAGGGTGAGTACACGCAGTAGACCAGTAGACTGAGTAGACCGGAGTATCTGATCACGCTGCTGGAGACTGGAGCCTTCCAGAACAATGACATCGACACCGCCTGGCTTGACGCGCTTATTGCTGAGAGGGTGAGTACACGCAGTAGACCAGTAGACTGAGTAGACCGGAGTATCTGATCACGCTGCTGGAGACTGGAGCCTTCCAGAACAATGACATCGACACCGCCTGGCTTGACGCGCTTATTGCTGAGAGGGTGAGTACACGCAGTAGACCAGTAGACTGAGTAGACCGGAGTATCTGATCACGCTGCTGGAGACTGGAGCCTTCCAGAACAATGACATCGACACCGCCTGGCTTGACGCGCTTATTGCTGAGAGGGTGAGTACACGCAGTAGACCAGTAGACTGAGTAGACCGGAGTATCTGATCACGCTGCTGGAGACTGGAGCCTTCCAGAACAATGACATCGACACCGCCTGGCTTGACGCGCTTATTGCTGAGAGGGTGAGTACACGCAGTAGACCAGTAGACTGAGTAGACCGGAGTATCTGATCACGCTGCTGGAGACTGGAGCCTTCCAGAACAATGACATCGACACCGCCTGGCTTGACGCGCTTATTGCTGAGAGGGTGAGTACACGCAGTAGACCAGTAGACTGAGTAGACCGGAGTATCTGATCACGCTGCTGGAGACTGGAGCCTTCCAGAACAATGACATCGACACCGCCTGGCTTGACGCGCTTATTGCTGAGAGGGTGAGTACACGCAGTAGACCAGTAGACTGAGTAGACCGGAGTATCTGATCACGCTGCTGGAGACTGGAGCCTTCCAGAACAATGACATCGACACCGCCTGGCTTGACGCGCTTATTGCTGAGAGGGTGAGTACACGCAGTAGACCAGTAGACTGAGTAGACCGGAGTATCTGATCACGCTGCTGGAGACTGGAGCCTTCCAGAACAATGACATCGACACCGCCTGGCTTGACGCGCTTATTGCTGAGAGGGTGAGTACACGCAGTAGACCAGTAGACTGAGTAGACCGGAGTATCTGATCACGCTGCTGGAGACTGGAGCCTTCCAGAACAATGACATCGACACCGCCTGGCTTGACGCGCTTATTGCTGAGAGGGTGAGTACACGCAGTAGACCAGTAGACTGAGTAGACCGGAGTATCTGATCACGCTGCTGGAGACTGGAGCCTTCCAGAACAATGACATCGACACCGCCTGGCTTGACGCGCTTATTGCTGAGAGGGTGAGTACACGCAGTAGACCAGTAGACTGAGTAGACCGGAGTATCTGATCACGCTGCTGGAGACTGGAGCCTTCCAGAACAATGACATCGACACCGCCTGGCTTGACGCGCTTATTGCTGAGAGGGTGAGTACACGCAGTAGACCAGTAGACTGAGTAGACCGGAGTATCTGATCACGCTGCTGGAGACTGGAGCCTTCCAGAACAATGACATCGACACCGCCTGGCTTGACGCGCTTATTGCTGAGAGGGTGAGTACACGCAGTAGACCAGTAGACTGAGTAGACCGGAGTATCTGATCACGCTGCTGGAGACTGGAGCCTTCCAGAACAATGACATCGACACCGCCTGGCTTGACGCGCTTATTGCTGAGAGGGTGAGTACACGCAGTAGACCAGTAGACTGAGTAGACCGGAGTATCTGATCACGCTGCTGGAGACTGGAGCCTTCCAGAACAATGACATCGACACCGCCTGGCTTGACGCGCTTATTGCTGAGAGGGTGAGTACACGCAGTAGACCAGTAGACTGAGTAGACCGGAGTATCTGATCACGCTGCTGGAGACTGGAGCCTTCCAGAACAATGACATCGACACCGCCTGGCTTGACGCGCTTATTGCTGAGAGGGTGAGTACACGCAGTAGACCAGTAGACTGAGTAGACCGGAGTATCTGATCACGCTGCTGGAGACTGGAGCCTTCCAGAACAATGACATCGACACCGCCTGGCTTGACGCGCTTATTGCTGAGAGGGTGAGTACACGCAGTAGACCAGTAGACTGAGTAGACCGGAGTATCTGATCACGCTGCTGGAGACTGGAGCCTTCCAGAACAATGACATCGACACCGCCTGGCTTGACGCGCTTATTGCTGAGAGGGTGAGTACACGCAGTAGACCAGTAGACTGAGTAGACCGGAGTATCTGATCACGCTGCTGGAGACTGGAGCCTTCCAGAACAATGACATCGACACCGCCTGGCTTGACGCGCTTATTGCTGAGAGGGTGAGTACACGCAGTAGACCAGTAGACTGAGTAGACCGGAGTATCTGATCACGCTGCTGGAGACTGGAGCCTTCCAGAACAATGACATCGACACCGCCTGGCTTGACGCGCTTATTGCTGAGAGGGTGAGTACACGCAGTAGACCAGTAGACTGAGTAGACCGGAGTATCTGATCACGCTGCTGGAGACTGGAGCCTTCCAGAACAATGACATCGACACCGCCTGGCTTGACGCGCTTATTGCTGAGAGGGTGAGTACACGCAGTAGACCAGTAGACTGAGTAGACCGGAGTATCTGATCACGCTGCTGGAGACTGGAGCCTTCCAGAACAATGACATCGACACCGCCTGGCTTGACGCGCTTATTGCTGAGAGGGTGAGTACACGCAGTAGACCAGTAGACTGAGTAGACCGGAGTATCTGATCACGCTGCTGGAGACTGGAGCCTTCCAGAACAATGACATCGACACCGCCTGGCTTGACGCGCTTATTGCTGAGAGGGTGAGTACACGCAGTAGACCAGTAGACCGGAGTATCTGATCACGCTGTTGGAGACTGGAGCCTTCCAGAACAATGACATCTTCCTGGTTCTCCAATAGACGGTTACCTTCAGTAAACAGTCTTTGTCAATTTTCTTAAAAAAAATAGATACTATTTATACTATTAAAAGTAAAAAAAAAACTGTTGGTTTTCCCCTTACATTCCAAGCCACTACTGAATTTCACTACTGAACTACTACTAGAAAAATTCTTTCACTGTTTAGGTGCATGCGACGGTTTGTTGTTGTTCACAGTCCCACTAGATGGCGTTTTAGTACTAGTAACATTTGTGTATCGCGAACGTTACACTTAAAAAACCGGCCAAGTGCGTGTTGGACTCGCGCATGAAGGGTTCCGTACCCCATCCCCCTTATTTATTTTTTTCATTTTTAGTATAGGTTGTTATAGCGGCACCAGAAATACATCATTTGTGAAAATTTCAGCATTATAGCTATCACGGTTAATGAGATACAGCCTGGAGACAGACAGACAGACAGACAACGAAGTCCTAGTAATAGGGTTCCTTTTTACCCTTTGGGTACGGAACCCTGAAAAAACAAGAATCTTTTATTCAACGCCATCTAGCGGGACAATGGGCAACAAAAGGCCGTCGGATGCACCTTACGAGTATGCTACAATATACCCCGAGTAACATAGGCTATATTTTATCTGGGCATAAAACGCGAGTAACATTCACATCTATACTTATATTATAAAGCTGAAGAGTTTTTTTGTTTAAACGCGGAATTACTGGTCCGATTTGTAAAATTATTTCAGTGTTAGGTAGCCGATTTATCGAAGAAGGCTATAGGCTACTTTTTATCCGGGTGCGCGGAGGAGTTCCCACGGGAAGCGGGTGAAACCGCTGGCAGAAGCTGGTTTATCAATAAAAATATCATCTTTATTCCACCAGATGCAATCAGAGAAGCCGGATATAATGCTGGGTGTGATCTGCGGGTCCATTCTCATCGCCGACGCGTATATCACCGCCAACTTCCAGGAGTTCAAGAGTGCACTCGAGAAGTAAGATATTTATTACTAGCTTTCCGCCCGCGGCTTCGCCCGCGTGGAATTCGTTAAACGACACACAGCGCCATCTACAATCCATCCATCAAGCAAACAATATTTTTGTTTTCCCTCGGGAATATCTATTTTTTTGGGATAAAAAGTACCCTATTATTTAATCCGGACTTCTAACTTTATGTCTGCAAAATTTCAAAGCAATCGGTTCAGTAGTTACGGCGTGAAAGCGGAACAAACAAACAAACTCACTTTCCGATTTATAATATTAGTAAGGATATTTTAAAAGCAGAAAAAACCGGCCAAGTGCGATTTGGACTCGCGCACGAAGGATTCCGTACCATTATCTATGAAAACAGTACAATAGAAATGGTCAAGTGTGAGTTGCTTAAGTTGCACATTATTTCTAAAAGATGGCGCTACTAGTATTAGTTTTATATCATTTGTGAAAATTTCAGCATTCTAGCTAAAACGGTTAATACAGCTTGGAGACAGACAGACAGACAACGAAGTGTTAGTAATAGGGTCCCGTTTTACCCTTTGGGTACGGAACCCTAAAAATGGGTCAGTTTTCTACTAAGTTTTGTGAAGATTTTTATACAAAATATTTCGTAAAGATCTTTCAGGCTTAGTAGTAGATGGGTTTTGATGAAACTTGGCATGAATATAGCTAACTAGCTGTCGTCCGCGACATCATGCACGTCCCGAGCGTACTTCACTCACGTAGATAAAATTTGTATAAGCTATAATACTGCCGAATTTCATGAAAAACCATCCAGTAATTTTTGCGTGCACAAAAATAAACAAGCATTCATACATACAAAATTTTGGCGTTTATAACATTGGTAAGATATATCAAAATAACATATCTATGGGGGTTAAAAAAAAACGACGAAACACTTCGAGAAAAGGTAGGCAGTGACTTTTTCTAGGCGAAGGCACTACCGTGCCCCCAGATAAGATTGGATGAGTATGATTAATGATATTTTTTTTCTCCAGGGGTCAAATCCAAGGGTCCAGTGCTCTATCCAACTGCGTGGAAGTGGAGCTGATCCACTCAGGGTCCAAGTATAAGGTGTCGGCTACCAAGTCCGGCCCGACCTCCTACTTCCTCGCCATGAACGGCAGCTTCAAGGAGATGGAGGTGCACAAGCTTACTGATGGCGGTGAGTAGACCAGTAGACTGAGTAGACTAGTGGACTGGGTAGACCTGTAGACTGAGTAAATACAGTAGACCAAAATCTGAGTAGATAAAGACTGAAAGGTCCTGACTAGAAGACCAGTAGACAGAGTAGACCAGTAGACCGAATAGACCATAAGAGATATAAGTGGTTGAGAAGGTCCATAAATAAATCAGGAAAACAATAAAACACAATTTGTAGGTCTCAGTAGACTAAAAAGACAAAGTAAATCAGAGTAAGCGAGAGTAGACCAACAAAGTTTTTTTTATCTCAGTAGACGGAGTATGTAAATAAGAGAACAGTTTAAAAGTAGATACTAGTAAAACAGTAGAAGATAAACTATGCATAACTTAGTACGTCGCACACTGGGGCAGAAACCGAAAACGGCGCGAAGAATTAAAAAAAAAACTCGAATTTCAAGATAATCTCATATTTTTGTTAAATTGTATACTAATGTAGGTAGTATTTAGCAATATTGAAGAACTTCGTACCTCACCCAGTTCTTAACTATCGATGAGCAAACTTACACGTACAAACTGAGTCAGTTAATATAAGCAAATTTTATCATTTATTGTTGTATTGTTACGTTTTAGATATTGGATTTTTGTGTTGTTTGAATATGCAACCTTCAACATTAGGTATGTAGCTATGTTTTGGTTTATTTTATTATATATTAATCTAAATAGATGGATGTAGGTAGGCAAAATTATAAAGGGGTATACAATTTTAAGAAAAAAAAAATATAATATACTTTTTGTTTATGATCCCAGCCTGTCCCTACCAGACTATTATTTTTTTTTTATACAGTACAGTACAGGCTTTTAGAATCTGAAAAGAAAAATAGGCACATTTTTGCTCCTTTTTGAATTATAACGATTTGAAATCTATACTAATATTATAAAGCTGAAGAGTTTGTTTGTTTGTTTGAACGCGCTAATCTCAGGAACTACTGGTCCGATTTGAAAAATTCTTTCAGTGTTAGATAGCCTATTTATCGAGGAAGGCTATAGGCTACTTTGAATCCGAGTGCGCGCAGGAGTTCCCGTGGGAAAGCGGGTGAAACCGCTGGCGGAAGCTAGCACCTAATAATAATGAGTCGAAATTTGTAGACGTTATTTTGTTTGTGATTATGAGATTAATAAGTTCATGGTTTTTTTTTTGGGCACGCTCNCCTTTGAAAAATTCTTTCAGTGTTAGATAGCCCATTTATCGAGGAAGGCTATAGGCTACTTTGAATCCGAGTGCGCGCAGGAGTTCCCGCGGGAAAGCGGGTGAAACCGCTGGCGGAAGCTAGTACCTAATAATAATGAGTCGAAATTTGTAGACGTTATTTTGTTTGTGATTATGAGATTAATAAGTTCATGGTTTTTTTTTTGGGCACGCTCCCGGTCGACAGCGACGGGGAGGAATTCTTTGACGCTTTTTAGTTTTAGTTTTTAGTTTAAGTTTTTTTTAGAATGTTGTATATAACACTTAAATTAAAGAAACATACATTAAAAATATTACTACATACATAAGTAAACATACACTAACAAGTTTAGTACATATACCATGCTCTAAATTCGTTAATTGATTTGTTAGCGCAAATTAGGGTCTCCTGCCCCAGTGTGCGTCGGTCAGTCTGTTCAAGCCATAGCTACTGAACCAATTCATATGAAAATGGCTAAAGAGATAATACAAAGCCTAAGGAAGGACATACGCTTTTTTATCCGGTTGCGTGAAGTTGCAGGCTCATTATGATTCCCCCTTCCCCTATCACGGCGACACTGCCTCGCTGGTCAAGTGGTCGCATAGCCGGCTGCTGATCACGAGGTCTCGGGTTCGATTCCCGGGACGGGCCGAAATCGCTTTGTGGGTTTTAGAAACTTTCATAAAGCAGCCCGGAGTTGGAAGTTGGTGATTGATACACCCGTGCA